>JAABOM020000012.1:4458819-4473969 GCA_011800125.2 Solanum clarkiae
TTGGTTTTTCTCAAATTAATTGAGTTTAAACTGATTTTTCATTTTTCTTTAAGAGTCGGTCACTTTTTGGCGTAACAATATATATGACAGGGGCAGGGGAAGGGGAAGGGGAAGGGGGGCTGGGTGGTGAGGGAGGATGGGGGGAGGTGAATGAGTGATTATATATGTAAAAAAAGTTAGGTAATGAAATAAAAAATCGATCATTTATTTTTTTGACTTTTTATAATTTATTATTTTATTTTTTCTTATTTATATGTCAAATGTCATCTTTTAATTTATCATTTTGTCATGTCAGCGCCATGTCATCACGATTGAATTACACACACTTCATATTTTTGCCAAATAAATATTTTGTGTTTAATAGATACATATTTTGAATAGTTTAGATATTCAATAGGAACTAGTTTTAGTTAAGATTTAATTTTCATGATTAAGAATATTTTTTTATTATTCTAATAATAATATATTTGCATGAAATAGCAAGGCGAGTTCAATGCGTTAGGTATATTTAGGATGCATAATTATATATTTGAGTAAAAACTTTAAAAAAATAAAGTCTCATATACGAGTCTCAGAATATTTTAAAAATATATTAAAAAAATTATTTATCTAATCTAAATTTGGTAGTTTTTTTATCTATCTTTTAAAATTTATTATCAATACTAAGTAGCCAAATATTACGTTATTATTTCAAGCATATCGTCACAAACTTTTCTTTGAAAAATTATGTCTTCGACAATAAAACCTAATAAACAAAGCTTTAAATAAGTGCTTACATAATATTCTTATATTCGGAGAAACGATTCATCAAAATAATAGGTCACTTCTTTTATCAATTTTATTCTTATTTTCTTAAAAGAGGAAAAAAAAATCTATTGAATTGATATAAGAGAATCAGATCACATGATATATATTTCTTTTTATGTCAGCAGACACTAATAGTCCAATATATAGTTGAGTACCACCCAATTTTGTTAACCTAATTAGTACTAAAAATTTAAAAGATAAAGCAAATATAAAATTTAGAGGTGGCACACAATTCTCCATCCACTTTCATCTGTCCTAGACTTAGTTTCCGATCACGGAATCAAAATTTTTATTAAAATATTTATGTAAAAATAAATATATAAAAAAAATTAAAGAGATTCACTACCTTTTATCCACATATAGGGTGTATCTGGTATGGAGGAAATATTTTTTTGAAAAGTATTTTTTAATTTTCTCATGTTTGATTGATTTAAATATTTTGAAAAATATTTTTTGAATCAACTTAAGGAAAATAAATTCCTTTCAAAAGTTAAAGAAAATATTTTCTAAAATTTTTATTTAATTTTAAATTAATTTTTTTTATCTCATCCATAGTGTTTCCTCTACTCAAAAATAAAAATTATTATTATTAAAAATTTATTTTTAACCATGAGTAGGTTAATAACACCTAAAAGTTAAACATTATATATTTTCAGTTGACAAATTATTTTAATTTAATCTATAAATATTTTTATTATATTTTACGTTAAAAATCGAATTCGTAAGCACATAATTATGTGTCACTGTGTAAGCCACTACTTGGACACACCTGTCCAATCCTTTACCCTCCAAAATGCATCACTAATTCTTTTGCCTCGGAACACGTAGCCAATTGGCGTGAGACATAAGATATAATAATCACGAAATAAGATTTACGATTATTTTATCTTATGTTTGGTTGGAGGTATTAGGTAGTCCTTCAATTATTCATCCCAAGTGATAAGATAAGTTAGTCTATATAGATGGTGAAATAACTTATCCCGAGATAATTTGTTCCCAACCAAACGACCCCTTAAAGTGTTAGCCATGATTTAAATTTTATATTTATTTTAAAATATTATTAAATATATTCATATTATTAATTTAGAATTAGTGACTTAAAAATGTCAGAATCTAAAAATTATAGGTGTTAAATTTTGACTTTGCCTTTACTTAACTATAAATATAGTATTTATTCTTTTGAATATTATCATGGAATTTTTTTCACGTCTAGTCTCTAAAGTGAGCAAATGGCATTGGACAATTTTAAACATGACTTTATTCTGAAAAGCTTATTAGATAATGTAAAAGAATAAAAGGTTTGGATGGGTAAGATAGTGAAGTTTTGAATGATTCCATCTTCTTATGGTTTCTATTGTATTTGTCTAAAATGAGAAAATGAGAAAATTATATATATAAGTGTGGATAAGCAGGTATCATTCAATTGACATACCTACTAAAGTTGTTTGTTCAAACAGACAACTGTTGTTTGACGTGAGAAAATGATTTTTCTATGCATATGCATTACACTATTTTCTTGTGCTATAGTTCCTTTCAAGTTTTAAGGGGAATATTATTATTTTTTTATAGTGAAAAGGTTATATAGCTATGGATATAAATGTTAAAATATGTTCAAATATTATGTACAAGTTTTAAAATATTACTGAGTATATTCAAATTTTTCTATAACAACATCATTGATTTGAATATATTTGACTATTATAGCAAAATAATATTACGGTTATAGAAAACATGTACTTCTTTCTTCCTAATATGTATAAATTTCCAATTACAATACTCTACAAGATAAGTAGATGACCACAAGATTTAACGGATTATACATATTTTTAATTTAAGACTATAACATTTAGAAGTTTTCATTTATATCTTATACTTCATCTTCAGTCAAATTAAGGCACTCAAGTTAGGACAGAGACAATAATATCACAGACAAGTCGGTCTCAAATTAAAGAAAACTTAACCGTTACAATAAAATGTTATTATAGACGATGGTTATTATAAAAAAGTTCTCATGATAACAACAATAACAACATATCCAGTGAAATCTTACAAGTGAGGTTTGGAGAGGGCAAAATGTATTCGAACCTTACCACTACCTCATAGAGATAGAGAGCGAGATTATTTTCGAAAGACTCTCAACTCAAAAATATCATCCATAAAAGCAGAAAATACTAGAAAAGTTCTCAGGATACTTTTGGTTTATTCCTATTCCTCCAATTAAATCTATGGAATCCTTTTCTCCTCAAGATTTTATAGGACTTGTACAATATTCTATTTTTAAAAAGCTAAGTGTTTGATGCC
Organism: Solanum clarkiae; assembly: GCA_011800125.2. Lineage (NCBI taxonomy): Eukaryota > Viridiplantae > Streptophyta > Magnoliopsida > Solanales > Solanaceae > Solanum > Solanum clarkiae. Next base: position 4,461,928 of record JAABOM020000012.1, read on the forward strand.
TCCACATGAGTTCAAACACTTTAAACATACTATTCCTAAAAATCAAACATGTCTGGTACTTTGATATCTAAAATTTATTCCTTGAATCACTCATCATGTTTAATTTAAGAGTAATCACACTTAAATATATTAATCATCTCAAATTAATTAATTAAGTGGTCCTATAGGGATAAATTCTCCCTTCCACTTACAAGTTTTTCCATTTGATCTTACATTATCTTCAGATATATGTCTTCTAATCTTGTTGTGGTCTCATCCACCTTTTTTTTAGCTTTATGATCCTATCATACTTTCATAATATAAACATTTGTGTTTTTACACAATAATCGATATTTATTTTGCTGTCTTATTTACCAAATCAAAATTATGTTGGATACACATTTTTGCCTGGAATATCACCTTCACATGATAATGTATCAAAAATTATGTAACAATTCATTTTAAGATGAGAGGTCTCACATCCGCAAAACACAGGAGAGATGTTGGATATATAAGTAAACAGACCTTACCCACCAGTGATGCGTTTTAAAGTTGTGAGGACCTAGGTTCAAAGTTGACAATATCACTAGCGGGTGCAAATGGTATCAGAGTCACTCCTATGTCAGCCTTGTCGATGTGGGTCAGAGTTCAACTGAGTTTAGGTAAATTCCAGTGAGGCGGGACAAACCTTAGTGCTGGATTTAGGTGAATCCCGTGTGGTGGGTCAAACCTCAACGAGGATGCTGAGTCCATAGAGGAGGTGTAGGTAACAACCCATCTTAAGATGAGAAGTCGCACATCGACAAAACATGCGTTTTAGAGCATTAAGGGCATAGGTCAAAAAACGGACAATATCACTAGCGGACTGGGTCGTTATAAATTATTTATGGCACACCAAAGTTAAATACATAGTACGCAAGGGCGTGACTTAATAATCAATAAAATGGATAAGGAATCATCAATTATCGAGTTTGAATTTTAACAAAGATTCTACTTCGACTAAAATGGTTAATAAATATACTCTCAAAAAAGAAAGAACAACAGTTGTTATAAAGGGATAATATTATAGCGAGCATACTATTTTAAAGATGGTTATTATTAGTAACATATTATATATAAGGAGCCGTTATAAAATATATATATATATATATATATATATATAACAGAAAAAAATCAATTTCAAGAAATAGTTATAATGAGATATTTTTATATAAAAATAGTATTATAGTGAATTATAAACTCTTTTATAGTAACTTGTGCCTATTATATCCTCCTTCTTTATCATTTTATGTGACACTTTTTGATTTGACACGATATTATTGCACATAAAATGGGATAGAGAGTATATATATGATCTTATTGAATAGCTGTTGCACATATTGGGCAAAAATTTCAACTTATTTTTGTCTATGACAAGGGCATTTAACAGAATAATAATTGCCTAATATCAACTATTACACTCAATTATTTTTGGACCACATTATTGGTTGGTTAGTACTCACTTCTTTATGTGTATTTATTTAGTGGGATGACTATGCAGAAGCTGACCATGTGCAAATGTGCCACTTGAGTACCTTTTATAGGAGATTCTATAAGATATTATAGCTTTTTAGCATTTATTTAGTTTGTGGGGCTCAATTGTTTTAATTTCTTTGCCCTATTTAAAGGTATGAAAAATTTTCTTGAGAGATCATTGTGTGTTTTTACTAGAATACTTTGTAGTTCAAGTATTTTGAGTTTGTTAAAAATCAAACAATATGGCAAGTTTGGTACCTGAGGTTGAGAATTGGACATGCATCAATGGGTGCAATAATGATGATTTGAGCAATTTTGATCACTCTCAAATAGATTGTTCCCTTCTTATGTCATTACTTGACGACTCGCAAAGTGTAGATGATATTGACCATGATAACGAGAGACTATCGAGCGTGATTAGATCTCTCGAGGCTGAAATTGATGATCAGCACCTGATCAACGTCGATCAGAGTAGTCATCAAGGGAGTACCAACGGTGAAGATTGGCAATCGTGGGAATCTGGTCAGAGTCAAAGTCAAGAGCTTCTCGAATCGGATCGTCTTGATATGAGTTGGATGGATATAGAGATGGAGATTCCTCCTCCTAATTCCATTAGTGATGACTTGATGAACTTTTGGTACATGGACAATAATAGTTGTGGACAAGATCATCATGAGTCTCATGATGGGTATGAATATGGCTATGGTGCTTTTCCCTTAGAGGAAAATGATCACAATTCATCAACTTTAATAACACAAGGCTAAACTTTGTGCCATAAATTGTAAGTTAAATTTTGGCATGCACAAGAAATATTATTAATTTTTTTCTTGTGAATTGATTAGCTAGAGGTTAATTTCACTTAAATTTAGATGTATTAGTGAAGAGGGAAAATTCAATAAAATGATAAGTAACCTTGGCTATCAACTTTAATACTTCTACCATGATCAATTTATACATTGGTGTCAAATAGTTAATCTCGTGAGATATCTTATGATGTCCTAACATTGTACAGATATAAAAACAATGATAAAGTTAAAGAGATATCTATAAATTATATAAAAATATTTTTATGTATAAATAATTATAAACTGTATACCTATGATATCGGATTGGTTTGATCGCAATTCGGCTTTTTCTAATTAAAATAAAATAAAATTTATATCAAGCTAAGAAAATTTTAGTAATTTCACTTTAAACTCGGTTTAAGGGGTAAGCAAAACCACAAATTTTGTAACTGCAGGAATTATCTATTTATTTATGTTTTAACAAATAATAATTTATTTGATGGTCCATCCATCATAATAATAGGCTACAAGTTTTTCTGCTGCTATTTTAGAAAAGGAAAGACCAAATAATTATATCAAGAAAATGGAAAGAAGCATCATTAGCTTGAATATTTTTATGTTGGATTCTTCCAGCATCTCTTTTACTTGCACAAAATGTCAACCTTAGTTATTACTGAAGATTTTAGATATGTCAACAATAAATATGAAACATTGATACTCCTAATGAAGTGGTGCATTTGGACAAATACGAAACAAGCTTAGTTCAAAATGGACCACGAAAGACGCTCAGTAGGATTTTATGGATCAAAGAATAAAAATTCAAGCGATTTCGATAATTTTTCGTGAGTGTTAGTCCACAAAATCTAGTGCTGCCGGAGGCTCCAATGCAACTTTTCTAAAAAATCATATGAACAAGCCCGTCAAGATGACCCAACGATGCCGAAAAATGCCTGGTAGGATTAACCCCATGTTGACAAAATCATTGAGTTGTTTTCCCCCTAACATTTGTGACCACCAGACTTGTCAAACTAGGGAACTATGTTTAATTTTTTACTAAAAGAAAGAGAAAATCCTCATGTACAAACACAAGCCAAAATGAAACTATTACATGACATATCAGCACATACAAGTAAAAGGTATAACAACAACTCTGCTTGAAGGAAAATGTACAGCAAAAATACTTTGATCAATTCCACCTCAAGGGTTTTTTGCTGCAACTATTGGACTTGTGGAATTCATAGCTTTATCATGAACTACTTCCTCACTAGTTTTCTTGCTTCCCTTATCATCTACCACTTCACTACTCTTCACTGTGGTGGTGTTGCCATTGGACTTCTCAATGCCAGTGCTGGCTATGACACGGCCGCCAACTGGATGGCCTTGAGCTGAACCGACTGAGACAGAAAATTCGTCGGAGGAGGAATCAGACTCCACTGGGATATCTCTCTCTGATGCTGGTGATCCTAACTCACCTTTGGATTTTCGAGATGACTTCCGGGATACTGCATGTCTTAGCATATTCTTCGCCTTGTCTCGGACTCTGCCCTTGTTGGAGCTACTACCTTGAAGATCTTCTCGAGGAGTTGTTTCCACCGAGTCACCCACTATAACATTCACCCCGATCTCGTTTTCGTTCACCGGCTTTAGATTAGCTCGAGGAGATGGAACATGCTCTCCGAGATTTCCAGACTTGTCCTCGCTTTTCAGACTTCTGAGGAAAATGGAGCCAATCTTATGTATACCCCTATTGATTAGATTCTTCTTAGATCCACTTCCTTCATCAGAATCATCACCCTCTGCTCTTGACCTGAAGCTTCTCCCCATGGAATCAGTTTCAGAACCAAGAACTTCTCCATCGATAACTCGACAACTCTTTCCCTTTCTTGGTTCCCAAACTTGTGGTACTTCACTGCCAGGGTGGTGTACCCACATACCAGTTTCCTTCTGCCCTTCTACGTTAATTGGTTCATATTTATCTGCAACATATGATGATTGCTTATCCAACTTCGTGGGATTTTTATCTGCAACGTTTGATGATTGCTTATCCAACTTGGTGGATAAGGAGCCTCCTTCAGCTGTATCCATATCATCAGAGTTTCTATCCTGTTTGTGGTCGATTTTTGCCTGCTCGTATGACTGCTCCGTAACCTGTAAAGTAATGCTCATAAATCTTCAATCATCGAAACTTTCATTAGTAAATATATCGTCTACTTGTCACTAGGCAGGTGCAAATAAGAACGGTCTCATCAGAAGTGTTGGCTTCATGACAGTCTTAAATCTTTGTTAACCGCGACGCAGCGGGAAAGAAGTGTGCACCTTTTCGCTGCCTTCAACTACAGTAATGGCAATATGTAGTCTCCCCGTTTTAACATGACGAAGAGACAACCATATATCATGCCGCCGTCCATCCCTATAATCACAGACATTCATGGAATAATCCCTACAAAAAAGAAACATGTTCACTTAATAAGAGCACACACAAAAGCGTTTGTATTTATTAAGGCATTTTATATAACATTCAAGAGAGGGAAGATGCAGAAACGATTCTTCAAAAGGGACAAAAATATGATAGCAAATAGATCATGCACCAAGGGAAAATCTATGTTCTTCCAGCAGCCAGCGAAGATACTACCTTCATCTTCAAATACAAGAGAACTCTAGATATGACCAGCGACGAGAATCACAAAAGAGAACATAAATCTATATAATACCTCAGTAGATGGGAATATGATGTCACTACTAGCACTAGCTTTGCAGGAGATAGCTGAAGCATACAGATAAGCACGATAAAAGCTGAGAATCAGATCATTGGGGAAGAAGGAACTAAACGCATTCACAAGGAACATTAGAAGCCACCTAATAATGGAAATTTCTCAGCATAACCAGACCTCTACGTGGTCGGCGTTAACAATACATTCCTACTATATCCTTTTTTCCCTTTGTTTGGATGATAATGGAGTATCAGCCACAGAAGGGGAGCCTTTGGCGTAATTGATAAAGTAGTTGTCATATGAGTAGAAAGTCACGGGTCCAAGCTGTGGAAACAGACTCTTCTAGAAATGTAGGGTAAAGATTGTGTACATAAGACCCTTGTGGGTCCGTCCCTTCCCTGGACCCGGCATATAGCAGGAATATGCACCGGGCTGCTCTTTCTTTTTTGATGATGCATCTGGTCCATAGTCTATCCTATGCAGTAATGGTAAAAGAGAATAGGACATACCCCAGTGTCTCATCCTGAGAAAAATGGTCTTTGTCACAAACGTCTACGGTGAGCATATCGTTGGGGGGCTCCCATGAACAGACTGGAATCTTGTACTCCTCTTGCCACTGTGGAGCTAATGTCTTCTTCTGAGTCTTAGTCTTGAATCTGTAGGGCCCAAGATGCCCCTTAACATATGGATCAGCCAATCCTGAAAACGATCTCCCGGTATTTAGCATGTCCAAATTAGATAGATTACAATAAGATGCTTTTCAACTAACCATTTAAATCTGTTGGCTTCAAGTCTTCTGCTTCAAGGACTTCCAAAATAACATGGGCAATGGGCTCCTTGGCATCGACGGAAAACCAGCTTTCCTCTGAAAAGGAAACAAACAATTAAGTAGCAGAAATAAAACTTAATCCCAAACTGAAGCCAACCAACTCTCATTCCCTAACAATTCCATCCGAACAAGTAATGAACAAAAAACTAAAGTACAGTAGTATAAACGATGTGAATGATGAGGTTTCTTGAAAATTCTCAGCATGAAGATTTGATGTTCGAGTTCTGTAAATACAAAATGATTTCAAATATCCCTTCATGTATTATGGTTTAGGACATCATTCACACTAATCAATTATTGGTTTGGGCCTGATAATATTGACCAACGAACAACGAGAGAGTGAGAGAGACAGGTTACAGTGACTGTTACCTTGTTGGGGTGAGACAAATTTCTCCATATCAACTACCAGCATATTGGGCTGCAAAATGTTATCACGACTTTAGTCTAAAAGCTCTTTATGAAGCATTATTAGGACTTGTGGTAGATGTGTGGGAAAAAAAGTCGAGAGTTGATACCCGAAAATGTATTAATGTGAAACATTCATCACTTTATAAAGAGGATCAAAAGGCTTAAAACTCCAAGCATGACAAGAGGAATAAAGTAAAGAAGAGTAGAAGACAATGGAGCCGCACCTCAACAAGTGTCTCCCCAAATGCAATAGAAAGAAGATTATCCTGAAAAGAAAAAACAAATTTAGAGAAAAAGCACAACTGCCATGTTATTTACGTCGATACTCGCAGAGGCTAATTTAACTAACCAGCCATCCAGAAATTCCAGGAAGTTCTGTCACGTCAATGCCATGTGTAAAAATTGGCTTTACAGTCATCTGAAAGTATGGTGGCTCAGCAAAGCACAACCGCACACGACCAAGAAATGGCCACTTTCTTAGGAACTTCACACCAACCAAGACCTACATGGAAAAGGTTTAGCCCCAACGAAATTTATCTTGTAAAATCTGGGATTAAAATATGATCATCCATCACATCAATGATTAACCATCAAATTGAGAATGAAAAACAACATTTAGCGTGGGGAATCTTAGTAGTTCAGTTGGTTGACTACCGGTTGACTACCTAAACTTTCACTTTGTTGGTGAGGGTTCGATTCCCCACATTGTAATCCCCCTCCCCCGTTTCCCTTTCCCCTATCCCCATTTAAAAAAAAAAAAGTTAGCAAAGCTCTTAATGCATGCATTATTTTTGCTAATACTGAATTAACTTTTCATCTAAATGTTGCCAAAGGAAGAAAGATCCACAAAACACTTGTATTGCAAGTAAAATGGCAGTCATGCAAAATCTAAAAGGTTACATCTCGTACTCTCGTTAGGATTATAAGTGACCAGACACAAATATTTTAGAACTAATGACTCTGAAGATTGAGTTGTAAAATATATACCGATACTCCTAATCTGACTCCCCTCATATCTATCAGTTGGCATTAGTCATTTACCTTTCCCTCAATATGCAATCCCAAGAGATTTAACTTTGTCACCATCCCAAAGCCCAACCTCTTCCTCAGCTTCGCGGCAAGAATCACACTCATGTCATCAGCAGAACGAAAATTCATTCCCAGCTCCAATACCTGCACTCAATATATCTTAGCAAATAAGCACCAAATGGGCAGAACCATACTGAAGGAATAGAACAACTTTCTCAAGTCAGGATTACATACAAGGTGATCATCGCCAGTAGATTCATGAAGAACCCTCATTTCCGTGAACATAGGCGGGCTTCTTCCTAAGTAGAGATGCTGAACTGCAATCTCTTTCTGTAGGTCAACAGAAAAACATCCTAGTGACTTTATATTGCAGAACAAATCAATCCTCATACTTAAGGTACAAAATTGCCAATTATGTTGCAACAATTAAAGACTAGTGTAGTTAACAAAGATACACAACTATATCTTTATCTCTATGAAGTTGTGGTAAGGTTTGCGTACATTTTACCCTTCCCAGAAATTACATATATATGCTCAAGCTGCTCAAGCGGGTACGTCAACCTATTGCCTATGCTTGCTTGAGCAGCTAAAAAAAATAAAATAAGGACGATGAAGCAGGCAGCTGAAGCAACTCAACTGCTGTTAGAAATTACAAATGTACACTCCATCTGCTCAAGCAGGCACATCGACCTACTACCTACTTGAGCAGCTAAGAAAAACAAAAGGACAATGAAGCAGGTAGCTGAAGCAGCTCAACTGTTGCTTTTTAATATAATAGACTTGAGGGATTCCACTGGGTATGTTGTTGTACACAACTATAATTCGAAGAATATCTCGGAGGAAAAAGCAAAACCAAAGCCATTTTACATCTAAATGGTAATTGGGAGATAAGAATCCCTACCACAGTCCAAGGTTTGTATTTCTGCAGAAACCACGGAATGATAGGGAGGAGAACTTTCTGCGAAACGATATCTTCCACACATAAAGACCAAATCTTTTCAAGTGCATGGTTTAACCACCTCACTGTTTCAGAATCTGAAAGCACCTGAGAAAAGCCCCAAAAAAGTTTTAACACATACACAAAAAAAGTATTAGTTCAAATACCACATCTACAGTAAAGAATCTTGCATATTGCAAAAGAAAATCAACATCCTGGGACCCCTCAACAAAATGTAAAGATTTTCACTACTAAAGCCAAAAAGTTCATTTCTCTGCAACTTTTTGAATCTTGGAATATTTTTTATTCTTTTTTCCCACCAATATATTATCATATAGGTCTGTTCAAATCCAACAATCAAAGAGAAATCTTAAGGATTTCGAATTAAAAAAGGCAAATGATGTCATCAATTAGTTCTGTCAATTACTTACTCGTCGTTGATTTGACTGTCTTTTTTCCTCAAACTGCAGTTTCTTCTTTAATCTAGTTACATACAGCTCATTAACCTTCAAAAAATCCAACAACAAAAGCCTAATTTAACATCATAAGACCACAAAATACTGAAGTAAAAGAAAAACAGAATCTTGAAATACATACCAGATAAAGATAGATTAAGGAGATGAAATAAACCAAAGGGTGTCCACAATTGAAGGAATTAAACAACCATAGCATAATTAACACAATGGCCACATGATGTAACATTGTAACCTCAGTTATACTTGCCATTTCTTGAAATCTTCCAACCCAAAAAACAAAAACAAAAAAAAAATCCCTTTTGTTTCCTTTTTACAGTCACTGATAAAAAATACACCCACCCACCATGAAACCTTGAAAAAAAAAATCTTTGTTGTTTCTAATTTACAGTCACTAATCCAAAATAGACACACCCACCATGAAATCTTGAAAAAAAAAAAACTCTTTTTGGCTTCTAATTTACAGTCACTAATCCAAAATAGACACACCCACCATGAAATCTTGAGAAAGAAACTCTTTTTTGTTTCTAATTTACCCTTACTGATCCAAAATACACTCAAAGCCAATCCTTGTATGGCATTGTTGTTTAAACATATAATTTGATTTTTCCATTTTTTAAACACGTAAGTATAAACAGGATTAATTAAAGTAGTGCAATAACTGATTTTGAAAGCAATTGAACATGTCAAAGCGGGTCGGGTCAAGTGAATTCAAGCTTTTTGGGGGGAAAAACATGGCGAAAGCTTGGATTGCGGGTTTGCTTTGGAGAAAGTACAGTGATGGAAATACGTAATTTTTGAAGTTGCACGTAAGTTACACGTGTTTGAGAGAAAGTTCAGAGTAGTGGATTCAGACAACAACAATAATAATTAGTAGGAGTTACTATTAGGGCCCGTAAAAATCAAACAAATCGATAAATCGAATCGAATTGATAATATTATTAGTTTATTATTATTAGATTATCAACTTTTTAATGATTTTAAAAAGAATAATTATTAGGTTATTCATTTGATATCAATTTTTATGATTAGATTATTTGATAAATTGATAATTCAATAAGATTATAATAATTTGCTATTTTATCCTTTCGTAAATGTTAAATATTATTAGTGATTTAATAGTAATAGGACACTATAGTAATATTTTATCTATTTTTAATATTTATAATACTTAATGATTAGTTATCCACTTTAGTATTTTAGTTTATCATAAACTAATTATAATTTTTGCAAGTTTATAAATATAATCTTCGTACTCTATCTACTTTTATTAATGTCAATTCTCATTATTATTCTTATTTAGTAAATCGAAAATCGAACCGTTAAGGACTTAAAATCGAGAACCTGAAAATCGATAAAAATTATTTTATTGATTTGTTATTTGTTTAGCATATTTAAAAATAAAAAATTGATAAACCAAATCGATAATGTAAAAAATTGAACCAAACCGATCGATGCACATCTCAATGATAATAATGAACATTTTGATCTAGTCTTTTTGAATTTCTTTTTAATATAATGCTAGTAAGTACTACATCTTCCGTAGATACCCTCTCTATGTATCTACGAGGTAACGATAAGATTTACGTATATTTTATCCTTGCCGCTTGTGAGATTTCTCTGGGTATGTTGTTATTGTACTAGTAAATACTAGATATAAGAACTCGTGCTAATATATAAATTTTTTTTTTCAATTTATGAGATTAAGTTTAGAGAATTAGTTAAAACTTTTATATAATTTTTAAATTATTTATTATTATAATTTATACTTATTATGTAAGTTCTAAATAATATATATTATTTAATTTATTTTAATTTAGGGGAATTATGAAAATTAATTAAAATTTTTATATTTTTTAAAATTGTGATTGAATGAACATGATGAGTGCAAGTGGTTCTATTAGGGATTAAAAATGATTTTCGAGTGTTTACTATGTCAAGGGTACCCTCTTAGGATGTGATATTTTTTTATTTTTCAATATTTGATCAAGCCCCGCTATGAAAAAATTACAGAAATACACGACTTATGTTTACATAATTTCATATAATCCCTTCTCTTTTAAAAAATTATAAAAATTCCTTAAATGATACAAAATTGCAACACCTATTGATACAAATTACAATACATACTTCTCCATGTATCATAGTTAAAATCTTTTAATGCTCCTACCTTTTCGACATGTATCACTAGTTTTGTTTTTTGTATCAAAAAGAAGAAATTTTTAGTAATTTTAAAAAAATTAATATTAATTAAAATTAGCTCAAAAAATATAAAATTTATGCGAGTTATACTATTTTTTACCTATATATACATTTTTCTTCTATGCATATGCATCTTATTAACTCGGAATCTCTAAACATGATCTCTCACAAACAAAAAAAAATATTAAATTCAATAATTATAAGTTATAACCATATAAAATTAATTAAAAATTATATAAAATTATTATGATTAACTTACACAAATTTCATATTTTTTGGAACTAATTTAAATTAATACCAATTTTTTTAAAAATTAATAAAAATCTCTTCTTTTTTATAATACAAAAAACAAAACTAGTGATACATGTCAAAGGAGCATTAAGGGATTTTAACTATGATACATGGAGAAGTAGGGATTGCAATTTGTATCAATAGATGTTGCAGTTTTGTATTATTTAAGAGATTTTTGTAAATTTTTAAAAGAGTCGAGATTATATGAAATTATATAAATATAAGTTGCGTATTTCTGTAATTTTTCCATCAGACTAATTATGACGCCATCAGAGACACAATAAGTAATAGTTATAGGTTATTTTTCTCTATTGTTATTAGCCATGATTATTATCAAAGAATTATTAATATTTTTTTTCCTTTTCTTGGTGCTGTATTGATTTTATTCAAAATCATAATAAGAGATCCAATGTGATTATGGTTGGAATAGATTCTAGTACAATACTCTTTTTTTATTTTTGTGTTTTTCTAACTTATTTAGCTTAAGAACTAAATGATGTTTTGTTTATAAGTATGAGTAATTTTTATTTGATTATTTATTTTTGAATGCAAGATCAAAGGCAAATAATTCTATCACTGAGGATGAGGTAACTTTTAATTTATAAATTTATCGAAAGTAATTACCATAAATTATGTATTTGAGTTTTTGAAACACAAAAGATTCTGAACTTAATGTTGGACAGCAGTGTGAACAACAATTGGGCAGCCTTATTAGGCAAATGTGAGCATTGGACAATTGTGGGCAGCCAACAATTGTCTTGTTTTCACACTTAACATTCACATGGTGATTTTTTGTTATAAATAGTCATGGATTGGAGAACATTTCTCTCATCCCAAAAATCACAATCCAAACACATCTACAATACAACATTAGTATTGTAGT
>JAABOM020000012.1:4474069-4490538 GCA_011800125.2 Solanum clarkiae
CATCCCAAAAATCACAATCCAAACACATCTACAATACAACATTAGTATTGTAGTGAGAGAAATAGTTGAGAGTTTTTTAGAATGGTGTGATGTTAAAGTAAGTGTTGTATACACTACTTTGTAATCTTTCTTCAAATATATTGAGATCGGCAGTAGCTCGAGTGGACATAACCTATTTTGGGTGAACCACTATAAAACCTGGTGTCGTGTTATTTCATTAATTCCTTCTTGTGAGGCCATCCAAATTCCTAGCACTTAATTCATAATCAAGCCATGTATTTTTTGTGTTAATTTTTAAGATATGAATGCTATTAAAAAATTATAATATTTTTCTTCTTCTTCTTTTTTTTTTTATATAAAAATAACAGATATTTATTTTAGTATGTATAATAAGATGCCTATGCATGGAAGAAGAATGTTTATTCTTATTATGACCGCTCGAGTTATAATTTATATCGACAAAGTATAACTGTCTATAGACATATGATATGATTCTTTTTTATGTCTTTATAATAGTATATATAATCATATTTCATTGTAATTGTTTTCATTAATTAACAAATTTTAAATTTATAGACAGAACCAATTTCTAGAACGTTTGATTGATGCTTTTATTTTCATCCACTTATTGGGGAAACTAGGTATTTCACAATAATGCAAATGTGGCATCCAGAAAATACACCTGCAAATGAGACTTACTAGTTTTCTTCCACACACAGACATATTTCCTGTTTCTTAGCTCATAAAATCCTATCAAATGTCCTCAATCATCTTTGAGCCACCTATGACTCTTCTCAGGCTCATTATAGACCTACTCGTATGATTTTTTGAGAAAATTATGTCGGAGCCCTCTGCAGCGCCAAAATTCGTGGGCTAACACCCACAGAAAACTGTCGAAATTGCTTGTTTCCTCTTCCTTATTCCATAAAATCCTATCAGGCGTCCCCTGTCGTTGCTGTGCCACCTGGACCTCTTGCCGATCTTGTTGCGTACCCACTTATATGATTTTTAGAGAAAGTTGAGTTGGAATCCCCTGCAGCGCCAGAATCTGTGGGCTAACACCCACAGAAAACTACTGGAATCGCTTGTTTCCTGCTCCTTGGCCCATAAAATCATACTAGGCGTCCTCCGCTACCGCCAAGCTACCTGGGCCTCTTGCCAAGCTTTTTTTGGACCCACTCGTATGATTTTTCAGGAAAGTTTCCCTGGAGCCCCTTGCAGTGCCAGATCCGTGGGCTAACACCTATAGGAAACTGCTGAAATCGTCTGTTTCCAGTTCCTTGACCCATAAAATCTTACCAGGCGTCTCCGCCGTCGCCGAGCCACCTAGACCTCTTTCTGGGTTTGTTGCGGACCCACTCATATAATTATCGGCAAAGTTATGTCGAAGCCCCCTGCAACGCCATTCATGAGCTCACACCGACAGAAAATTATCGTAATCATTTGTTTTCTGTTCCTTGGCCCATAAAGTCCTACCAGGCGTCCTCTACCGGCGAGCCTCTTGAGACTCTTTTTGTGCTCGTTGCGGACCCACTCGTATGATATTTTGAAAAAGTTACATCGAATCTCCCTGCAACGCTAGAATTCATGGGCTAACACCCACAGAAGAAAATTGCCGAAATCGCCTATTTTCTATCCTTTGACTCATAAACCAAGTATTCCACAATAATGAAAATGTGGCATCTAGAAAATGCACCTTCAAATCAGACTTGGTATTTTTCTCTGACTGATTTTATAATACTTTATTTTTTAATAACTGATCGGGCCAGTTATGACGCCATCAGAGGGATACAGTAAGTAATAATTATAGGTTGTTTTTCTCTATTTTTATTTTTGGTGATACATTGATTTTGTTCAAAATCATAATAAGAGATCCCGTGTGATTATGGTTGGAATAGATTCTGGTATGATACTTTTTTAAATTTATTTTTATGTTTTTTCCAACTTATTTAGCTTAAGAACTAAAATGATGTTTTGTTTATAAGTATGAAATAACATTTATTTAATTATTCATTCTTGAATGCAAAATCAAAGGCAAATAATCAGATCAGCGAGGCTGAGGTAATTTTTAGTTTATAAATTTATCAAAAATAATTACCATAATTAAGCTATGTATTAATGTATTAACTTCTAAGACATGTATGTTATTTAAAAATGATAATGTTTTGCTTTTTACATAAAAATAATTTTCTATTGACAAAGATGGATTCAAGATTTGAATATTGCGGGTGTCATTAACTTCAATATAAATATGGTTATGAACATTAAATTACCGCATACATTCAGCCAGTCTGATCCATTTTGGGCTAATTTGGATCGAATTTATAATTTTCTTTAGTACCAAATAAATATATGATTATCTAACTAAAATGAGTTTTCTTGTTTAATGAGTAATTAAATTCATCGACTAATTTCATATCAATAATTAATTAAATACAGATTATAATGTTAACAAATTTAATGGTATGGCTTTGGGCCTTTCCTGTGCAGCTTAGGTGGAAAGAGAAGAAGGCCTCCTTCCGGGGGAACAAGGACCATCTTGCAAGGATAAATACTCCTGGGTGACCGATAGCGAAGTAAACCGTGAGCGAAGGGTGAAAAGAACCCCTATCGGGGAGTGAAATAGAACATAAAACCGTAAGCTTCCAAGCAGTGGGAGGAGCCAGGGCTCTGACCGCGTGGCTATAAGACTAGTTACTCCTCCTCTTTTTGTTTCACTTGATGGGAAATTGAAGAAAGTACTATCTCTGTTTTAAAAAGAATGACGTAGTCTGACTTCGCATAAAATTTAAGAAAATAAAGATAATTTTTCAATCTTATAGTCCTAAATTAAAATTATATTAAATGTATCAAAATACATTTTAATCTTTTGGCCTGAAACATGCCACGTGGAAAGTTGAAACTAAAATTTTTGTCAAAAAAAAAGTCATTCATTTTGAAACAGGCCAAAAAAGAAAGTATGTTAATGTTTTTCAATATTGTGGTTTAAAATCAAAGATATGTAGAAATAAGTAGAATATAACAAAATATCTTTTAATTTTGTAATGTTAAATGTAACATGTAAATGTCAGTTAGAATTAAAGAATTCTAAAAAAAAAAAACACATTCTTTTTGAAATGAACTAAAACAATAGTAAGGAAAATAATAATTATATTAAAAAATAATTACTATAAAAAACTTTTTCTTTCCATTGAAATTAAGATTTTTCCCTTCCCTTATTTTGCAAAAATGGGAACCGATAAAGGTTAGTTTTATTATATTTGTAAATTATCATACTTTTCGTTATTAATTTGAACTTTTTATTTAACATATTTAATACTATAAAATTAAAAAAATATTTTTTAAAAAAAAATTTTATATTAAATTAAATCATTTTTTTTAAATCGAGAGGAAGGAGCAGGGTCAATTGGGGCATGGTGCGTATCAACTGACATAAGCAGCAAAAAGTTTACAAGTGGCATCGTGCAAAGCACGAATTCCCCCAAATATTGCCGAATCACTTTCAAATGTTCGATTTTATATTAATCTATCCTTGTTGATGTAACATATACATACATACTATTCTCCTCATTTTATCTTACGTCATATTTTTTGATTTAATATAATATTTAAATAAAAAATAAAAGTTTTTTTGAAATTTATTATTTAAAAAAAAATATTTATGTAATTGGAAATTATTCCATTAAGGAGTTATTTCATATGATGTATAAGATTTAATAATTTTGGATAAAAAATATGATTATTTTATTTTATATTTCGTTAAAGATATTAGAAAGTCATGAAGTTATTTATCCCGCTATTTATATCTTTGTGATGAAATAAATTATTTCAAGAGGGACAGTCAATTCTACGATTAAATATTCTTTGGTTTTGAAAATATATTTGGATATTCTTAATAATATAAAGTCTTTTTCCTTAAATTAAAATGATGATGTTGAGTTTCCGGCATTTTCGTTTCTCTAAATCACCTTCTTCTAATTTCTCCATCTTGTTGCCAAAACGCCATAGTTTTCTTCCTTTTAAGTCTATTCATTCACAAATGGGTACTTATACGACGTCGTCCTCAGCACAAAGCAAGCTCCTTTTTCGTCAGTTATTCGAGAAGGAATCCTCTACCTACACTTACCTTCTTGCCGATTCTCTGCATCCTGAAAAGCCAGCACTGGTAAAGTTATTGTTATTTCTCTATAATATTAGGTAATGTGTATTTTGATGTATGGAATTTTATTAATATAAATGTAAAATAGATGATGAGTGATACCTATGTTTATCCCGTGGAATTAATTGAGGTGCACAAAAGTTGATTCAAACACTAAATTATATATCCTCAGTCTCATTTTATGTATATTTGAATTGACTTTTATTTATAAGTTAAAAGTTGAAATCATAAGTTGGAGACATCCAATTTTTGGCTTTTTGAAGTTTTATCTAAATAGGCATTTAGTTCATCCCGAAAAGGATGTTACTTTGTTATAATAAAAAATAATTTAACTTTAAAATTCTTTATAAAATGATTCTCAGTCATATAAATATTTCTGAGTTGTTTTAGAGGCACAAGTTATAAAAGTTCTCTTTTTTCCTTAAACATGGTGCTAAGTTTAAGACTCACATAAAATGGAACAGAGGGAGTATATCGAAAAAAGAGAAAGAAGGTAGAAGTAGATAGAGATATCTGGTACGTGTGTTTATGGGAGGTAGCATGTACCGAGTGGAATTAGAACAACAAGGTGAATGGACACCGCGGTTATAAAAAAAGGTGGAACTAGGAAGCCGTAATAAAAATTGGAAAGAAAAAAGACCATGAGGTTGGGTGAGGGGGATCATAGTAGCTCGGTCAGTTGGTTGGTTACCTCGACTTTCACCTTGTTGTCTTCAAGTTATGTGTCGTGAGTTCGAGTCACATTGGTGTAAGTTGAAGAAATAAGAATGAGGGGGTTAAAGGCTTGAGGTTATTTGTTGCTAGAATCTGGAAGTGCTTATGAAGGAAGGGAAAAGGTAATTAAACAAAATTGTAGTATTAAAGCATTACCAGTTGACTACATCAGGCTTAGCAAATCGATAATTGTGTATCCAGCTATATAAAGGCGGACACAGATTATCAGGGTGAATGTCAAGTATTCTGTTGCCCTAAACTCGTGGAAATCTGAATTCCGTCTCATTTTGATTAACATTACCTTAGACTTTTGAGATGAAGGAACAAAAAATCGTTGTTTTAGTCCACTTTATGGTATAGCATAGCTCTCATTTCTGTGTGTTGCCCTACAAAATATTTAGTCATAGGATTAACTAATATAAGTAATCCAACTGCAGTTGATTGACCCTGTAGACAAAACAGTGGATCGTGATGTTGCACTTGTTAACGAATTGGGATTGAAGCTTATATATGCTATAAACACGCATGTTCATGCTGATCATGTCACTGGCACTGGCTTGATTAAGGTTGGACTTATTTTCTTTGAACATCATACTTGATTAGTTCATTCAAAACTGTCCCTCTTCTGTTTTCTGGTGCTTCATTATTGTTTTCGGTGCTGCAGACTAAGATGCCTGGTGTGAAATCAATCATTTCTAAAGCGAGCAATGCAAAAGCTGATCTTTTTGTTGAACCTGGTGATAAAATCCACTTTGGAGGTATATTTCTGGAGGTACGCGGACATATATATTAGAGTGCATATAAAAAATATTCAAGTTCTATATTTTCTCCAAAATTGTTGTTGGGATCGAAAATCATTACAGTGGGATCAATGGAGTACAAAAAGAACAACTACCAACTCTCTTAGTTGGTCGTTATAATTCTCCATCAGTTATATGGAGACACCTACTGAAAATATTCATGAATACGTGATTGTAGTGCTGAAATTTACCTTCCATCTTCGAGCTATATTCTGATAAACGTCATTACAGGTTCGTGCAACGCCCGGTCATACATTAGGCTGTGTTACCTATGTTACAGGAGATGGAGTTAATCAGCCTCAGCCAAGGATGGCATTTACTGGTGATGCTCTATTGATAAGAGGATGTGGAAGGACAGACTTTCAGGTACATCCTCCTGATGTAGTGCGTGATTTTAGTTGAATTATGCTGGACCATTTGACCAAAAGAAATCGTTAGTTTGTGCTCAAGTTCATGCAAATGCTCTTAAACCGTTATGATTTTGATCAATTTCTTGCTTACAAAAGCTCAACTATGCTCTGTATTTGAGAATACTCTTGAAGGACGGGTTAATACTCTGTTGGGACAAGTAAAGGGTGGTTTAGATGAAAAAAATAAAATACTTAACGTGACGTTGTTTACATCTTGTTTGAATTTATATTATACCTTGCTGAGAATTTAAGGAACAGATATCGTCCAATTTGCATGATTAGATCAAGATATAATTATGTTAGGCAATTCATAATAACTTGATCCTTACTGTAGTAGTTTGAGGTGGAGTTCAGGAAATGAAATAAAGTTTTCAGTCTGTTAGAATAAATTTTAATCATTTTTCTTACTTACCTGCAGGGTGGAAGTTCAGACAAATTATACGATTCTGTTCATTCGCAGGCAAGGATATAATATCTGTTTTCTTCTATGAATATAATAGCCCGAAAACTAAAAGAAAGAACAATATGATGCTGGATGTTCCGTTCTTTTCTTATCCTTACTTTTGTTGATTCATCATGAACAATAGGATGCTGAGCGTTCCGTTCTTTTCTTATCCTTATTGTTGTTGATTCATTATCACTTTGTGTGAACAGATTTTCACATTGCCCAAAGACACATTAGTATATCCTGCTCATGACTACAAAGGGTTCACCGTAAGGATATACTGATCATCTTTTTTCAGGTTATGAAGTTGCAGTTCTCAACTTGTTTACATTATGCATTGCATTTTCAGGTCAGCACAGTAGGGGAGGAGATGCTTTACAATCCACGCCTGTCAAAAGATAAGGTACTTCTCTAATAGCAGTTTTATACTCTTTTTTATGTGGAATCAAGTATGGTAACAAGATCTTCGGTGGTGATGGTGGCTAGACAATTTTTTCATGACCATCTTCTTTATTTTCGTCTTTGTCTTTGTTCTACCTCTTCAACTTTCGGCAGATGTTATTTGTGTTCTCTTTCATACCACAATGATAGCACTCTATTCTGAGAATCACGATTCTTGTTTCTTCCTCGAGTGCCAGTTACCAAGATATCTGACGAAGAAGAATCTTGAGATTTTCTCCTCATCTCTTCGTTCAAAATGCTACTCTTGGCGAAATCCATAGAGATCAAACCATCCAGAGGATAATTTAACAATGAAGTTCTAAATGTTTCCCAAGAGTCTGGTAGGGAACCAAGTAGAAGAAGCCTTGAATTTCTTCATTAAATTTGATGCCTAGAATAAATAACTTATTCATGATCCCATGAAAATTGTTCAAGTGATCTGTCATCAAAGAACCATCTTGATATTTTGAACTCATTATCGGCTTTATTAAGAACATTTTATTGTTCCAAGTCTGTCGAGCATACAAACTTTCAAGATGCTCCCAAAGGGTTCGAGCATTTGTTTCCCCAAGTATATGGTTCAATACACTATCCGGTTACAGTAGCTGATGGATAAACATGTAATAGTGTTGGATCTGGAACTGTTAAACCTACCTCCTCTATTATCCTGTCATCTGTATTAAGTCTACCAAAGTTTACCTTTAATCTGACTTCTGTTAGTAAAGTTACTAGAGATCTTCATTGTTATATCTCTTTCTTTCCCGATCATTGTTTGTTTCGTGATCTTACGACAAATCAAGTTATTGGTAAAGGATATGTATTTGATGATCTGTATGTCCTTGATGAATGGGAATCTCGATTTGTTGCATGTTCAAGTGTCATGTCTCCATTTGAAGCACATTGTCAATTAGGACATCCTTCTCTACCACTATTAAAAAAGCTTTGTCCTCAGTTTCAGAATATTCCCTCATTGGAATGTGAGTCATGTAAATTTGCAAAACTCCATCGTATCTCACTAGGTCCAAGGATTAATAAGCGAGTTGAGACTGCTTTTCAGTTAGTATATTCAGATGTTTGGGGACCATGTCCAGTTGTTTCTAAAACTGGACATAAATATTTTGTCGTTTTTGTGGATGATTTTTCTCGAATGACTTGGATTTACTTTATGAAGAGTCGGTTTGAAGAGTTTACTCACTTTATTGCCTTCTGTGCTGAAGTCAAAACTCAATTTAATGCATCACTGAGGATTCTAAGGAGTGATAATGCTAAAGAATATATGTCAGAAGTATTTCGATCTTACATGAGAAACCATGATATTCTTCATTAGTCTTCATGTGTTGATAGACCTTCTCAAAATGGAGTCGCTGAAAGGAAGAA
Organism: Solanum clarkiae; assembly: GCA_011800125.2. Classification (NCBI taxonomy): domain Eukaryota; kingdom Viridiplantae; phylum Streptophyta; class Magnoliopsida; order Solanales; family Solanaceae; genus Solanum; species Solanum clarkiae. The sequence goes on from JAABOM020000012.1 coordinate 4,482,416, forward strand.
TAGGCATCTACTTGAGACAGCTCGAATATTTTTGTTCCAAATGAAAGTCCCAAAACAATTTTGAGTTGATGCAGTCTCTACAGCTTGTTTTTTGATAAATCGCATACCCTCGGCTGTGTTGGCAGGTAATATGCCTTATAGTGTTCTTTTCCAAACAAATCATTATTCTCGGTGGAACCCAAGGTGTTTGGAAGCACATGTTATGTTCGAGATGTTCGACTATCTGTTACCAAATTGGATCCAAAGGCGTTAAAATGTGTTTTCTTGGGCTATTCTCGACTTCAGAAAGGGTATCGATGTTACTCAGTTGAACTTGGTAAATACCTAGTGTTAACTGATGTGGTATTTTCAGAAGCTACACCATTCTTCTATGCACCTCCCATTTCTACAAGTCAGGTGAAGGAAGATGAGTGGTTGGTCTATGAGATTACTCATGCTAAAACAAAGCAATTAGATGATGATGTTCTTCCATCTGCTAGTTCGTTCAATGAGAATGAGTCAACTATTATGCCTTTAGAACCTATTTTATCTGTTCCAATAAGACCATCAATTGTTCAAGTTTACTCGAGGAAGCAAGGTAATGATGATACTTTTCCTACATCAACTCCGTCATCGTCAGTTCCTCCTCCACTTGATTCTTCGAGAAATCTTGACCTTCCTATTGCTCTTCGGAAAGGTACACATCAGTGTAAATCTAAATATTCCATTACTAACTTTGTTTCTCATGATCACTTATCTCCTACATCTAGTTGTTTGATTGGCTCTCTAGACTCTATCTATATTCCTAAAATAGTAAAAGAAGCCTTGACTAATCCTGGATGGCATGATGCATTGCTTGAAGAGATATATGCTCTAGATGAAAATCACACTTGGGATTTGGTGGATTTACCCAAGGGAAAGAAAGTTGTAGGATGCAAATGGGTCTTTACCATCAAAGTCAATCCTGATGGTTCTGTCTCAAGACTTAAGGCTAGACTTGTAGCTAAAGGCTATGATCAGATTTATGGGGTAGATTATGCAGACACTTTCTCCGTAGCTAAGCTCACCTCTGTTCGTTTGTTTATTTCATTAGTTGCTTCTCATTATTGGCCTTTACATCAGCTGGATATCAAGAATGCTTTTCTTCATGGCGATCTCCATGAAGAGGTATATATGGAGCAACCGCCTGAATTTGTTGCTCAAGGGGAGTATGGAAAAATTTGTCATTTGAGAAAATCTTTGTATGGTCTAAAGTAGAGTCCTCGTGCATGGTTTTGAAAATTTAGCGATGTAGTTCAAGAGTTTGGGTTGAAGAAGAGCAAGTGTGATCACTCAGTCTTCTACATACAGTCAGTGGTTGGTATTATTCTCCTGGTTGTTTATGTTGATGATATTGTTATTACAGGAGATGATTGTACTGGAATTTCTTCTCTCAAACAGTTTTTACATGCCAAATTCCATACCAAAGGCTTGGGACAGTTGAAATACTTCTTGGGTGTAGAAGGAGCTAGAAGCAAGCATGGGATTTTCTTATCTCAAAGAAAGTATGTACTTGACCTACTTGCAGAAACTGGAAAGTTGGGAGCGAAACCATGTGGCACACCAATGGATCCTAATGTACATCTTACTAAGGATGACGTTGACCCTTTTGATGCTCCAGAAAGATATAGAAGATTAGTTGGGAAATTGAACTACCTTACCGTGACTCGTCCAGATATTGCCTATGCAGTCAGTATTGTTAGTCAATTCATGTCTGTACCAACAGTCAAACATTGGGCTGCCTTGGAACAAATTCTATGTTATTTGAACGGAGCTCCTGGCCTTGGCATATTGTATAGCAACCACAGACATACTCGCGTTGAATGTTTTGCAGATGCTGATTGGGCTGGATCAAGAATTGATAGAAGATCGACTACTGGCTATTGCGTCTTTGTTGGTGGAAATCTAGTATCTTGGAGGAGTAAGAAACAAAATGTGGTATCTCGATCTAGTGCAGAGTCCGAGTATAGAGCTTTGGCTCAGTCCACATGCGAAATACTATGGATACAACACCTCTTAGCTCAATTTGGTTTGAATCCTTCTTTTCCAACAAAACTTTGGTGTGATAATCAAGTTGCTCTACATATTGCCTCAAATCCAGTGTATCATGAACGGAACAAACATATTGAGGTTGATTGTCACTTTGTCCCTGAGAAGATTCAAGAGAATGTGATTTCTACAGGCTATGTGAAGACAGGGGAGCAATTGGGTGATATATTCACGAAGGCTTTGAATGGAACTCGGATGGAATATCTTTGTAACAAGTTGGGCATGATGAATATCTATGCTCCAACTTGAGGGGGAGTGTTACAAAATGTATAGACATATTTAGTATTTATATCATAATCATAGGTAGAGATATTTAGGGATCTTAAAGATATTTAAGAATCTTTTCTGATTTTATTTCCCTAGATAGATTTACTTGTACACCTATAAATAGCTCTTGTTCTTGGAATAATAAGACAAGGAAATTGATCCATTTGATTCGATATTTTACAGTTTCCAACTACCAAATCTCAATTTCCAACAATTGCAGCAACAATATTTGCTGCAACTCATCTTTCTTTTTGTTATTCAATGGGTATATGGACCCTACAAAAACTTGGACAAGATGTGTCTTTAGCTACCAAAGTGAACAAAAATGTGAGTTAAGATAAATCTTATTCTGTTTTTATTTGTTCAATTCTTGTTTCTCATGTTTGTGATTTTGCAGGAAACTTTCAAGACTATCATGCAAAGTGAGTTAAGCCATTCAATTTATCTTTTTCCTTTTCCTCTCTCAGTAGCCTTTTTTTCATCTTTAGTTGCTGATGCCTTCTTACAGATTTGAATTTGCCATATCCCAAAATGATCGACGTAGCAGTTCCATCTAACATGGTTTGTGGATTGCAAGAGTCTGATTTGATCCATTCATGATGCCAGGAGAGCAGGGTGGTATACACATTTACAAGTGAAAACTGACTATATGTATGTATGGTTTTATTCAATGAGTTTGTAAGAGCTTTGATGAGATAATGTGAATATTGAGTATTTGTATGAAAACAATGATTCTTTTAATTAGATCCTCTTCTTCTAATTTGGTTGCTCACTAGTTAAATCTAGGTGTTTGTAGGACTAGTAAATGAAGTTAAAAGGCTGAGATATAATCGTGTAAAGGAAAATAAATGTTGCACAACTAAAAAAAATTGAGAGTCAATCAAAATTATATATTTTTTTAAATATTTTAAATTGCTAATAGCTAAAGAAGTAGAAGAAATAATTAATAGAAATGGCGTAGTAAAATCAAGTAGCTGAAACAGACATGTTAATCAACAACTATCTTTAAGAAAAAAATAATTAATTAGAGGTAAGATTGTAAATTCGTAGTTATAACAATTGAAAAATAATTAACAAAAATGACATAATTAAATCAAACAGTTGAAACAGGTATGTTGATCATGATATGTATGCTTCTTCACTCTTATTAACAATAGTAATAAGTGAGTTTTCTATTGCAAAAAAATATTTGAGGAGTTTTTGTATTTCCTTCGTCCTAATTTGAATGTCTTGCTTCTCTTTTTGATTTGTTCTAAAAAAAATCTCCTTTTATATATATTTAATAATTTCTTTTACTTAATAAGTTTAAAATTATATAATTTAAACTACTATCCAAATCTTTGATTAAAAATTATAAATTTTAAAATTTTTAGTTTTACTTTTAAATTTTTTTATTTAATTAAAGTAAGACACTTAAATTAGTCGGATGGGATAATACTTATATTCATAGCTAAGAGACTTTTTTCCCTTGTAAAAAAATAGTTATAGTGTTGCCATCTGCAGCATGAGGGGCCACTTTTCCACATTGTCAACACTTATCCAGAAGCCACAAGACATTCCTAACAATATATATGTATTTAAATATTTTGATTAACTCAGGTTTTATAAAGTATTTTTACTAAATATTAAATCTTTTTAATTAATTTTTATAAAGTGTCCATGACCTCATGGGGTAGAATTTGAGAAAAAACTTGATCATAAGGGCATATTATAAGCAATTTTACCACACATTTTTGCTGAATATTGTTTGTAAAGGCTTAAATCTGTGATGTCAAATTAGATAACAATTTTATCAGTTATATTAAAGACTCTCGTTCAAAGAGTGACTATGTATTATACCTTATTACTTCCTCCGTTCAACTTTACTTAGCCCCTATTGACTTGGCACAGAGATTAAGAATTAGTAAATGATGGAATAATTTTACCAAATTATCCTTTGAATATAATAAATACGATATCTTGAAAAATGTAATAGGAAAATGACTATAATAAATAATAAGGATGAATTAGGAACTAAGTCGTAAATTGTCTCTTGATTTCACAAAGTAGACAAATATTGTTGGACATCTCAAAAGAAGTTGGACGGAGGGAGTATTTAAAATCTATTTTTGTATTGGAGATTGGTTTTGCACATACACACGTGGAAGCTCATAATTAGTGAATCATGAGGACATAGCCAACGAATACCAATTCATCAAACATAAATGTTCATCCAAAGTCAGAACTTACACTATCTTTGGAAACTCCATCAATTCAATGAGTGAACAAGGCAAGGAAAGTCATCATCATCACCACCACTTCCTCCCCCACCACCACCACCACCACCACGGAGAAGACCAACCGCCGCCTCCTCCTCCTCCCTCTGAGTATGGAACTTTTCAACCGGTGATGGGATTTCCTCAGCCGGTTCCTCCGCCTGGCGTTACCGGCGCAGCTACGCCTGAATACTATGCTCATGGTTATCACGCCGTGCCAGGTTCTTCTTTCACCCTATCTGCTCAGTAGATTTTGAAGTTGAAACTTGAAAATTTGAGTTTTGTAGTTGTATTTGAATATGCATTTTTACTGTGAAAATGAAATTTCTCCTAGTTGAAATTTTTTCGAAGACGGGTTTTCAAAATCCGAATCTAGCTAAACTTTTCACAATTTCGGCCGATAGCTTTGGCTCAAACTTTGTATTTGTGTTTTAAAAAAATAATCAGTTCAGAATCTATTAAGCAAAAAGGATTGTGATCCACAACTCATAAATTAAAAATCTTGGCTTTGTGTTTGATGTTATTTTCATAGTTTAGGGTGGATTTAACTTTGATATGACTAACTTGAAATGAAGCCATAAGAAACTTATGGTATGTCGTGAAGATAGTGAAATGGTGAATTTTCATAGAAGCATAATTATAAAGAATTCCGACGCCATATGTGGATCCAGGATTTAAATTTGATGGTTCAGTCTTTAGGTTCATACGGGTGAACTTAGTTGCCCTTTTGAAATAACGAGGTTTCCCAGGAAACAGCCTTTCTAGCTCTATGAGGTCGTGGTAAGGTCTGCATATATTCTACCCTTCCTAGATCCCATTTGTGGGATTCCACTGGATATATTGTTGTTGTTGTTTGACATGTTCAATGTTCCATGTCAAAAATGTTAAGGCTCAATTGATTATATACTAGATACGCCTATGCCTATCCTCGCCCTAATTAGTTTGAGATTGAAGCTAGTTGATTGATTGATTGATTAGCTACAATTCATTCACCCTGTGTTAGAAATGTTGAGCTTGATATATTCTATTAAGAGGGATTAATATTGCAGGACTGTACTTGTTATATTTTTAAGGTACTATGAGAGAGTACCATTGAGTTCTACCATTTAGAGCATCAACATTTTTTGTTCATTCAAAGTTCGGAACTGTTCTTACTAAAATGTATTTCCACTTTTCCTGATGTTTTAGGTTATATTGCTCCTGATCCTGAGGGAAGACCTGAGAGACAACATCGCCTTCCTTGCTGTGGCATTGGTCTCGGATGGTTCTTGTATGTTTCCTTTTTATTTTCCCCTTAATTAATCAGAACTCGTATTGAACTATTGGATGTTCATATTGCTTTGCCCTTTTAGTAACATATGTTTCTTGCATACTAGTTATCTTCCATACCATTTTTGATTTGCCATATGACTAATACTACTTTATAGACTTTCTCAAATGTATATCAGAGGCTAAGCGATGGTCTTCCTTTGTTATCCCTTTGGTTTATAGTCTATCTCTCGATTTGGTTGTTCTTTCGCTGTAAGGAAGATGCATTTTTTGCTGTTTCTTGTCTTAGTTATTACAGGGTAAATGTGTCTTGCAAATCTTAGCGCTAACAGATTCAATCTCCAAATACATACTATCAAAGTCTAAGAAAATCGATGAAAGGTATACAAACACTCTCGAATGTTCCTTGAAATGGTGCTGGAAATTGTGTTCTTGATCTTTCATATTGTCCTCCAAGAGAGTATGCTTTGGGAGAAACTAGTAGCTTGAAAAAAATCATTGAAAGAAAAAAGTGGATTGGTTGAAGCATACTTCATCTGTCCCAATTTAAGAGTCTTAATTTGATTGCGCATGAAATTTAAGAATTAAAGGGAGACTTTTGAATCTTATGGTCTTAAATGTGTCACGTAAAATGTTGGTATTTGAAAACTTCTTAAAAACAGAAAGAAGCACTCTTTTTGGGACAGACCAAAAAAGAAAGTAGTATGCTTAAATTGGGACGGAGGGAGTAGCATTTAGTGGCTTAAAGGTTCAAGTATGCTTGAGATATTGTTTACCCTCCAGGATTAAGATACTATAATCCTGCAATTTAACCTTATGTATGTCGAGGTATCTCACGTTTGATGATACTTAGCTGTCTGTTTCATTTTTTGAAGGTTCATTATCGGTTTCCTTCTTGCTGGCATCCCTTGGTATCTAGGTGCATTTGTCCTGCTTTGTGCCAACATTGATCCTCGAGAGAAACCAGGATACATCGCGTCCACCATTGCTGTAAGTCAATCTTTTCCTAAAAGCAGCAAATGTATTAACTGCTGAAGTCAAAATTTGTATGCATTATTCTTCCAATTCGCGTATAGCAACTCAATGTCTCGTGTAATGTACTAATACTACTGTGTGTTGCATTGCAGGCTGTTCTCGCTACTTTTGTCCTCGTATTTGGCTTGTCGGAGACTTGACTGGAGAGTGGTGATCAATCACTGTGTATTCATATCCTCAAGCTATCTGGCTTTGCTTAGTTTGCATTCTTTTCAGTAAAAAATGCTTATCTTTGATTCCTTTTTTGTTATGATCTGCTTGTGAATAGTCATTTGTGCTTTTAAGAGTGTGTGCATTTGTAATTATGTTGAATATATATTATATTGCACCAGAATTCTCCCATAACTTGTATTACCTATGGGCTAGAACTATCCCATGGGCAGAGTTAAATGCTGATGAGAAGTCGCAGGTACCAGATAGAATAGTCAATGTGCATGCAAGTTGATCACTATTGAAGTGAAAACAGATATGATCTCTAAAATCTATGATCAAACGCCTTTATTTGTCTACATTAAAGTTGTCTTATTTTAGAAGCTATATAAAAATATTCAAGTAGACATGATTTAAAAAAATCCTAAATATAATGGTCTCATTTTTTACCCCATTTTATGTAAATAGTTATTGTCCTTGTGTTTACTTGGGAATTATAAAATTTAAAACATCAAACATCAGAATAATAACTAATCCCTCGGTCTCATTTTATGTGGCGCTCTTTTCTTTTTGATCTGTCAAAAAAAGAAAGTCATTTTACTTAATTTTAAAAATTTTCTTTTATCCTTAATGAAATGATTTTCAACCATACAAATATCTTAGAATTATTTTAGACCACAAATTTCAAAAATCTTTCTTTTTTTCTTAAACGTGTCAAGTCAAAGAATGTCAAATAAAATGCGACAGAGAGAGTATTTGTTAAGTGATAAGATTAAAAACCAAAATATCAAATGTGTGTATTTCTTCATTAATTATCACTAACTATTCATCAGAACATACTTCGAACCAAACTAGAAAGTATTTGAAATACAATCACAAAAAGGTGTGTTACCATTTGATTTGCCAATAAAATTTCATCCACATGGCAGTTCACTCAATAATTTCGAAGCATAGTTGCAAGTTGAAAACACATGTAATGACCCGTTAGGTCATTTTGAGAATTAGTGCTCTCGAATTCCTATAAGATTATCTTAAAATATTTAAATGGGTATTTTGGACTATTTAGTAACTATGACTATT
>JAABOM020000012.1:4490638-4570631 GCA_011800125.2 Solanum clarkiae
ACTTAAAGGTGGTATTGCCAATCTTAAGGGAGTAGAGGTTGTATGAAAAATAAGAAGAATGCGAGTTTTGATTGAAAGAGGTTGCATTTTTGGGACATGTGGTGTCGGGTGATGGTATTAAGGTGGATTCGTGAGAAGACGAAAGTGATTAGAAATTGGCCTAGACCTTTGACTGCATCGGACATTAGACGTTTCTTGGGTTTGGAAGGTTATTACCGGAGGTTGGTGAATGTCTTCTCTTTTATTGAATCTCCTATGAATAAATTGGCACAAAAGAAGGCAAAATATGTGTGGACCGATGAGTGTGAAAAGAGTTTCCGAACTTTGAAAGATAAGCTTATCTCCGCTCCTATCTTGGCTCCACCGGAAGGGTTGGAAGGGTTTGTTATATATTCTAATGCCTCAAGAATTAGTTTGGGGTGTGTTTTGATGCAAAGTGGTGAGGTGATAGCATATGCCTCTAGATAACTTAAGGTGGATGAGAAGAATTATCCCACTCATGATCTTTAATTGGCAGTCGTGGTATTTGCTTTGAAAACTTGGCATCACTACTTGTATGGGGTTCATGTTGATGTGTTCACCGATTATAAGAGTCTCCAATATGTGTACTCCCAAAAAGATCTTAACTTGAGGCAAAGAAGGTAGTTAGTGCTCCTTAAATATTATGATATGAGGGAGCATTATTACCCCAGCAGAGCTAATATTGTGGCCGATGCTCTAACTAGGGTGTCTATGGGTAATTTAGCTCATGTTGATGATAGTGGCAAAGAGGTGGCTAGAGAGGTTCATCGATTGACTAGATTGGGGGTTAGGTTGGAGGAACTTGAAAATGGTGGTGTAAGAGTTGTTGACAGTTCTAAATCTTCTTTGATTGAGGAGGTAAAGGAAAACCAAGATCTTGACCCCGCCTAGATAGAGTTGAAGGCCTTGGTGAGAGATGGTAAAGTGGAGGTTTTCTCCCAAGGGGGAGATGGTGCCCTTAGGTACTAAGGTAGATTATGTGTGTCTAGTGTTGATAACTTGAGAAAGAAGATTTTAGATGAGGCTCATAATTTATCCTATTCTATTCACCCTGGTTCTACAAAGATGTATAGAAATTTAAAGGAAGTGTATTTGTGGGGTGGCATGAAGAGATACATTTCCAAGGTCATATCCAAATGTCAATGTTGCCAACAAGTAAAACCCGAACATCAAAGGTCGGGTGGCCTATCCCAAGATATAGAGATTCCTACTTGGAAGTGGGAGGAAATCAACATAGATTTTGTGGTTGGGTTGTCTATGTATAGGAATCATTTTGATTCTATTTGGGTTGTTGTGGATAGAGTGACAAAGTCGGCTCACTTTCTACCGGTCAAAGCTACTTATAGGCCGAAGATTATTCCAAGTTGTATATCCATGAGCCTTTGACGTTAATGCAATGGTAATGTTTGATGATGATCTATTCTTATGTTTTAAAATTAGGCTCACCATTAGAGGTCAAAGATGTTTTAGAGCTACTCGTGTTATGATTCTATGTTCATTACAAGTTACTAAAGATATGATTATTTCAATTATTTTGTGGAATTAGGCTTACATCCATGGATTGAGGGGATGCTCTCTTTCTCAAACTATACTTTACCTTATTTTACTAGTGGATCCATTTAGTGCACTTTGTCTTGAGATTCTTCCCGAAATGGGTCGTGTTCCCGTAAGGCGACATTTCTTATGAAATCATTACCGAAATGGGTTATGTTCCTGTAAGGAGGGTTACGTCAAACAAAATGGGTCATGTTTCCGTAAGGTGAAGTATTATTTACCTTGGAAAATAGACTACCTCTTTACCGATAAGGGCTAATCATGGGGATTCCAAGTTGTAGCTCGTTTGGTCTTATTCTTTGTTCGTTAAGGTCTCTTCCCACATATGTATCATAATCTATTTAAGTTAAATGATTTATAAACATGTTTTATTTCAAGCATTGATCATGCATGCCATATTGAGATTATGCTTATCTATTGCCTATTACTATGCATTTTGACTATATTTGGTTATATCTTGTTGCATTGCATCCTACATACTTAGTATATTCAAATGTACTAATGCATACTTTTGCTTACATGATATCACCATGTAGGAATCGGAGCTCCTTTTGATCATCCTTCACGCGGCTTAAGTTCGAGGATGCTGTCTATTTTCTTACTATTTTAACACTTCTTGTATTGACCATTTGACGTTATGAGGGTGAGCCGGAAAATGTCTTGGGCCCCGCTCATTTCTATGTTTAGAGGTATTGTTGGAATATTTTGATGTATTTATATTGTAAGCTTGACTCTTGATGTTTTTATGATCAACAAAGACTTTCCTTAGCCCCGCTTCCCTTTATATTAATTCTTGATGTTGTTTACTTTACTTTCGAGACCAAGGATGTGTGATTGATATGCTAAGAGACTTGTTTGGGTCCCTTTAGGTTCTCATTCACCGTGTCACGTGTAGGCCCTAGGCTTGGGTCGTGACAATTGGGATGTAAGATTAGTTATTGAAAGATATGGAAAGGTAGTGAAATTGCAAAGTCTTTCATAAGAGGGGCACACTAGCATGGGAGTGGAGTGCTTGATGCGTATAATCATATGCTTAGGACATCAAATACAGGAAGTAAGACAACAGTGAAAGTTGATGAAAATGGTAGATTTAAATTCTTTTTTGTTGCATATGAAACTTGGATTCTTGGTTTTGGACATATGAGAAAAATCATAGCTGTTGATGGGACATTTTTGAAGAGTAGATATGGTGGTGTATTGTTTGTCTGCTGTTGCATAGGATGCTGAAAATCATATTTTTCTGTGGCATTTCGTGTAATAGACTCTGAATGTGATGATTCCTACAAATATTTTTTTGAGCAATTGAGTATTTTTGTACTTGATACTCCTGAATTGTGCATAATTTTTGATAGATGTCCAAGAATTGAAAAAATGATCTCAATTGTATTTCCTTCAGCTCATTCTGGTTGTTGCACAAGGGACCTTGGAGAAAATATTTGAAATAATTTTCACAAGGCAAGTGGTGTTCACCAGTTTTATAAGACAACAAAGCATATAATGTAGATGTGTTCAATGATCATTTCAATCAAATTAGATATATGGTTCCAGGAGTTGCAACACATCTTAAACACGTTAGATTTCACCAATGGAGTAGGAATTTTTTTCTAATAAACAGGTATAATTTATTATTGTTATTGATGATAGTTCACAAAATTGCTAAATTTTTATATTTTCTGCTGTAAAAAAAACTGTTGTATTTATTTTAGCAACTGTTGAAAAATATGCAATAATTGTTGTATTCATTTTAGCAACTGCTGAACATATGCAACAATTGTTGTATTTGTTGGACAATTGCTTAAATAAATTGCAGCAGTTGCACTTTTTCAATAGTTACTATATTTATTTTTAAAATAAATATAATATATTATCTGACATTTACATGTTACAAGTACAATATTATGACTACAAACATTGCTGAGTCGATTAACTCAATACTTCTTGATAAAAGAGAATATCCCATTACTTTTCTATTTGGTGCAATAAACAAGAGATTTGCAAAAAAATTTTATGAGAGGCATATTAAATTCATTAATGCACCAACAGTTTTTTTCTCTTCAATAGAAAAAGATATTGCAAAAAATATCGATCTTGGAAATAAGCTTTTGGTCATCAAATTGCCAACTACAAGTACGTTGTCACCAGTCATGATGCAGTCGCAACGATCGATTTGATAGCCAAAGCTTGTATTTACAGAGTCTTTGATATTAATAAAATACTTTGTTCACATGCTATGGCAGCACTCCGACGCCAATATGGTGATGATTATAGGAAATACATTTATGAGTACTCCTATTCTTATTATAAGGTAGAAGTGTACCTATTGTATACATGGAGAAAATTAATTATGCGCCATCTGAAGAAACTTAGGAAGTTCTTATTGAGATTTTAGAGAGAAAAATATCTCCTCCATTTGTTGATATCACGATCCAAGCCTAGGGACTAAATATGACATGGCAAATGGGGAACCCGAAGGAACCCCAAAACAACCTCTTTACATATCATTACACATCCTTGGTCGCGGAAGCATTAAATACAACAACAAGAGTAGTAAAAAGTGGATAAGGAACTAAGGAACATTCTTCATATCATAAATCATAGTAAGCTCAAAAGAGTATAACATAATATATCATAATGTTCCGACAATACCTCTACTACATAGACAGGAGAGGGGGACCAAGAAAAGCAACCGGGCTTAGCCCTCTTAGTCATAAGCATATATCGATGAAAAAAGTCTTAATACATAACATAGAGTCATAGACATTGTCCCCGGAATGGAGGACTCATCAACTAGCTTGAGAGATAAACATACTCGCCACGTGGAGGAGGAGGATGATCAAGCGAGGCTCAGCTTCCTACATGGTGACATGATGTAGGCGCAGAGTATGCATTAGTAAGTTTGAATGTACTAAGTAAATAGGATGCAATGCAACAAGAGATAAGCAACGTATAGAGATGCATAAGTATGGGCAATGAGTAACATATAACAATATGGCATGCATGGAAGATGTTTGAAGTAAATCATGCTTACATAGAACAAAATACATATACAACGAGAAACCATCATTATAGAATTCATATTCTATTGAGGTACCAACCTCTCAATTGGTTGGTGGATCGTTGCACCCTACCACCCATGGTGATTGAGGTACCAACCCCTCAACCCGGTTATCAAGGTATAAACCCCTTGATTGGTTGGTGGGTCATCTCACTCTACCACCCATAGTGATTGAGGTACCAACATCTCAACCTGGTTATCAAGGTACAAACCACTCGACGTGGTTATCAAGGTACAAACCCCTCGACATGGTTACCCAGGCTCACAACCCTTCGAGTGGGGCATGGTCAATTTACAACATTATAGAAAAAATATCACATACATACATCCCTTTGATCATCATAAAGTCATTCAACGCATAAGACATGTATTAGACTTTCAATTCCTCAAGAAACCATAACCGGGCATTTTATCAAACACTTGGCAGGTGTGTAGTACTAGTATAAAATTGTGCAATATAGGAGTAAAATCATGTAAGAAAATTCAATGTAAAACCATTCATCAATACTTGGTAACACCCTCAAGCAATATACATTAAAATCCTTCGTCAAGTCCCACAATGGATCTTAGATTCATAACTCAAAACATGCTAAAACAGTCACAATTTCATGAAACCCTAACATAGTTCACAGTCTAATTCATAATAAGTAAGAACCATAAGTAAATCAACTTGAAATCATACAAATTAGGTAAAAAGGAATCTTGGGATTCATGGGTGAAGGAAACCCATGAATGAAACCCACATACCTTAGATTTGGAGAATTCCATAATGAAGATTGGAATAGAGACTTGAAGCTTGAGTGAAATCCTTAAGATCCAGAATGAGTTTTTCCACTTAATTTTTGAGTAAAATACTTGTCTAAGATTTGAAAGAGTATTGGGGAATGTCTTGTATGATTTGAAGGTGAAATATGACTAAGCATAGGTATTTTATGCATAGGAAGGCTTAGGCCCAAGACCACAAAGCCTTGGACCGAGATAAAAAGAAACTGGCAACAAAATACACTGCTCCGAATAGGTCCACGTCGTGGAGCAGTCGCGGATTGCTTCTGAAATTGCAAAATTGGGAAAATTCATTTTTCGCTATTGGTCATCTAATATTCAATTCATACCCATCTCTCACTCAATTTCCCCCCGAACAATAATATGAAGTTGAATTTTCGAAACCACATATAAATTTTGAGATATATGGAAATTATGATTCTAGGCACTTTTGAGGCACATTTGTAGACACTTTTTGGGGTCATTTCAGTTGAGCCAGGCAAAGTTGGAGGAAGGTCATTGAAAAGGCAAAAAGGAATTGGAGAATCATTTCCAACGAAGAAAAATAAATGTTCTATATGCAAAAGGATTGGTCACAAGAGAACTACATGCTCCAAACGAAATATTTCTTAGAAGTACATTTGATGTTATTATATTGTTTTGTGAATACATTTGACCTTATCTTTTTTGTGACTAATTATTATTATTATTATTTTGTGAATGCATGATATTATCTTTTTGGATACTAATTATCGTTGTTATTTAAAAAAAAATATTTGATCTTATTTTTATTGTTATTATTTATTTGTGAATGTGACTACAATTTAATTTCAAGAAATTTCATGAAGATTCAACAAGTGACTTAATGTAACAAATTCCAGCAGTTGCTATGAAAAGTACAACAACTAGCTTACTTACTGCAACAAATTTTAGCAGTTGCTATGAAAATTATAGAAACTAGAGTACTTGCTCTAACAAATTTCAACAATTGTTATGAAAAGTACAATAACTAGCTTACTTGCTGTAACAAATTCAACTAAGACTATTATCCAATCTTGATTTTATTCTTAAAATAGATCAAGATCATCTTGTTTATCATTAAGGATGAGTAATATAATCAAATAACGATCAATATATAAATTTTAATTCGATTACATGTGAAAATTGCTTGATTAATCTTTGGATATCTCAAATTAATGTCTCAATAGATAAGATTGCTATCAAATGTAGTTTTCACGTAGGAATTAGACCAACATCACTATATTGACTATGAGTACTATAAATAATTAATGATTAATGTATTTATTATAAGTTGATTACATATGAATTCTTTATCACGACCCAAGCCTAGGGCCTAGACGTGACACGGCGAATGGGAACCTAAAAAGACTCCAAACAAGCCTCTTAGCATATCAATCACACATCCTTGGTCGCAGAAGCAAAATAAACTACAACAAGAGATATAATAATAAGGAAATGGGACTAAGGGAAATCTTGGCATTCATAAAGGCATAAAAGAGTCTGTCATGACCCAAGCCTAGGGCCTAGATGTGAAACGACAAATGGGAATCTGAAGGGACCCATACAAACCTCTTAGCATATCAATCACACATCTTTTATCGCAGAAGCAAAGTAAACAACAACAAGAGATAATAGAAAAAAGGGAAAACATGACTAAGGGAAGTATTTGATATCATAAAAGCATAAAGAGTCAAGCCTTTAACATAAATACATCATAATATTGCAACAACACCTCTAAACGTAGAATGGAATGGGGGCCAAGCCACTTTCCGAGCTCACCCTCATAATATTAAATGTTCAACATAAAGGAGTCTTAGGAATAGCAAGAAAAAGTAGATAGTGTCCTCGAACTTGAGGACTCACCCAAGCTTATCTTCGTAGAATCTCACTAGCCACGTAGAGGATGATCAAGAGGAGCACTGGTCCCTACATGGTGATATCATATAGGCATAAAGTATATATTAGTATGTTTGAATGTACTAAGTATGTAAGATGCAATACAACAATATATAAGCCAATATAATCAAAATGCATAATCATAATCAGTAGTAGCATAATTTCAATATCACATTGATGATCAACGCGTGAAGTAACACATGTTTATAAATCATTCAACTTACATAGAATATGATACATATGTGGGAAGAGACCTCAACCGACAAAGAATAAGACCAAGCGAGCTACAACTTGGAATCTCGATGAATACCCCTCATCGGTAAAGAGGTAGTCTACTTGCCAACCTAAACCATACTTCACGTTGTGGGAACATGACCCATTTCGTATGAAGTAACCCTCCTTACGAGAACTTGGCCCATTTCGAAAAAGATCTTATTAGAAACTTTGCCTTACGGGAACACGACCCATTTCAGGAAGAATTTCAAGAGAAAGTGAGCTAAATGGATCCACTAGTAAAGCATGGGTAAAGATACTCCTATATTGGCACATAGTTTGAGGAAAGGAATATGAACCCATGAAGATGATCCATGCCACATCCAATCCATCGGTGCTAAGCATAATGCTACGGAATAATTGAAATAATCATACTTTAGTAATTTGTAAGAAACATGGAAACATGACATGAGTAGCTCTAGAAAATCTTTGACCTCTAATGGTGAGCCTAACTTTAAAATATAAGAATAGATCATCATCAAACATTACCCTTGCATTAACATCAAAGGCTCACAAGAGGTAAAATATTTAGAAGAGGGCTTAATCTGGCAGTTACAATATCATAGACATTTCATGAATTCAATGCATTTTGAAAGCCCAAAATCATCATAAAGTCACTTAACTCATAAATCATATAATTGATCATCAGTAACTTTAAGAATCCTTGAGAAGATATTTTATCGAACACTTGGTTGGTGTATAATGCTTGTCCAAAATCATGCAATTCAAAAGTATAATGATATGAGAAAACTCAATGCAAATAAAACCCACCAACATATAGTAAAATCCTTATATAGAATGCCTTGTAATCCATCATCAAATCCCATAATAGATCATAGTTTCATAAATTAAAACATGCATAGTCTCAATAGACAAAACTCATTCATAGTACAAGCTTGAAATAAATAGTCATGTATAATATATCAAGATTTCATAAAAACTCCAATATAATTTTTACTCATAATCCATAATAGAAGATACCTATACTTAATACAACTTGAAAACATCCAATTTTCATAAAAATGGAGATTGGACTCCAATGGTGAAAGGACCCAATGGATAAAACCCACATAGCTTAAACTTAAATTTTCTTGATGTAGGCTAGAAGCTTGAATGGAGTTCTTGAGATCCACAATAAAGCTTGAGACACTTGACTTTAGATTAAATATTTGGTTAAGTCTTGGAGAGGGTTTTGAGAGAGTCTTGAGAGATATAGAGTTGAAACATGGCTAAATATAGGTTCTTTCACGCATAAGCGGGCATGGAGCTATTACCCTAAGGACCATGGGCTGAAATAAAAAGCCAATGAAAATAATACACTGGTCCACGTCAGGTCCGTGATGCGGACCCATCGCGCAAGCAACAAAAACACTGATCTGCGCCCCTAACGAGTCGCAGCTAAGGGGCAGATGGATATTGAAAATTAAATTTTTGCAAAAATTATGTTTCGATACGGATCCTCTAAAATCGGGGTTATACCCATTCTCCACTCAATTTTCCTCTTGATCAAGAATATGAAGTCAAATTTTTGATATCACGCATGGATATTGAGATACATGGACGTTATGACTATGGGCATTTTCGAAACACATTTTCGGGGTGTTACAGAGTCAAACTCATAGCACAAGTACATCATAATATCCAACAACACATCTAACATGGAATGGAGCGGGGAGCAAGACACTTTCCGGGCTCACCCTCATAATAATAAGTGTTTAACATAAAGATATAGCAACAGTAATGCAGATAGTGTACTCGGACTTAAGGTCTCACAAAAGCTTATCTCCAAAGTATCAACTAGCCACGTGGAAGATGATCAAAAGATGCTCCGGTCCCTACATGGTAATATCATATAGACATATAGTATGCGTTAGTACGTTTGAATGAACTAAGTTTGCGGGATGCAATGTAACAAAACATAGGCCAATATAGTCCAAATGCATAATTATAAGCAACAGATATATAATCTCAATATGGCATGCATGATCAATGCTCATAATAAAACATGCTTATAAAACATTCATCTTGCACAATATATATAGCACACATATGTGAGAAGCAACTTTAACTAACATAAACCAAGTAGCTACAACTTGGAATCTAAGGCATGACACCCTCTCGGTAAGGTGGACGGGAATGACATCCCCCGGGTAGGTGTGGCCTACTTGCCAAGACAAACCAAACATGATAACATAACTATATAGATCCACTAGAATAGCAAGGGTAATAATCATAATCCTATGGTGGAATATAGCGTAGAAACTAAAGACTTTTTATAAGGACCCCTTGAGTCAAGCCCCCATCTTAAGCCTCAATTAGTGCTAAGTCAAATCCCACAGAATACTTGAAATAATCATAACTTGTATAACATTTAAGAAACATGGAAACATGACATGAGTAGCTCTTGAAACATGCTTGACCTCTAGTAGTGAGCCTAACTTGAACATAATAGTGGATCATAATCATACATGAACCCTTGTTTTAACGTGAATGACTCACAAGAGGTAAAAATTCTTGACATTTTATCAAACACATGGTGGGTTCATGATACTTGTTCAAAATCATGCAATTCAAAAGTGAAATAAGATAAGTAAACTTAATGCAAATCAACCCACCAATATGTTGTAAAACCGTTATGTATGGTACCTTGAAATCTATCACAAAAGCTCATAATAGTTCATAGTTTCATACCTCAAAACACGCATAGTCTCGATAGACATAATCAAGTCATGGAATAAACTTGAAATAGGTAGTTATGCTTAATCAATCTATACTTCATAAAACTCTAACATAATTTATACTCATAATCCATGATAAGAGACACCCATAGGTAATATAACTTGAAAACATGTAATTTTCATAAAAAGGGAAGTTTGGGCTCCATGGGTGAAAGGGACCCAATGGATGAAACCCCACATAATTTAAGCCTTGATTTTCTTGAGGTGAACTTGAAGTGGTTTTAAAGTTTGAAATAAATCTTTGAGCTCCAAAGTTGAGCTTGAGATCCCTAGATTTGAATGAGAGAATTGATAGATTCTTAGAGGGGTTTGAGAGAGGGTTTTGTGAGATATAGAATTGAAAAATAGCTAAGTATGGGTGATTTCACATTTTAGTGGCATGGGGCTATGAGCCTAATGCCCTTGGGCGCATAGGAAAAACTAAGGAAAAAGTTGTACTAGACCGCATTCAATCCATGACGTGGACCAAACGTGGAGGAAATTATACTGGTCAGCGCCTCTGGTGTATTGCGGCTAGGGCGCGAATGCTCTCTGGAAATTGAAAATTATCAAAAATTATTTTTCATTACAGGTATTCTAAAATTCGGGTTATACCCATTTTTCACTCAATTTTGCGCCCTGGCCGAGAATATGAAGTTGATTTTCGATATCACACATGAATTTTGAGATATATAGAAATTATGATTATAGGCATTCCGAAGCATATTTTTGGGACGTTTCAATATCTCCCCCTTAGGAACATTTGTCCTCGAATAGCAAAGAAACATGCATAAGAGAAGTAATTATGAAGATTTCAGCTGGACATGAATGCAACAAATGCATTTAAATATAATTTTAAAAAATCTCAACATAAATGTCAAAAATCACCATAAACTTGTTGCCATGAACAAGAATGCATACAAAATGACATAAAGGCTGAAACTTAAGAGTTGATATCATATAAGGGACATAAATTTGTACCTTCAATTTGAGTAGAATGGAAGAGATATTGGTATCGCTTTCTCATGTCTGCCTCGGCTTCCCATGTGACACTTTCAACTTTTGATTCCTCCAAAGGATCTTGATGGAAGCTACATCCTTGTTTCTCAACCTCTTCACTTGTCTATCCAAAATCTCCACCGAGACCTCCTCATAGGTCAAATTATCTTCTATAACAGCCATAACCTCTAAGGGTACTATAACACTTGGGTCACCCACACACTTTCTCAACATGGACAGATGAAAGACCAAATGAACCATATTCATTTCCATGGGCAACTCCAATTCATATGCAACCTTACCCCCTCTCCTCAAAACTCTATAAGGATCCACAATCTTGGGCTTAATTTCGCTTTCTAGCTAAACCGGGCCACACCCTTCATGGGTGAGACTTTCAAGTAAACTCAATCATCAACCTTAAACTCAAGATCTCTTCTCCTCACATCAGAGTAGGACTTTTGTCTACCTTGAGCTGTTTTCAGTCTCTCCCTTATCAACCTTACCTTCTCCAAGGCTTCCATGACCAAATCTAGACCTAGCAAAGCCATCTCTCCCACTTCAAACTACCCAACCGGGGATCTACAATATCTACCATATAAAGCTTCAAAGAGAGCCATACCAATGCTTGAGTGGTAGCTATTGTTGTAAGCAAACTCAATAAGTGGAAGATATTCACTCCAACTACCCTTAAACTCCAAAACACAAGCTCTAAGTATATCCTCAAGAGTTTGGATTGTCCTCTCGGCTTGACCATCTGTTTGAGGGTGAAAAGCCGTGTTAATCTTAACCTTGGTACCAAGACCTGTTTGGAAGGACCTCCAAAAGTGAGAAGTGAATTGGGCACGACGATCCGAAATGATAGACAAGGGCATCCCATGAAACCTACCAATTCATGGATGTATAACTTGGCATAATCTTTGGCACCATATCGCTATGTCTTGGGCTAAGCCACCTATCCCTTAATGTTTGGCTTTCACTTGTTGGCAATTGTGATATTCGGATATGAACTTGGCAATATCTCTCTTCATACCAAACCATCGATACACCTCTCTCAAGTCTCTATACATCTTTGTAGAACCGGGATGAATAGAATCAGATGAATTATGGGCCTCCTTCAAGATCAACTCCCTTAAGTTATCAACATTAGGCACACATAACCTACCTTAGTACCTAAGGGCACCATCTCTCCTTTGGGAGAAAACCTCCACTTTACCATCTTTCACCAAGGCCTTCAACTCTAACAATGCGGGGTCAAGATCTTGATTTGAGTTTACCTCCTCAATCAAAGAAGATTTAGAACCATCAACAACCACTATACCACAATTTTCAACCTCATTCAACCTAACCCCCATTCTAGCCAATTGGTGAACTTCTCTAGTCGCCTCTTTTCCACCATCATCAACATGAGCTAGACTACCTATGGACACTCTATTTAGAGCATCGACCACAACATTAACTTTGCAGGGGTGATAATGCACACTAATTCATAATCTTTAAGGAGCTCTAACCACTTTCTTTGTCTTAAGTTAAGATCTTTTTGGCGAACGCGTATTGGAGACTCTTGTGGTCAAGCAAAAGGACCATTCAAACATTGGAGGATATGTTGAGAGCATGTGTCTTGGAATTTAAAGGTAATTGGGATGATCACTTACCTCTTATTGAGTTTACATATAACAATAGTTATCATTCTAGCATCGAGAGGGCTCCATTTGAATCTATTTATGGTAGGCGATGTAGATCAACCGATTGGCTGGTTTGAAGTAGGTGAAATGACATTATTAGGCCCGAATTTGGTCTTGGAGGTTATGGAGAAAGTAAGGATGATAAGAGACAGATTGAAAATGGCTCAAAGCCGACAAATGTAATATTTGAATATGAGGAGGAGAGATCTTGAATTTGATGTGGGAGATTGGGTGTATCTCAAAGTTTCACCTATGAAGGGTGTTGTTCGTTTTGGCAAAAAGGGCAAGTTGAGCCCCAAATTTGTGGGTCCTTACAAAATTTTAAGAAGGGTTAGAAAGGTGGCTTATGAGCTTGAGTTGCCTTATGAGATGGAGTTGGTTCACCCTGTTTTTCATGTATCTATGTTAAGGAAGTGCATTGGTGACACAAGTTCTATAGTTCCGTTAGATGTTGTGAAGGTTGAAGAAAATTTGACTTATGAAGAAGTACCGGTACAAATTTTAGATTGACAAGTCAAGAGGTTGAGAAATAAGGATGTGACATCTGTTAAGGTGCTTTGGAGGAACCAACATGTTGAGAGCACTACATGGGAAGCTAAAGAAGACATAATGAAAAAATACGCCCATCTTTTCCCAACTAGTCAAGCCTAAGGTTTAGGTAATTCTATTCCTCGAGTCCGAATTCCTCATTCTGTATCATTTTGTCACTTTTATAATTATTAAGCATGCATAATTATTTTGATGTTACTTTATGATATTTGTATAAGTTTTGCATGAAAATAAGCTCTATTTTGCATTTTGACATGTTAAGCTCTTAGTCACTATTTCTATTCCTATTCATTCAAACTACTCTTGTCTTATTCATGGACGAATGGTCCCAAGGGGGAGATATTATAATGTACCAGGTGTTTTTAAGCCTATACTTGCATGAAAGGATAATGTTCGAGCTAATTCTTAGTGAGTTAAGTAAAATTTGAAATGAAGGTTATCTTAGCAATGAGCTTGGTTTAACTATGTGATTGTTCAGGTGGTCTTGGAAGAACGGTCGGTATATCCTTGGTATAATATTTTGGGGGCAATGTTATATGAAGTTAAGACTAAAAAAAATAAAGTTTGGTTTGCGTTAGAAATTATTCGAAATGAAGGTATATGTGAAGGTTGTGTAATTGACTTATTTGGGAGTAATTCTTTTACCATTGTTGCATGGCTTGCATGGGCAGCCTTTGGAATGCCATTAGCATGACTAGAGGCCATACTATACTATGCCATAGCACCATGGGAAAGGATAATGCTGCAATACCTAGGTCCCATGCCCACTCCCTTGTGTTTGACATCTTTCTTCTTTTTAAAAGTGAGTCGAAAAGCCCCTTTGCACCACCTGATTTTATGCCCTTTCCCCCCCGATGTTTTGACCACTTTTTAGTGATTAAATGACCCTTAAAACCCCCCCAAAATCAGTATAAATAACCTCCCTCTACTTAGTCTCTACATCACTCTTCAAAGTAACCAAATCCCCCAATAGACATTGCTCTCCGAAAACTATCTCAACACTTAGGCTAAGTATTCTTCAAGATCTCCACCAAATCTCTTCATCTACTCAAGGCCAATCAAGCAAGGTATGTGAGTTTGATTCTCTATTTCCTTTCAACCAAGAAGTCCACTTCGAAAAACTAAATTTAGAATTACAAGTTTTTAATCTTTGATTTTATGTTAATTGCATACTAATTGATATTTGCTTAATCTATGGTTATTCATATATTTTATGATTATTTATGAATATTTATCAAGTCTTTACATAATTTAATTCAAGCATTTCAGATTTTCATTATTTAAGCTAACCTATAATTTCAAGTATTAGATCCACAAATATACTATGATTTTATCCTAAAATGTTCTTATGATTATTGTAACTTTTTTTGAGTATAAAACTTGTGATTTTAAGGTTATTTAACCAGTCCCCAACGTGATTTAAGTTGAGTTATGAACTTTGGATATTTGGTTTACATGACATAATATGAACTTATGATTTTTGAAAAATTTAGTAAATACAAGTATGAAATGATATTGGGAGACTTAAGACCCATTCATTTTCATTTTGAATCTTTGTTAAGGATCTATTCTAAGTACAAGTTTGAATATGATTTATTTTACAAGTTATTACTTTTCGAACTAAATTAAGTTTTGATTATTTCTAACATGCATTGTCCGTTTCCATGGAATTTTGGCTTAGCACCGAATAAGTTAGGATGGGACTCAACCTACGGGGTCTTATATAAAGCTTGTAATCTCATAAATTTGTGCCATCATAGGATATTTTGATTATGCCATTTTAGGCTTTCAGACTAGTGGATCCATTTAGTATTTCCATTTCTGGAGTTATACCCTGGCAAGTTGACTCACTCTTTGGCCGGTGCGGAGTATGACATCGGTATTCAAGATTATAGCTCATATGATTTTGTCGGTTATGGTTTATATTCCCACAATTAATTTGCTTATGTGCTTCTCTATGCATTTTCATGGCATTACTTTACGCTTTACTTTGGAACTGAATATAGTGTTTAAGATTAGAGTTTGTCATATTGGGTAAGTATTCTTTGTCATCATATTTACTTGTTGCATTGCATACCCGCATACTTAGTACATTCCAATGTACTAACCAGATTTTTTGCCTACATGCTATAATCATGTAGGGACAGACAATCTACCTCATCCTTCTCTGCGTGGCTAGATTATTCATGAAGACTTTGAGCTTTGGTGAGTTCCCATTTATCGAGAACATAACCCTTATCTTCAAGCTTTGCCTTTGTTATTCAAATATTTGGTGTACTTTTATTTTGACGTAGTATTGAGGAGCTTAGACTTGTATTCTTGGCTCTGTTTATTGTCATTGTTTAGAGGTGTGTCTGGACTATTGCTACACTTAGTATGTGTTTAAACTATTTAACTTATTCTTCCGTTTATGGTTACAAGTTGTTCCTTAGTCCCATTCCCCATATTTCATTGTCATCTCTTTGCCATTTACCCATTTAAACTTATAATGTGCAATTATGATTTAAGAGGCTTGTTTGGGGGCCTTCGGGTTCTCATTCGCCTTGTCACACCTAGGCCCTAGGTTTGGGTCATGACAAAAAGTACAACAACTAGCATACTTGCTGTAATAAATTTCAGCAATTGCTATGAAAAGTACAACAACTAGCTTACTTTTTGTAACAAATTTGAGTAGTTTCTATGAAAAGGACAACAACCAGCTTACTTGCTGTAGCAAATTCAACTAAGATTATTGTCCGATCTTTATTTCATTTTTAAAATAGATAAATACCATCTTGTTTATCATTAAGTATGAGTAATACAATCAATTAATGATCAATATATTGATTTTAATTTGATTATATGTGAAATTGCAGAATTAATCATCTGATATCTCAAATTAATGTCTCATTGGATAAGATTGCTATTAAATATAGTTTTATGTACGAATTAGACCAACACCACTATAAAATGAATTAAAGTATCTTCTATGTACTTGTTATGGCTAATCACAATAATTGCTATAAAAAGAACAATAATTGCTTTAAAACAAAGAATAATAATTTCTATAAAAAGCATAACAATTGTTATAAAACAAAACATACTTTCAATATTTAGCACAAACAACAAAAAAATCCATAAAACAAAACATACTTTCAATATTTAGCACAAAATAATAGAAAAAATAACAAAAACCCATATCAAAGTCTAACAAAACAAAATAGAGATTAGACAATACTATTAAAAAGTCATCCGATTAGCCCCTCTTTGAAAATAAAAGTCCATAACTTTCAGCTTCTCTTTGAATTCAATCAACTTACTTCATCTAAATGGTTTTTTAAAAAAATTATTAACTAGTAAAACATTGAGATATAATTAATTTTTAACTAGTAAAGATTGTTAGAATAAAATTTTACCTTCACGTGCATTATCTTCAGATACCAATTCTTTTTCAATAATAGTGTCATTTACTTTTTTCTTTATCTTTTTATTTGAACACTTAATAATGCCTTTGAAAGTTGTCTTTTTCTGCTTCTAACACAATTAGGAATATGTGGATAGAAAAACTTTGATGATAATCCCTCTCTTAGACATCATGGTGACAATAGTTATTTCTAGAGACTCTATCTTAGTTGTAAAAAAAACTATAGCTTCTCATAGGCAAGCTTCTTATTGGTGGATGAGATTTCTTGAGCATGGGGAACATTCTCATCGGCCGGAGATCTTTCTATTCTAAAATCACCACTAACATAACCAAATCCTCCTCCTCTTTCGAAATTAACAACTTTATTACCTCTATCAACATTCAGAGTAAATTCTCCTCTTCCTCCACTAGTAACACCTATTACAATTCTATCAACATTCGAAGAAGATACTCCACCACCTTCTACATCAACATTGTGTTCAACATTTATGAAATCTCTTTTTATAGCTACAGTGTCATTCAAATCCATCTCAAGCTTTTCAATTTTATCATCCTTAGTTAATTTCTTAGACACAAACTTAGTGAAAAAATCCATCTTCATTTCACTAGGTGTAGGAATTATCCATGGATGCACAATCTACGTAGAAAAATAAATTTATAGAATAAACAATTAGAGATACATAGCAATTAGAGATCTACATAGAAAACTAATTTCAGCAATTGCTTAAACAATTTCAGTAACTGTTGAAAACATTTCAACAACTGCTATAATTAGTTCAGCAGTTGCTAAAATAATTTCAACAATGGCTGTAATTACATTAGCAGTTGTTGTAATTAGTTAAGTAACTGCTCAAATAGTTTCAACAACTACTGTATTTAGTTCAACAATAGCTAAAATAATTTTAGCTACTGCTATGCTACAAAAATGCTATAATTCAATGTTTAAATATTAAGTTAAAGAATAATACTTACTGAGTCCTCAAAGGGATAAAAAACAACTCATTAATGTTAATGGATTGGTCAATAGTCGCCAAAAGACATCAAAATATTCTTGGTGAAGAAACTTTCTTTAAAAATATCTTTAACTTTTTTTTGAAGGAAAGGAATAACCTCTAATACCCAACACCAAATAAAATAATCATACAAAGAGGTCAAAATATTAGATGCACCAAAAATAATAAAAATAAGTAAATATGGACTAAAATAAATAAAACTTACCATAAAGGCCCATGGAAAGCCATAAAGATTGGTGGTGTTTCCACTAGGCTTCACCGATTGGAGAAGATAATTAATTGTGATATCATAGCTTATATGACTCCATGGATGAGCAGAAAATGCTTTTCTATCCATTGAGAGTAAAATCCATTCTTTTGAAATAAGGGTATTCACATCTTTAGTACAAAGCATGCTAGAAACAAAGTAAAGCAAATACAATAATGTTTTTACACCCTTACCATCTTCTTTAGATTTGAGATTCTTAACCAACTCACTTCTTTTGCAACTCTCTCTTCGAAGTCTTTCTAATTATATCAATAATTTCTTGTCATCTACTTTTTATCTTAGGAGACATATTTTCTTCATCATATACTTCTTCCATATGAAAATTCAGACTAGTCATGATAGCAAATTCTTTCATGCCAAAAAATTAACATGCCACTATAGTTTATCCAAAGTTCCTCTTTTCGATTTCTATAGATTTGACGACGGAGAAGTTGATAAACCACACATATTTAAAATGTAATAGTATTATCAGGTAGTTGTAAGTAACTTCAAAAAATAGAAGATCGAAAGTACTTTGCCAATTTTTATTCATCCAAAATCTTTTTGAAATCAGAAAACTTACCTAATTTCGACTTAATAGTAAAGGACCCTTTTAAATTCAGACACCTATCAATCATTGACTCCAAATGTAATCTGCATTACCTAATTATCTTCACAAATGAGGAATCCAGTGGAGGGTCGGTTGGAAAGGACTCAATAATATGAGATGTCTCTTTCTCTAGAATAGTTGTACCATTTTGTTCCTCCTCGACTTCTCTATCCTTTTCTTCTATATTCATAGAAGAAGCATCTATTTCATGTGCTCCTTCATCTGTAGATTTTTTTGATCCTGTCTTTTCTACTTCTTCTTTTGTAGACTTTTCCAATCTTATACTTTCTTCTGCTTCTTCATGTATAAGTTTTCTTCTAGTGTTCCTCCTTCTATATTGCATAAATCCAAGTGGATCAAGGTACAATACGATCCTTTGCCTAAGTATTGTAAGGAATGTTACTTGCAAGGGCATGATAGGGATACATGTTGGAGTATCCATCCGGAACTCTTTGAGTACAAGAAACAAGAAGCGACAGTGGAAAAACAGGAGGAGGAGAAGGTGGAGAAGAACAAATAAAAGGAGGAAAATCGAGAGGAGAAAGAGAAAGTAAATACTAATTTGAATAAGCAAGAATGGCTAAGGAGAAGCAAAAACCTATACAAAAGGGATAAATATGGTCACATTGAAGGGAAAGATGATGTACAAGATGAGAATCCCTACAATGTCTTAAGGGAGGAGGACAAAGGGAAGAAGAAAGGGAACAAGACAGGGGACTCTACAATTCGGACCAAAGAATGGGTTAACCAAAACTTTGGGAATCAACAATCACAATGGTCTAACAAAGATATAAGCAAAATAAGCAAGGAAAAACAGGAACATAAACCACAAGGGAAGAAGGAAGCAAAGGAGAAACAAACACAGGATACTAGTTATAACAATCAAGAAGGTGGAGAAAAGGTATCTGACAATTAGAAGAAAGGAGATTGTAGTATAAACTAGTAATAATCCTGAGGTTACTCCTATAGCCATGCAGAAAACAAAGGAAACAAATGTACCTGAGCTATATGAATACCTGAGTGTTACTGATAAAATGAATGTTGGTGCAAATAAAATGGACATGTCAAAGGCCATAGAGGTAGTATCTACATAAGGGGATTTATCTCCAACTTAATCAGGGAAGTTGAAAGTTAAATTCTCTACATTGTCAAAAAATAGACAATTGGAGAACAAACAACCACCTATGTGGCATCAAGGCAATCAAAAAGACGGTGAAAAACCCAAAATATCTATGAAGGCTCTGATCTGGAACATAAAGTCAGTAAATACTCAAACAATGTTCACTAGACTAATCAATCTTCATAAGAGATACCATTTTTATTTCATAGGATTAATGGAACCATTTGAAGATAGAAAGGAATTGGAAGTGTTCAAGAGGAGACTAGGCTTCCAACAGGCCTATGCTAATACCAATGGTAAAATATGGGCGTTTGTTCATAAATTCATGGAGGTGGATATCATAGGTGATGAAGAACAGATGCTGACACTTCACATATACAACCATGGAGTAGACATTGGTTTATGTGTATCACTAGTTTATGAAAAATGCACTCATACTGAAAGACCGCCTTTGTGGGAGTCATTGTATAATCTAGCAGAGGTGAGCAATACTCCTTGTCTAGTAGGAGGAGACTTTAATTTGATGTATTCAAAGGAAAAAAAGCTAGGGGGTAGACTAGTTTCAGATGCTGATGCTAGAGATTTCAAAACTTCCTGGATGTATGCAATTTGGAAGATATTGGTTTTCAGGGAAGCAAATACACATGGTGGAATGGAAAAACAAATGAAGAATGCATTTTTGAAAGGTTGGATAGGATTATGTGTAATGATAAGCTATAAGACATCTTCCTGGTTCTGGAAGTGGAACATCCTATGAGAAATCTGTCTGATCATGCTCCTCTCTTGCTTACCATTAATACAACTAAGGAGAGGAGGATTTTGTAAGGCCTTTCAAATTTCTCAATTTCTGGGTTAAAGGCAATCTTTTAAAGAAGTGGTTAAAAGAAATTGGAGAGAAGACATTGTGGGGAATCCTTTAATTATATTTCATCATAAAATGAAGAAGGTGAAGAAGGGTCAATCCCAATGGAGTAAAGATACCTTTAGTAATATCTTTCCAGAGGTTATCATTCTGGAAGAGATCAGTAAGGTGCTAGGAGCACAATTTGAGGTCAAGCCTACCGAAACTAATAGGGAAAAACTCCATAAAGCTCAAGTAGATTTGAGAGTTTAGTTGGGTAGAGAAGAAGACTCTTGGAGGCAAAAGGCGGTAATGGAATGGTTCAAGGATGGAGAGTGGAATACAAAATTATTCCATACTATGGTAAAAGGAAGGAGAGCTAGACTGAAGATAAGAAGAATTCAAAATGAGGAGGGGGAATGGTTGGAGCAACAGGAAGAATGTAATAATTATGATTTGCTCAATGAGCTACCTAAGGTTGTCACTGATGAGATGAATGAGGAAATTCAGAGAGTTCCTATTGAAGATGAAGTTAGAGATGTGGTGATCGGTCTAAACAAGGATAGTGCTGCAGGACCACATGGCATGACAACAACATTTTTTCCAGATACATGGGATATCACTAAAGATAATGTGCACAACATGGAAAAAGCATTTTTTGCTGGGGAGGAGCTACCTAAGTTCATTACTCGCACGAATTTAGTGCTGCTACCTAAGAAACTGGTGGTTCAAACCTTCTCGAATCTAAGGACTATTTCTTTGAGCAATTTCATGAACAAAGTCTTCTCTAAAATTGTTCATGAAAGCTCAAAAATATTTTACCTTTAGTGATATACCACGACTAGGTAGGGTTTGTACAAGGTAGAAGCATCACAGAGAATATCCTCTTAGTCCAAGAAATAATTGCTGAAATCAGGAAAAGGGGGAAAACTCCAAATTCGATAATTAAACTAGATATGATGAAGGCCTATGATAGAGTATAGTAGGTATATCTGTTAAGGGTCTTGAGGAAAATAGGTTTGGAGAAAGGCTAATTGATATGGCTTTCAGGTTACTCAACAACAACTGGCACTCTCTATTGTTAAATGGGTAACCAAGAGGATTCTTTAGACCTTCAAGGGGACTTAAACAAAGGAATCTAATTTCACCTACTCTTTTTATTATTATAGTTGAAGTGATTTATAGAGCCTTAAATAACTTGTTGAAGAATAAGGATTTTAAAGCATTTGGGATGCCTAGAGGAATCCCTAAGATCAATCATTTGACATTTGCAGATGGCATGATAATCTTGTGTAAAGCTGAACTGAGAACAATGCAGTTGGTGGCTGAAACTTTGTGTAAGTATGAATAAATATCAGGTCAGAAAGTGAATAAGGAGAAAAGTACTATCTATCTTCATCATAATGTACATCAAGGATAATCAGTGGTGGTAGAAGTAGCTTTGGGGATCTTGAGTAAAGAATTTCCTTTTAATTATCTGGCTTTATTTTTTATAAAAGAAAACAAAAATTATATTATAAGCAGCTTATTTAGAGAATAGGGACAAAGATTCAAGGGTAGAAGGGAAAACTTTTGTCCTATGGGGGGAAAGCCATTTTGATCAAACATGTACTTCAGAGTATATTCATTCATTGTTTGTCAGTAATGAACCCACCAAAAGGAGTTTTAAACCACATACAAAAGATGATGGCACAGTTCTCCTGGAGTAATTTATAAGAGGGAAGGGAAGGCATTGGTCAAAGTGGCATAACCTATGTTTACCTGAATCTGAAGATGGACTAGGTTTTAGATCAATGCATGATTTATCCACAACTTTGTTATGCAAATTATGGTGGAATTTTAGAACAAAAGACTCTATTTGGGCCGCTTTCATGAAAAACAAATATTGTAGAAGGTTGAACTTTTAATGAAGTCATTTGGAAAGCAGGCTGTGGAGGATCCCAGGTGTGGAAAAATATTTTGATGGCCAGAGATCTCACTGAACATCAAATCTTATGGAGGATGAGATAAGGAAATTCATTAGTTTGGTTTGATGATTGGACAGGGCTGGGGGATTGTATACAATTTGCATCAGGGAAGATACAAACTTGGAGGACCAATCTGCTATAAATTAACTCATAATTCAAGGAAAGTGGAATAAGAATCTCATGGAGTTGTTCTCACAGGATATAGTCCAACACATTGTTAACAATATCAAACCACCAACAGGAGGTAGGGAAAAGGATATACCTTGTTGGATGTTGGAGACTGATGGAGGCTTTAATGTCAAATCAACATGGCATTACATCAGGCATAGGGAAGATAAGAACAAGATTTACAAATAGATATGGACAAAGGAAATCCCTGAAATGACCCCAAAAGTATCCAAAAATGTACCTCGAAATGCTCAGAATTTTAAATTCCATATATCTCAAAATTTGTTTACTATTTCAAAAATTTGACTTCATATTCTTGTTCAGATGGTCAAAATTAGGTAAAGATAGTTTAAACTCGATTTAAGAGCAAAATATTAGCAATTATGAAATTTCAAGAATGTAATTTCCAAAGAAGCGACGTGCTACTATGTAAAACTTGGCCTTTTTTTTAGTTCGGCCGAAGACTTTTAAGTCTTGCGCCCAAACGTGATTTTATCTGTACTTAGACAAAATTCAACCTCATATCATCGTAAACATTTTCCAATACTCATTCAAATACTTAGTCATATTTTCACTCCCCAAATTCAAGTCCCAAACACTCATCCTAAGCTAAGGTTTTCCTTCAAGGTTCTTCTTCAAGCTTCAAATCTCCATCTCCAATCTTCACCAAGTTCATCTCTAAGCTAGGTATGTGATTTTCTTTCATGGGTTCCTTCTACCCATGATACCCAGGCCTCCGTTTACTCAAATTACATAATTTAAGGTTGATTTACAAATGGGTCTTGATTAGTATGAAATTTACTGCACACTATGTTAAAGCTATGTAAAGTTGTGACTGTTTTTTCATGTTTTGAGCTATAAATCTTTGATCTACTATAAGAGTTGAAGAGGGGGTTTTCATGTATATTGCTTAAGGGTATTGCAAGGTGCTAATTGATAGTTTTGACATTAGATTTTCTTGCATGATTTCATCTCTATATTTCATGATTTTATACTAAAGTTACACATCCTTTAAGTGTTTGATAAAATATCCGGATGTGATTTCTTGAGTAGTTGAAAGTCCAAAGCATAAGATAAGATATGATTGATTATATGATGATGAAATGAGATTATGTACATAATAAATTCTATATAAAGTGTTGCATTAGACCATGCCCAATTTGGGGGGCAGGGGACTAAGAACACAGATAAAGTAGATGGGGGTTTGTACTCATCAACCTAGGGAAGGGTTTGAACTTCTCCACCTAGTGATGGGGCGACATCATCACTAACTAGATGAGGGTTTGTACTTATCAACCTAGGAAAGGGTTTGTACTTATCCGCCTTGGTGATGGGGTGACATTATTACCAACCTAGTAAGGGATTAGTACTTCACCATCTAAGTGATGGGGCGATATTATCAATAACCTATCGAAGAGTTGTACTTTGAAAATCTAGCTTGGTCCCTTCTACACATATGATATCTTATATGAGCATGAGTGACTTAAGCATGTTTTACCTTAGCATTGATCATACATACCATATTGTTATATGATGCCTATTGCCTATTGCTACGCATTTTGATTATGATACTTAATTCTTGTTTGCATTGTATCTTGCATACTTAATACATTCAAATGTACTAATGCATACTATATGTCTACATGATGTCACCATGTAGGAACCAATGCCCAAGTTGATCATCCTCCTACATGTGGCTAGTTTGACACTACTCAAGCTAGTTGGTGAGTCCTTCGTTTTGAGGACCTTACTCTATGCTGCTCCTTTTATGTATTGAGACATTCTTTTTTATTGTCTATTTTGACTTTGAGGGTGAGATCGGTTACTTTGTCTTGGTCGTCGCTCTTATCTTTGTATTAAAGGTGTTTGTTGGACATGTTATGTATCTATGATATGCGTTTGACTCTTGTCCCTTGATCATGAATGATATACAAGTGTTTTCCCTTAGCCCCGGTTTCCCCACTTTTACATCTTGATGCTTGATGTATTGCTTACGCGACCAAGGATGTGTAATGATGTTCTAAGAGCCTTGCTAGGGGTCCTTTCGGGTTCCCCTTGCGCCGTGTCACGTCTAGGCCCTAGGCTTGGGTCGTGACAAACTTTGTATCGAAGCACTAGGTTGATAGATCCTCAGAGTCCAACACACCGCGTTTATTAAAGTCCTGTTCATGGTTGTAAAGCGCGCTATGACTATGAATACGAGGCTATGAGACATTTTAGGAAATGTTTCCCTTCTTCATGTTCTAAGTCATGCTATAGAGTTGTGGTAAGTTTTTCCCCCTAATGGTTATTCTTTCCTATTGTAGATCATGCCAAGTACTCGAGGATGAAGGGCCCAAACTACGAGGAGCAACCTAACAACGATGAGCTACTGGATGCTCTCACTATGCTTGCCCAAGTTGTGTCCAAACAAGTAAATCAAGGGGCCCAAGCCCCTCATGCTACTACCCCAGGAGCTAGGGTAAGGGATTTCATGAGAATGAATCCTCCAGTGTTCTATTGGTCAAAGGTGGATGAAGATCCACAAGAGTTCCTTGATGAGGTCTACAAGATCTTGACTTTCATGGTGGTTGGGCCAAATGAAAAGGAGGAGTTGGCGGTGTACCAACTCAAAGGGACAACTCAAATATGGTATGGTCAATGGAAGGGTGAGAAGGGAATTTGTAATATGGTGCTTTGAGAGGAGTTCAAATTGGCCTTCCTTATCGGTTTTTCCTCTTGAGCTTAGAGAAGCTAAGTTGGTGGAGTTTATGAACTTGAAATAAGGTGCTATGAGTGTCAGAGAGTATGCTCTCAAGTTTAATCAGCTTCCAATGTATGCTCCTCGTTTGGTGGCCGATCCTAGATCTAGGATGAACAAGTTTCTGATGGGGGTCTCTAATTTGGTAAGTGAAGAATGCTGGTCCGCCATGCTAATTAGTGACATGGACTTGTATCGATTGATGACCTACGTAGAGCAAATGGAGTAGGAAAAATTAAGGAAGAGAAAGGGGCATGAGGTTAAGAGGGCCCATCTTGGGGGTAAGTTCCAAAAGGGTGGCCGGTTCCATCAAGGCCAAGTGTCTCATTATGCTACTAATAGGGGGTTTGCCAATGACCTCCCTTGGCCTCAAGATATTGGTATTTTGGATCCCATTGATGTGTGTCCTACATGTGGGAAGGGTCATAGAGGCCCATGTTTTAAACCTAACCTTCTTTTGAGTTAATTTGGTTATAGGGGAAGCAATGGGGAAGAACCCATTCACAAATCTTCTATAGTAACTTGCAAGGCCCAAGAAGCTCCTAATATCCGATGGGGTCAAGGGGCTAGGCTAATTTCTAATCACAACGGTCTTCTTAGGATCCACTTTAATACCATCCCTCGACACCACATGACCCAAGAATGCAACCTCCTTCAACCAAAACTCACACTTGTCATATTTGACATACAATTTCTCCTCTCTCAATCTTTGCAACACAACTCTCAAATAACCCATATACTCCTCCTTACTATGTGAATAGATCAAAATATCATCAATAAAGACCACAACAAAGGAATCAAGGTAAGATTTGAAGACCCTATTCATTAGGTCCATGAAGATGGTCGGTTCACTAGAAAATACAAAATACATCACCACAAACTCATAATTCCCATATCTATTCTGAAAGGCCGTCTTGGGAATATCACACTCCCTCACCCTCAGTTGATGATACTCGGACCAAAGATCAATCTTAGATAAAAAGCTAGCCCCTCGTAATTGGTCAAATAAGTCATCAATTCTTAGAAGAGGATATGTATTCTTTATAGTGACCCTATTGAGTTACCGGTAGTCAATACACATTCTAAGTGACCCATTCTTCTTTTTCACAAACATTACCAGGGCACCCCAAGGTGATTGACTAGGTCTAATAAATCCCTTGTCCTACAAATCTAAAAACAAAATAATTCATAATTCTTGAAAAATGTGCATGCATGATTAATTAACTCTCTTCTTTTTGAATGTTTTCTAATGGTTGCCAACATTAGAAACCCCCTAGTGTTACTAATTGGACCAAGGTAGTAACAAATAGGAGAAGAGATTAATTAATAGGATTCAGTCAATGTTTCTCATCTAATCAACAGAACTGGGCCAAGAGGAGGTTGTACTAGGACATAGGTAAGGGTTAGCAATGTCACACTGTAGGGATAGACCAAATAACATAGTAAAATTCTCCTTTCCCCTAGGCTAAAGGGTTTTTTACCATATTTTCTTGGGTTCGACCCTAATCTTGGTTAGGTTCTATATCTTTACAAAGACTACTTTAGCCTAAAAAAGGAGGTGTAGCTTAGGCGACATCATATGTGCAGCATTGTTTGCATTATTTTGGGTCATTCTTCTCAGTGTCTTCTAGATCTTAGGGTCAAATGTAGTCAAGGGATTGTCTCCACTAGGAGTGTTATGCATACAATACACCTGTATGGTGAAGGAAAATAAAAACAACAAGAAATGTAAAATAACAAAAATAATTCCCGAATTATCCAAATTAAACCTATCTAAAAGCCGTATTTCCCAGCAATGGCACCAAAATTTTGATGTTGCTCAAACTATACATCCTTTTTAAAGTTATAAATGGTCATTTTCAAAACATATAGCTTAACTAATGTCAGGGTTGATCCCATAAGGAATATGGTCTAGACCTGGAGTAATCATGAGAAAGTCGAATGAATTAACCTACTTATCTCAAGAAAGGGGGATGGGATTTGTAATTGCAGTAAGAAAACCCAAACTAGAAGCAAGTGTTGTGAAGTAACTGAGAGACGTAACTAGGGTATTATGCTCCCCATGAACTCCTAACTTAGAATCACCACATAATCATAATCTTTTATATTGTGTAGCATGCAGAACTAGTAAGTTAAGTTTACCAAATCCTTTGGTCTAGGTGAGAGGTAAATTCACTATATGATTTGATCCATCCCCGTAGTGTGACATTACTAACCCTTATTCTTATTCCAGAACAACCACCCCTTGATCCAGTTTGGTTAATTAGACAAGAGGGATCACATTGAATCCCGTTAATTAATCTCTTTTCATATTCATTACTATCTTGAACAAGCCAATATAAATTAGGTAGATTCTAAAAATTTTCCACCATTATAAAGCATTCATAACGAAGAGAATTAATTAATGCATGCATGCATACTTTCCACGAATTACGGATATCCAATTTTACATTGTTCGTTCTTCATGGTTCCCACAACCGTCGTTATGGATTTAGATATGCATAATCATTATAGACAAAAGAATCATGTCATGGAATAACATAATTAAACACTTACAATGATGAAATTAAGAACAAGAAATCCAAAGTTCTCCATAAGAAATCACAATGTAATAATTTCAATGTAAAATTGACAAAATATGAGTTCTCCAAAGTGTTTGTGTCCTCTTGCGCGTGTCTCTCTGCTAAATAGACCTATTTAAAATAAGTAAAATATAAATTCAAATCAAAATAGGAAAACTGGATTCGACGGCTTCTACAGATAAGGTGACTGGTCGTATAAGAAACCACGGCCCGTACCTGGGCTTCATACTCAACAACTTCCAAAAACTGACTTCAATTCTACGAGACCTTCTTACTGTTCGTCTTCAGACTTACCGGCCATAGAGAGTTTCATTTGAAAGCTCTTTTAAAACTCTTTAAAATATGATCCTCCAAGCATGGTCATAGTCCATGACTCGTGAAGAAATTTATAGCTCATTTGACAGTTCATGGATACAACATCTGAAACTTTGCCCTTCACTGGATCTAACTCATGAAACCTCTCTACGGCTCGTGGATTGAACCAAGACCCCTAGAGTAGCCCGTAAATCCTCAAAAACTCTAATTCTGCAGAACTTTTTCCAAAATCATACCGAATCCTGTAATCCTAAAAAATAAACATAAAAACACATAAAACTTATTAACATCGCTTTAAGAGAACACAAAATTCGCAGTTTTAAGAATCAAAAGAGTTATTGGTAGCACATCAACACCCTCAACTTAAAATTGTTGTTTATCCTAAAGCGACAAACTAAATCAACAAAAGTAGTATAGAAACACACAGACCTCAATCTAATGAGATACATCATCTCTAATTCAATAACAGATACCCAAACTAACTCATTAATACATATCAAATAGTTATCAAACAAATCAATGCAGATCAATATATGTGACAGTGTAACTATGACAAGCAAGACAACCACAAATAAGACACATTCACTGAAATAGCCTAGAATCGATAGTATAACTCAAGTGCCCTCACAAATAAAGTCCCATATCTCACTCAGGATGGTATATTCAAATTCGATGCTTGGGACTAATAAGATCACTCACACTCCTAACAAATATTCAAACATTATACTCAATACCATATGCTTTCACCTGTACTCAATGACTACGATCTTTGACTACTTGGACTAGGATTACTATAGGATTTTCTTGGCTTGTAACGCAGACTTAGGGTCTTTGGTATGATATTTTAGGAACATGGTGACTAATGGCCCTTCTTGACACTACGTTATTCTACACTTTTTCCCTACCAGCACTGCTATTTTCAACTCATTCTTCCCTTCTCCTATTTGAAACCTTTCTGGGTGCCTTACTCAAATTGTTAAGCTAATTGGCTTTTATTTTTTACATTCTTTTTTTTCTTTTTAGTTTATTATTTAGGCTTCTATTCATTTTTCTTGCACCTATGGCACATTTTCCCCTTTTTCATGTATCACTAGCTTTAAACCTATTTATTGTGATTTCCCTTACAGCCACCACCCTCAGCGTAGGTCTACGTTGAGGTGCACACTATCCAACTTATGAACCAGGACCATTTTTCGTAGCCACCCTCAACTTAGGCTTTTGGCCTGAGTTGGTTACTTAGGTGTTTACAAAGAAAGGGTACATGTAAAGCTCAAATATTAGGACCATTAGATATATCCAGCATTTGGTTGGTTATTTAGGCTAAGTGGCTAATATGAACAACGACCTAAGATCTTTTCCTAACCAACTAAGCTATAGTCTTAGTCAGAGTAACAGGGCAAGTTCAGAATTGAAACACAACATAAGAATTTTTCAAAGAAGCTTAGACACACTAGCACTGATTACACTATCTACACAAACTCTTAGATCATGCTTTTCATTACAATTAAACCTCAACTTATCAGAACAAGCACCGTTAATCACAGACTTCACGTGGTTGTTTATCAAAGCTACCTAACACCAAAAAATGGGTATCATTTTTCCACAAAAAATTATATATGCTAAAGATTTTAATATGCTACTAATACTACTTACAGATCCTAAACGTGTTGGTTCAATAGAAAATATATATTCTTAGGGAAAGAATATAGGAAAGAAAGCCCCTCATACTAAAAATTTAGGATAGTTATAGGTTATGGTTACTCAGACTTCACTAAGGCCTATAACTACCCACACCCCATCCTTTTTTGTGTTTTCCTCAATGCAAAAATTATAACTAAATCGAAGCATGGGGGTCAAAAAGACATCGGTTCTTAAGCGTCAGTCTCTATCTTAGGTTGCCTACCAAGTAGCACTTGATTTAGTGTTGCAGTAAGATTTAGACAACTTGGGTACTCAGACTTCACCTAATACCCAAACTTCCATCTTCAAATCATCGAGCCTCTTCATAGACTAACAAATATTAAAGATGACTTCTTCATCATTTTATTGAAACTTGAATTGGTCTTATTCCATATCCACCTTGCTCGCCTAGTGGCTAGGAAGGGCCTTCTGAAGTGTTGCCAAAATACAGCACTTTTGAGGCTTAAAACTTAGGATTTTGTGTGTTCTCAATGCGATATTTGTGGGCTTTATGTTTTTTTTTTGTGTTTAGGTTCACAGGATTACAGGTTGGCCATGATTTGGAAAAAAATCATAGAAGTTGCTGGTTTTTACTATTGTATAATACACTCTATGGGTCGTAGAGTATTTTACGAGTAGTAGATATCTTCTTTGAGGATTTCCAGTAAAGGTAAAGTTAAAGTCTATGAACATGTAGATAAGTCATGGAGAAGTTTACGAGTCATTAACTAACTTTCATGCCATGAGGATTAGAGAAGTGGAGTTGCAAGAAAGTTATCAGAACAAACCCCTTTTATTGGTTGTAAATCACTTTACGAGTCGTAAAGGTGTGTCGTAGAAGTGAAGTCCGAAATTTCAACAGCTGATTATAAGACCCAGACTAGGAGTCATAGAAAATAATGTGGGTCGTGAAGTACCTTTCCTATGGCATGCCAACCAGTTTTCTTAATTTATTTAGATCTTGTTTTTAATTATTATAAATAAATATTTTAGGTTATTTTTCAAAAGTTCACGTCAATTTTGTGTAGTTTAGGTTAAGTGCTCAGGGAACTCAATATTCATAGAGAGAAAATTGCAAGAGAGTCTTTGAGAACACTTGTGGTTTAATTCATCTTCAAGCTTGTGACTTTCATTGACTTTGGATTTGCTTGTTCTTAATTAAATTGTATAAGTGTTTAATTATATCTTCTCAATTCATAATATCTTCATCTACACGTAGCATGAGTAGCTAAATCCACAACTAGAGTTGTGGGAACCATGAAAAGCTGAAAAAGTAAAATCGAATAATTTACAATTCTTGGAAGGTGTATATGCATGTGTTAGTTAACTCTCTTCATTTTGCATATTATTTAGTGGTGGCAAACATTAGAACTCACTTAATGTTACTGACTGGACTAAGGTAGTAATGAATAGGAAAAGAGATTAATTAATAGGATTTGATTGATATGTTCTTCTCTAATCAACCTAACTGGGCCAAGGGGAGGTTTTACTAGGACTAATATATAGGTAATGGTTAGTAATACACACTATCGAGATGGGCCAAGTCTCACAGTGAAATTAGCCTCTCAATTTTGACCAAAGGGCTTGGTGAACTTAATTTATTGTCGTGTATATTATATACTAGACAAGAATTAGGTTATCCGGGGATACTAAGTTGGGGAACATAATACCCTAGTTGCTCTCTATTATTTATTTTTCTCTTGTGATAGTTAGTTTAGTTTATTTTC
Organism: Solanum clarkiae; assembly: GCA_011800125.2. Lineage (NCBI taxonomy): Eukaryota > Viridiplantae > Streptophyta > Magnoliopsida > Solanales > Solanaceae > Solanum > Solanum clarkiae. The sequence continues at coordinate 4,522,581 of JAABOM020000012.1, forward strand.
TCATTGATTATTGCAAACCCCCCTTGGGGAATTGAGTCGATTAATTACTTGGAATGCATATTTGTGAATTCTCGTGAGTCTATGTATTCCTTGTGGGATCAACCCTAACTTAGTTAGGTTCTTTATCTCGATAGCGACACTTTATCATCTAAAAAGGAGGTGTAACTTGAGGGACATCTAGATTTTGGCACCATTGGCAGAGAATATGGTGAGACTTAGTAAATTCATTAGTAACTTGAGTGTTAATCCTTAGTTCCTTTTATTTTACTTTTGTTTTTTTTAATTTTTGTTCTTTGCAGGATGTACGAGTAGTGTATGCCCAACACTCGGAGTTAAGGCAAGCCCTTAACTCCATGTGATCTAGAGATCCACTGAACTATAAGAATTGCCCAAGATAATACCAATAACGCAGCCAATGCAGCCTTGAATAGGAACAATAATGATGAGGATAGGAATGAGAACCCACCTCTTTTAGAGGATATTCCCCAACCTCAAGATTTCAATGCTAATGCTTACCAATGGAATCAGTACCAGTTGAATCCTATGGCTATGGAGGTGGCTAGAACTATTGTGTTGCTAGCACTACCAGCAGACATAAAGTTCATAGTCTCGAGTGGGTTATTTTAGATGCTGTAGAACAGTGGGCTTTTTGTAGGCTTACCATCAGAGGATCCATATAGCCACTGTACAGTGTGGAATTTGTTTGTAAGAGTGTGATAGGGACATAGAATTTGTTTGTGGATGCTATGGGATTTCGTGTCTTCCCATTCTCTTTTATGGGCAATGCTGCTTTATTGCTATCTGAGCTCCCGCAGAGTTTAATAACTAGTTGGGCAGATTTGTACAAGGCCTTTTAGGAAAGGTACTTCCCTAGATCGAAGAAACTCAAGTTGAAGGACCAGATCAACAATTTTGTGCAACTTCCTGGTGATTCGATAAGCATTACTTAGGAGAAGGTTTTAAAATGTCTGAGGAGCGTCCCTGAGCACAAGATAGTTCATGACGCCTTTGTGGAGATCTTCTACCATATCATTGATGAGAATAGTCAGGCCTGAGCTAACACTATCATGGGGGGCATGTTTCTAGATCAACCATTTTCAAGGATTGCAGAATAAATGTAAAGGGTGGTCAAAATAAATCGTGTATGAGGGTAGTGGAATAGAGATTCCACAATAAGTTCATATATTGTTAGTGTGGGGCCAGAGAAAGCTAGAATTAATAAGGAAATTATGCAGCAGCTTACTCAACTTCGCACAAGCATAGACATGATTATAAAGCAGAACAAAGAAAGAGCGAATGCAATGGTTCACCAACCTCCACGTCCACCCATGTTCGAGGAGCCATACAATGATAAGGACACTTATTTTGTTTCAGATCAAACAGGGGGTTTCTGGAACAAGGACCAAGGGTCCAATCATAACTATTGGCGCCAAGGTCAAGGAAACCAAGGTCAGAACTTTCGCGGAGATGGAGCTTACAAAGACAACTGCAGAGGTTATTATGATAGGAACAAGGGTCTAGATGCAGATTAGGGTCATAGAGAAGGCATCAGAAATGGTCCTTGTGTGCCACCACACAACTGCAGTGCAAGTGGAAGAAATTCTAGAATTGAGGAGATGTTTGATCGCTTGTTAAAGTAGGCTAAGACGCAAGATGAGACTCTAAGGGGCATGAAATCAGATATTTCAAGTATTAGTCAGAAAATAGTCTTACTCTAGGGCTATCAAATAGCTTGAACAATAGTTTGGTCAAGTATTGACTCAACTGAATCAGCGTCAGAGGGATATACTACCTAGCAATATAGTGCAAAATCTAAAAAATGAAGAGCAGTTTATGGTGCTCACTACTTGGGGTGGTAAGAGCACTATTGATCCGGTTGATGTAGAAGATGTTTGTGAGGAGATAGTTGTCGAAAAGGATGCAGATAAAGGAGATGATCGTGGCAAAGATGGTGTGAGTAAAGAAGCTAAAGCACCATATAAGTTTAAGCCTGTCTCTAAGACTCGTCCCTTCCCTTAGAGACTCAAAAAGGGGAGGAGAAAGGCAAGTTCAAGCACTTTTTCTCTATGCTGAAGCAGGTCTCCATCAACATCCCACTCATCAAGAAGTTGTAGAAGATGTTAGGGTATTCAAAGTACATGAAGGATGTGGTCACCAAAAAGCATTGTGAGTCGAGAGCTTTCTCAAGAGCTACAACATTGCAGTGCTGTCACTACGAAGTCCTTAGATTAGAAAAGAGAAGATCTAGGTGCTTTCACCATACCCTACACGATAGAAATATGGAGTTCGCGAGGGCACTATGTGACTTAAGTGTCATATCAATCTGATGCCCCTGGCGGTCTACAAGAATCTTAGACTAGGAGCCCCTACTCTAACTATCATGTGGTTGTTGATGGCAGATCGTACGGTAAAAAAGGTTGTGGGAATATTATATGATATGTTAGTAAAAGTTGAGAAGTTCATATTCCCTGCAGATATAGTGATCCTAGATTGCGATGTCGACTTTGACGTCTCAATCATCTTGGGAAGACCCTTCCTAGCCATTGGACAAACCCTAGTGGATATGGAAGCTTTTCAACTCAGGTTTAGATTGAATAAAGAAGAAGTTGTCTTTAATATCCGTCAGTCCATGAAGCACCTAAATGAGTTGAAGAGTAAAGTTTGGGAAATTGGCAAAGTCTGAGTAACCAATATGTCCAAGTCATGCTGTGACAATAAATTAGGCAATACTTAGGAGGCAACCCAAGGTTTTTGATGTAATAGCATAAGTTATAAGTTTATTTTCAGTTTTTGGATTCATAAGTAGTTTATTTTCTTTTGTTTTGATTGTACTTTTAGACATTGGGCTGGTTGTATGTAGGGTAACATTGTATTTTATGAAGAGTATGCAAGTATAAGACTAAGTCGTCCAGTTTGGCTGAGAAAACATAAAATTGGGTCTCTATGACTGCGTCTACAGGCCGTAAATCACTTTACGACCCGTACCACATCTTGTAGAGAATTCTACTAAACATAAGAATTATGCACTCCAGTCCACGAGGCAACTTTATGATTTGTAGATTAAACTATGAGTCGTGAATGGGGCTTGTGGACCACAGGTAATTCTCAGAAAATTTTTTAAGCATTCAGGGTTCTACGAGACCATGATTTACGAGCCATTGAACTATTTACGGCCAATAATTGGGGTTTCGTAGGGTCGGGCCTAGTAAATTTAGTTGATCTGAATCAAAGTATAAATAGAGGGGCCAAATTATTTTGATCCCATTTTTTCGCTAATTTATAAAATCACCCAACCTACCCCACACCCACTAATTTTTGACTACCTCCAGCCACTGTCGTCCCGAATTCCGATAAGAACTCCGGTTGACCTAGGGCTTTGCCTCTACTCATCTCCTTCCTTATCTTCAAGGTAATCCCAATTCTTGGTAAATTTTTGGTTAAATTATAATCCTTAATTTTCCTTGTATGAATGATTGATTTGAATATTATGTTGGGTATGTTATTTAGAAATAAAATCATTGTTTGAATTTGATCGTAATTAGTTGAAATTAGGATTTTCCATGCTTGATTTGTCTATCCAAAATTTGGGTATTATGGTCTTATGTGAATGATAATTGTTTTTTCCTGTTTTGTCACTCACCTTAAGTGATTGAAAGACAATGATTGTACATTGGTGGGTGATGACATAGGTACATGATATTGCTTGAATCAATTAGAGGTGGTTGGAATTGTAGGATAATCTATGCTAAATCACTCTCGATGGGGTGTATCTGGTTGAACATGTTTGGGGTGATGGGTGCAGTGTTGGAATCATGTGGGTGTTTGTGTGCTTGCTTTAATGCTGATAATCTTTTTGTTGAAAATGTCTTTCGGTGTCCGTCTTATGGACATAGAAACTCAGGTGACTGAGTTTTTTGGATCACGAGTTGCTTTTATGGCCCGTGGAACAATCCATGAGTCATAATTCCCCTTATGCAAGATTCTCGAAACTTGATGTTTCTGAGTATCTATCAGATGAGGCTTTCTATGAGTCATAGATCACTTTATGGCTCATAGATAGGTCTCGTAGATCCTTGCCTGAATTTAATTACTCACTAGAATTCTCAATGAACCCAATCTATGACTTGTAAACCACTTTACTAGTTGTACCTGGTCTAGTAGACTTCTCCAGTAACCAAATTTGCTTGAACCATGAGTTTATGAAAGCTCTTTACAGCCCGTTGTATTCACTACGAATTGTAAAAAGGACTTTGTAGAACCCTTCTACAACTGAACTTAGACAAATTCTTGCATTTTAATTTTTTATGTGTGGGCTAACCATGGTGCGTATATGTTGATGTTTCAGGTACTATGGCCCCAAAAGCCAAATGTGTAGAGATTGAGGCTATGAGGCGGAACCTCAAGGATGAACCTTCGGATGATGATCAAACAACTCAATTGAGTGGTTAACTAGAGATACTAGATCTCCAACCTAACCAAGAGGTTGATATACGGCAGACCAAGGTCGCTACCAGAGTGAGGCGTACTTAGGCTCCTTTGCTTGCGTTCCCCCACTCTGAGGAGGTAGACAACTATTGAAGCGAGCTACTACAGATGACTCCATCTAGTGAGGAGTCGAGCTCGCAGAGAGGCTCTGAGGACAAATCATAAGTTGAGTCTTCCATCGCACCATCATCATCATTTGCACTAGATGCCTTCGCTAGTCGGTGGTGCGTTGAGGGCATAGAGGAGATTTACAGAGAGTCCATGCAGTCGAAAGAGCAGGGCAAGCCAATCGGCACCATCTATAAGGAGCCCCGAGTGATATTAGATAGACTTAGTCATGTCCCCGATCTCCAAGATACGATTCGGCATAGGCTCGACTGGCTCACACATGTTCTTAGATAATACTCCCTAACCATAGTGAGGGAGTTTTATGCCTCATATACAACTACACTCCATCTTTCTTTTCCCATGGTGTAGAAAGTCCCCGCTCAGCCTAGACTGAAAGAGACACGAGTGAGAGGCTAGCAGGTAGATATAACAGAGGAGACCATCCGCAGGATGTTATTTGGTCCCGAGTACCATGCCCCCAGATCTATTGCAGAGTTTGGCTATAAGATGGGGCAGATAGGGGACCTACTAGAGATTAAGGATCCTGAGTGACAAGCCACATTGATGAGATAGGTGGTTGGGTTTATTGTAGAGCAGGGTTTGGAACCTGCTTGGTTCACCACTCACTTGAAGCCTATCGTAAGGCTTTGCTCACTTTACTGCCAAATTTTGGTGGGCTATTTCTCTTCCATGCTTACGGCTGACACTTGCTAATAATACTTTGATGTCAAAGCATGCGGTTTTGGTTGCTAGCTGTCACGATACAAGCCTCGGTCCTAGAAGTGACATAGCGAATGGGAACCCGAAGGGACTCCAAACAAGCCTCTTAGCTTATCAATCACACATCCTTGGTCGCAGAAGTAAAAAAAACAACAAAAAAAGATATAATAAAAGGGAAGCGGGACTAAGGGAAGTCTTTGATAATCATTAAATAATAAAAGAGTCAAGCTCAAGCATACGTACATCATAATATCCAACAACACCTCTAACTTGGAATGGTGCGGGGGCCAAGACACTTTCTGGGCTCACCCTCATAATAACAAGTGTTCAACATAAAGAAGTCTAAAAATAGCAAGAATAATGTAGATAGTGTCCTCGGACTTAAGGACTCACCAAAGCTTATCTCTGAAGTGTCAACTAGCCACGTGGAGGATGATCAAAAAGTGCTCCGGTCCCTACATAGTAATATCATGCAGGCATAGAATATGCATTAGTACGTTTGAAAGTACTAAGTATGCGAGATGCAATACAACAAGACATAAGCCAACATAGTCAAAATGCATAATCATAGGCAATGGATATATAAAATCTCAACACAGCATGCATGATCAATGCTTGTAGTAAAACATGCTTGTAAAACATTCAACTTGTATAATACATGATATGTGTGTGGGAAGAGACCTTAATCGACATAGACCAAGTGAGCTACTAATTGGAATCCAAGGCATGTCACCCCCTTGGTAAGGTAATTGTGGCATGTCACCCCCCCTCAACAAGGTGATCGAGGCATGTCACCCTCTCGACAAGGTGTGGTCTACTTGCCATGGCAGCCATACAAAGAATAATTTGAGGCATGTCACCCCCTCATCAAGGTGATTTAGGTATGTCACCTCCTTGACAAGGTGTGGTATAACTAGATGGATCCACCAGAAAGCCATAAATGAGACCATGTATAATCAATGGTGGTACATAGTTTAGAGACTAACACTTTATATAAGGACCCCTTAGTCAAGCCCCCATCTTAAGCCTCAATCGGTGCTAAGTCTAGTCCCACAGAATACCTGAAATAATCATACTTTAGTCATAAAATGAATAACTGGTAAGAGACATGACAGCATGACTTGAGTAGCTCATAAATATGCTTGATCTCTAGTAGTGAGCTTAACTTGAGCATGAAGGTAGATAACAATCATGCATAATCCCATGCTTTAACATGAATGGCTCATCAGAGAAAAAACTCTTGAATAGGACTTAACTTGATAATTGCAAAATCATAGATACTTTTCATGAATACAACACATACATGGAAGCCATTAATCATCATAAAGTCACTTGACTTGTAAATCATGAAATAGATCAGCAACAACTTGAGAATTCTTGACTTGATATTTTATCAAACACATGATGGGTTCAGGATACTTTTTTAAAATCATTCAATTCAAGAATGAAATAAGATGAGAAACTTAATGCAAATTAACCCACCAACAAGTAGTAAAACCCTCATGTAGGGTACCTTGAAATCTGACATCAAAACTTATAATAGATCATAGTTTCATAGCTCAAGACATGCATAGTCTCAATAGACAAAGATCAACTCATAGTGTAAGCTTAAAATAAATACTCATGCATAATCAACAATACTTTGATAAAATCCCAACATAATTCATGCTCATATTTCATAATAAGAGATAATCATAAATAATACAACTTGAAATCATGCAATTTTCATACAAAGGAAGATTGGGCTCCATGGGTGAAAGGACCTAATGGATGAAACACACTATTGTGCTGTCAAAATACAACACATTTGATGCGTAAAACAAGGTATTTTGTGAGTTATTAATGTGACTTTTTATGGTTTTTATATATTTTTGTGTTCTTGCAGAAAAGTTAGGTTGGCTTGATTTTGGAGGAATATTACAGATTTTTGCTGAAGCATAGGACATACGAGTTCACCTACCTATCATAACCCAAGATACGAGCCATAGGGTGTTATCGTAGCAAGAAAGAAAGACCGAAAATCAGAAATTTGTTAAGTGGAGGTCAACCCTACGTGGCCATCCTACGAGTAGTAAGTCTTACTATGACTCGTATAGGTGTACTAGTAGCAGGAAACAGAGAGACCAAACTTTGGATCAACAACTGAAGGACTAGACTATGAGAAGAGCATACGAGTTATAGCTTAAGCTATAAATCGTACTAGTGGGTCATACCAGTTGAGTCCAAGATTCCAAGAACCTGAGATAAGACCCCGATTACGACTCGTAAGTCACCTTAAGATTTGTACCTGGGAGGTGTACCAGCTGCCAGCTATCTTTTCTGTGTAAATTTTAGGGTTAAACTTGTAACTACTATAAATACTTTAAGTTAGGTTCTATTTTAGAGAGGGAAGAAGGAGACTCCATCTTAGAAACATTGAATGTGCCTTTGAATATTCTCTCAAGAATATTTTAGGGTTCTAGCAAAGTTCTTCAATTTTCTCTTGGAAAATCCAATTTGTGGATTGAAAATATTGATTTGTACTTATTGTTAATCTATCAAGCTTATTATTTGCAACTTGTGGTGTCATCACTCTTCATTGCTTTGGGTAAAATTCTTAACTATATCTATCATTTACATTTTTATTGGTTTTGCCTTAGCCATGAGTAGCTAAGCACCCACAACTTTGGGTTGTGGGAATAATGCTTAGTTGAATTGAGATGACCTAGGTTTTGTGCATTTCTATGATTGGAGTTTTGCATGTATTGTGTACATCCCTTCATTACGATTGTTGTTTTATGGTGGCCAACACCAAACCCCACCTACTATCATGATCCCGACCAATCTAGTAATGAATAGGAAAAGAGAAGTAGATGTCAGGATTCGATTGATGTGTTCTCATCTAATCAACCAAATCTAACGAAGGAGAGGTTGATTGGGACAATAGGTAACGGTTAGTTAGCACGCCATGGTTGCCAACCAAGAGCCATGGTGAAACTCGACCTTCACCTTCACAAGAGGGCTAAAAGAACCTGAGTTATTGTATTGCATGCAAATCTCTAATTGTAGTTATGTTATCTAGGTTAATCGAGTCAATGAACCACAGAGAACACAATTTCCAAGTTGTCCCTAAAATTGAGTGTTTTCTCGCATCGTAGTATAGTATTTATTTATTTTTGTTTATGAATCACAACCCCCCTAGAGATTTTAGTTATAGATACTTGAAATGATAGGTAATGAAGTCTTGCAGTCAACACTGTATTCACTGTGGATTCGACCCTAACCTTTGGTTAGGTTAATTACGAACAGCGACCGCTTTCTTATTGAAGTATGAACATCATCACCCACATATCTCAAAGTTGGGTTTTCTTGAGATGAGCTTGAAGGAAACTTAGAGCCTGAAGGGAATCCTTGAGTTCCAAAGTTAAGCTTGAAATCCTTGAATTTGGTATGAGATATTGGTTAAGTCTTAGAGAGGTTTTTGTAGGATTTTTTGAGTGATATAGAGTTGAAAAATGGCTAAGTATATATGATTTCACATTTTAGTGGGCATGGGGCTATGACCCCAATGCCCTTGGGCGCATAAGAAAAACTAAGGAAATTTTTGTTCTGGTCCGTGTCTGGTCTGCGATGCAAACAAAAGGCGAGGAAGATTTTACACTGCTCCATGCCGCTGGGGTATCGCGGCCATGGCGCGGATGCTCTCTGGAATTCAGAAATTAGCAAAAAATATTTTTTGCTACGGGTCCTCTAAAATCCGGGTTACACCCATTTCCTACTTATTTTTGCCCCCTGATCGAGAATATGAAGTCTGATTGTTGATATCACGCACAGATTTTGAGATACATGGAAATTACGATTATGTATATTTCCAAAAAATATTTTGGGGCATTTCACCAGCATCTTAGCTGGCTATGATATTAACAGGGCCTGCCTCATCACTGAGCAGATACATAACGCTGCATTGAAGAGGTCCACCTTCATCCCATTCTCGTGCTTGATCTACAGGCTTTGTTTAGAGTCTAGTATGAACATTCTACACTAGCTGGACCGGATGGTTGAGGCCCAGCATATATTGGATCCAACTTGATCAAGGCTGAAGAGAGCCTGTGGCACTCCGACGAGCACAATCTCCACCTATGCCTGAGATGTTCACCCCAACACCACCTCTTGAGGGTTTTGAGACTGCTACCACTACTACTGTTATTGGTATTAAGGAGAGGCCCCTGCAGCCTGAGGTAGTTGATGAGAGGGGGCCCACTATTACTGCTCCTACATTAGAGGCAACTACTCCATAGCCTACCACCGTGAGCATGATCTACGCGCCCACCGCTTTTGTCACAAACCAAACTAGGGCCTAGACGTGACACGGCGAATGGGGAACCCAAAGGAAACCCAAACAAGCCTCTTAGCATATCATACATGCATCCTTGGTCACGAAAGTAAGAATAAACAACAAGGGAAAACACAAGATGAGAAATTAGGACTAAGGGAGAGAGTTTAGTACTTAAATAACATAGATGAGTCAACACTCAAGCATAATACATAACTTGTCCAACAACACCTCTAGGCATAGAACTTAGTAGGGGCCAAGACAAGCAAACCGGACTCACCCTCATAATCATAAGTTTCGAACATAAGAAAAGTCAATATATAGCATAAATTGAATTATATCCTCAGAATTGAGGACTCACCAACTTGCTTGCATAAATATTACTAGCCATGCAGAGGAGAAGGATGATCAAGTGGATCTCCGATTCCTACATGGCAACATCATGTAGGCATAGAGAATGCGTTAGTATGCTTAAATGTACTAAGTAATGTAGGATGCAATGCAACAAGAGATAGGCAACATAGTCAAAATGCATAATGATAATCAATAGATAGCATAATAGCAATATGGCATGTATGATAAATGCTTAAGTAAATCATACTTTGCAAATCATCCAATTTGTATATATATTAATACATAAGCGTGGGAAGAGACCTCAACCAACATAGAATAAGATCAAGCAAGCTACAACTTGAAATCTCGATGATTACCCCTCACTGATAAAGAGGTGGTCTATTTGCCAAGGTAAACCATACACCTTACGGGAGCCTGTCCCATTTCAGAGAAGAAACCTTCCTTATGGGAGCTCGTCCCATTTCTGAAAGGATTTCATAAGTAGTTTCAACTTATGGGAGCCTGTCCCATTTCTTAAAAGTAACCTTTCTTACGGGAGCCCATCCCATTTTCGAAAGAATATTAAGAAAAATGCATTAAACGGATCCACTAGCATTGCAAGGGTATAGCATAGCCCTATGGTGGCACATAGTTCAAGGAAAGAGAGCAAACCCTCCATCCATCGGTGCTAAGCCTAATCCATGGAATAATTGAAATAATCATAACTTTAATAGCTTATGAGAAACATACAATCATCACATGAGTAACTCTTAAACATCCTTGACCTCTAATGGTGAGCCCAACTTCAAAATATAAGATAGATCAAGATCAAACATTACTCTAGCATTAACATAAAAAGGCTCACAAGAGGAATAATCTTTGAAAAAGGGCTTAGCTTCATACTTGCATAATCATAGATATTTTCTTGAATTCGTAACATACTTGATAGCCCATATTCATCATGAATTCACTTGACTTGTAAAACATGTACATATCTTGAGAATTTCTTAACTTGGCATTTCATCAAACACTTGGTTGGCACATCTGAGGATATGTTCAAATCATGCAAAATGCAAGAGTATAGATCCTGAAATAGTGAAATCAATGCATCTTAAAGTCATGTAAATCAGCCTACCAATATCATGGTAAAACCCCATCACGGGTAACTTGTAAATCACATCAAAACTTCATAATAATTCATAGATTTCATAGCTTGAATCATGTATAGTCTCAATAGAAAAAGAACACTTCATAGTATAAGCTCAATATAGATATTTATGCATAATCAACAATATTTGACAAAACTCCAACATATTTAATGCTCATATTTCATAATAATAGATACCCATAAGAAATACAACTTGATATCATGCAATTTTTATAAGAAGGAAGGTTGGGCTTCATGGTGGAAAGGAATCCATGAATGAAACCCACATACCTTAGACCTTGAAGTTCTTGAAATTGAGTTGAGAAAGACTTGAAGCTTGGAATGGGGTCTTGAATTCCACAACTTGTTATTGAGTTTCCTTGAATTCTTATTGGGGTTTGGTAGAGGCTCTTAGGAGAAATTGAGAGTGTATTCCAATTGGGAGGAGTGAGTTTGATCTTTAGGAGTAAGGTTTAGGTCTTTAGGAAGTGTTAAGATAGCAAAGAAATCCCCAAAAGACCAACAGAAATAACTAAATTTACAAAATGTCATTAATGAAACAGAATTTGGCAAAAACCCGTATATACCCTGCACAGACGAGTTCTATGAAAATGGGCATACCTTCTTCATATTAACTCTAAATAAGGTGAAACCAAGTGCTTTGGAAAACTAATTCAAAGAGCTTTAGTTTGGTCAGTCATGGGCCACCCAGTTCTTTGTGTGCTAGGAGATATGCCCCTTTAAATTTGACCCTCCTACCAGTACTTGTGCGAAACTTAGCCAACAGAAATTCCTTTAAACTTCGCTTGATGTAGGGGACCCATGATGGTCTTTAATCACACGAATAAGCTTGACTTAGATTTGAATGAGATCTTGAAACTTGACTGAACATTTTGAGAACCGAAATAAGTTTGGGACACTTGAATTTGGGTAAAATATTTGGCTAAGTGTTAAAGAGGGTTTTGGGGAATGTCTTGAATGATATAGGATTGAAAATGACTAAGTATAGGTCTTCTTATGCATGAGGATACTTAGGACCAAGACCCAAAGGCCTTGGACTGTAAGAAGAAAATTGGCCAAAAATTATACCTCTCCATGCCCCTGGTGAGTCACGCCTGGGGTGCGCTTAGTCACTGGAATTCGTAAACTTTGAGATTTTGAATTTTGCTACGAATGCTCTAAAATCGAGCTTAGATCCATTTCCCACTCAATTTTGTCTCCTGAACAAGAATATAAAGTCAAATTTTTTATATCTCGCATGGATTTTGAGATATATTGAAATTACGATTATGAGCATTTTTTAGGCACATTTTCGGGCACTTCTTAGGGTCGTTTCAATATCTCCCCCTTGGGAATATTCATCACCGAATGTCAAAGAAACATACATAAGATGAGTAATCTTAGAGAAATCAGCCCCAAAAAGAATGCAACAATACATTTAAAACACTATTTTCAAAATCTCAACATAAGTGTCAAAATCATCATGAACTTGTTAATATAAACATGAAAGCATGCAAATGACATAGGGCAGAAACATAAGATTTGAGATCATAAAAAGGACTTAATTTGTTATCATAGCTTGAATAGAGTGAAAAAGGTATGGATATTGCTTTTCCATGCCCGCTCTGGCTCCTCGAGAGACACTTTTGACTTGTCGATCCTTCCAAAGGGCCTTGATTTACACGACATCCATATTAATCAACTCTGCCACCCTTCCATCCAATACCTCTACCTGGACCTTATCCTAAGACAACTTATCTTCCACAAGACCCATAACCTCAAGGAGTTCTATAGCACTAGAGTCACCAACACATCCCCTCAACCTAGAAGCATAAAGAACCGGACGAACGATATCCATATCCATAGGCAATTCCCATTCTCATGCAACCTAACAAATCCTACTCAATACTCTATAAGGACTCACAAACCACAAACTCAACTCCATTTCTTGCCAAACCGGACCACACCGCTTCATGGGTGGGACTTCCAAGTGAACCTAATCATCAACACAAGCACGCATGGCCTACCTTAGTATCTAATGACACCATCTCCCCCTTGGGAGAGAAACCCCACTTTATCATCTCTCACTAATGTCTTTAACTCTAACAAGGCGGGGTCAAGGTCTTCCTTTGCTTTCACCTCATCAATCAAGAAAGATCGAGAACCATTAGCCCCTACTACACCACCATAGCCAACCTCTTCCAACCTAACTCCCAATCTAGCAAACCGATGGACCTCTCTAGTCACCTCTGGCCACCATTAACACATGATAGGCTACCCATAAATACCCTACTCAAAGCATCCGCCACAAGATTAGCCTTTTTTTACAGGGATGATAATGTACAGTCATATCATAATCCTTAAGGAGCTCTAACAACCTTTTTATTACCCATGATTCATACTTTTCATAATTAGCGAACAACATCTCATTCCCAAAGACTTACAACACTACGCCCAAATGATTCACAATCTCTAAATAAGTCAATGCTCCATCACTAGAGATCACCACAATGATGCCGAGGTAGGGTTTTAAGAACCCTATTCATGAAATCCATAAACATAGCTAGTGCATTAGTCAACCAACCAACCCTACCACATCTTAAAATGTTCACTCCTAGTCCAAAAAGACACTTGGGAATATCACCTACCCTCATCCTAACTTGGGGACAAAAATTTGAAACGAAGATCAATATTAGAAAAGTGACTAGCCTATTATAGTTGACCAAATAGATCATCTATCTTTAACCATCATATTAAAACCTTACGGGTTCTACACTCATTAGAAGCATGATATGCATGTAGCCAAACAACCCCAAGACCTCCAACCCATCAAACCAAGTTCAACCAAGATCACAAGACAAAACTCCATGGAATAAGAACATGGGGAAACCCTTATAGACCTTTCTAGCAAGAATAGACTTATATGACTATTTGAGATACTCATGAATCTTACAAGAAACAAAGAAGAATTGAAAGAAATAGTGACCCCCGAAACTATCAAAGCATGCACATCAAATCAAAAACCTTTAACATACCGGTAACAACAGAGGGTACCTCCTCCCCTCCTTGCGTTAGCCATGATCTAGCATAGCAAGAACAATTGTTAGGGGGAAAACCTTACCTTAACTCTTATAGCACGACATAGAGTAAAAAGAAGGGAAACATATCCTAAAATGCCACATAGCTTCTTATTCATAGTCGTGGCGAGCTTCACAACCATGAAATACAACTATAATTGACATAGTGTGTTGGAATTCGAGGACTATTAACAACATAGTGCTCTGATACCCAAAGTTTTTCACGACCCAAACTAGGGCCTAGACACGACACTGCAAATAAGGAACCCAAAAGAACCCAAAATAAGCCTCTTAGCATATCATACACACATCCTTGGTTGGGGAAGCAACAATAAACAAGAAGAGAAAACATAAACAGGGAAAATTGGGACTAAGGGAGAGAATTTACTACTTAAATAACATAGATGAGTCAAAACTCAAGCATAATACATAACTTGTCCAACAATACCTCTAGACATATAACTTAGCGAGGGCCAAGCCAAGCAACCAGACTCACCCTCATAATCATAAGTTTCCAACATAAGAAGAGTCAATACATAGCATAAATCTAGAGAATTATGTCCTCGGAATTGAGGATTCACCAACTTGCTTGAATAGATATTACTAGCCACGTGGAGGATGATGATGAACAAGTGGAGCTCCATTTCTTACATGGTAACATCATGTAGGCATAGAATATGCGTTAGTACATTTGAATCAACTAAGTATGTAGGATGCAATGTAACAAGAGATAGGCGACATAGTAAAAATATATAATGATAAGCAATAGGTAATATAATAGCAATATGGCATGTATGATTAATGCTTAAGTAAATCATGCTTTACAAATCATTCAAATTGTATAGATCATAATACGTAAGTGTTGGAAGAGAGCTCAACCGACATAGAATAAAACCAAGTAGCTACAACTTGGAATACTGATGATTACCCCTCACTGGTAAAGAGATGGTCTACTTGTCAAGGTAAATCATACTTTACCTTACGGGAGCCTATCCCATTTCGGAGAAGTAACCTTCCTTACAGGAGCCCATCTTATTTCGGAAATGATTTTATGAGTAATTTCACCTTACGGGAGCCCATCCCATTTTGGAAAAGTAACTTTCCTTACTGAAGCCCATCCCATTTCGGAAAGGATTTCATGAGTAATTTCACCTTACAGGAGCCCATCTCGTTTCAGGAAGAACTTCATGAGAAAGTGCACTAAATGTCCACTAGTATTGCAAGGGTATAACTTAGTCCTATGGTGGCACATAGTTCAAGGAAAGAGAGAAAACCCTCCATCCATCGGTGTTAAGCCTAATCCCACGAAATAATTGAAATAATCATAACTTTAATAAGTTATGAGAAATATAGAATCATCACACAAGTAGCTCTTAAACATCCTTGACCTCTAATGGTGAGCCCAACTTCAAAATATAATAATAGATCATCATCAAACATTACTCTTGCACTAACAAAAAAAGGCTCACAAGAGGTATAATCTTTGAAAAAGGGCTTACCTTCATACTTGCATAATCATAGATAATTTCATGAATTCGTAACATACTTGATAGCCCATATTCATCATAAAGTCATTTGACTTGTAAAACATGTACATATCGAGAGAATTTCTTAACTTGGCATTTCATCAAACACTTGGTGGGCACATACGAGGATATGTTCAAATCATACAAAATGCAAGAGTATAGATCATGAAATAGTAAAATTAATGCATCTTAAAATCATTTAACCGGACCACCAACATCATGGTAAAACCCCACCATGGGTAACTGATACAAAATATCAAAACTTCACAATAGTTTATAGATTTCATAGCTTGAATCATGTATCATCTCAATAGAGAAAGATCACTTCATAGTATAAGCTCAAAATAGATATTGTGCACAATCAACAATATTTGACAAAATCTCAACATATTTCATGCTCATATTTCACAATAATAGATACCCATAAGAAATACAACTTGAAATCATGCTACCTTCACAAGAAGGAAGATTGGGCTTCATGGGTGAAAGGAACCCATGAATGAAACCCACATACCTTAGACCTTGAATTTCTTGAAATTGAGTTGAGAAAGACTTGAATCTTGGAATGGTGTCTTAAAATTCACAACTTGTTCTTGAGTTTCCTTGAATTCTTATTAGGGTTTAGGCTCTTGGGAGAATTTGAGAGTGTATTCCAATTGGGAGGAGTGAATTTGATCTTTAGAAGTAGAGTTTAGTTCTTCAAGTGTTAAGATAGAATAGAAACCCCTAAAAGACTAACAGAAATAACTAAATTTATGAAATATCATTAATGAAACAAATTTGGCAAAAACCCATATATACCACTGCACAGATAAGTTCTACGAAAATGAGCATAACTTCTTCATCCGAACTCTAAATAAAGTAAAACCAAGTACATTGGAAAACTAATTTAAAGATTTAATTTGGTAGGTCATGGGCCACCTAGTTCTTTGTGTTCTAAGAGATATTCCTCTTTAAAGTTGACCCTCCTATCGGTACTTGTGCAAAACTTACCTAATGGAAATTCCTTTAAACTTAGCTTGATGTAGGGACCCATGATGGTCCTTAACGATCTGAATAAGCTTGAATTAAATTTGAATGTATGCTTGAAGCTTGAATGAATTTCTTGAGATTCGGAATGAGTTTGGGATACTTGATTTGGGTGAAATATTTGGCGAAGTGTTACAGAGGGTTTTGGGGAATGTCTTGAATTATATGGAATTGAAAATGACTAAGTATAGGTGTTTTTAGGCATGAGCAGACTTAGGACAAAGATTCAAAGTCCTTGGACCAGAACAAGAATATTGGCCAAAAATTACACCGCTCATCACCCCTGGCGCATCGCGCCTGGGGCGCGCTTGGTCACTTGAATTCGCAAACTTTGCAACTTTGAATTTTGCTACGGTTGCTCTAAAATTAGGATTAGACTCATTAACCACTCCATTTATCCCCTTGAACAAGAATATGAAGTCAAATTTTTGATATAACGCACAGATTTTGTGGTATATGAAAATTACGATTATAGGCATTTTCGAGGAACTTTTTTGGGTACTTTTTAAGGTCGTTTCAGCTTCAATTCAAGCCTTGGCGCAGAGGTTATCACGTGTTGATATTTATTTGACTCAGTGTATTCATCAAATCAGACCATGGGTCCTCCAGTCCATTGCAGCCTCAGAGGGTCGGAGTTAGGCCTTCATGGTCGCTACTATTCAGGACCATAATTTTATCGTGGATGCCCACATTGATGCCATTGAGGAGAGAGTATAAAAGAGATTAGCTAAGGCCTAGCCTTCAGACTTGTCTGCCATATAAAAGGATATCAAGTAGCTCCACGCTAACATTACAACATCACTGGCGGCACCAGTCACACTACTAGAGATGATCTCTTCTGTGCCGATGTTTAACTTACTTACTCCTGAGAAGCCTACCTAGTAATTCCTCAGGAAGAGACCTTAAATAGATGAGGATCCATAGGAGAGACATGTACGTGAGAGGATGTCAGAGGAGGAGGAACTCTAGTTTGTCATGAGGAGATCGAGACATGAAGAGGAGATACAACGAGCTTGAGAGGAGGATCAGTTGAAGGGTGCAATCTACTGCCAAAATACAGCACTTTTGATGTTTAAAACATAGGGTTTTATGTGTTTTCAATGCAACTTTAGTTGTTTTTATGTGTTTTTGTGTTTAGATTTTCAGGATTACAGATTGGCTATGATTTGGGAAAAAATTGTAGAAGTTGTTGGTTTTTACTATTGGAAGAGACCTTATACAAGTCGTAGAGCTTTCTACGAGTTGTAAAGGTATTTCGTGAGGATTTCCAATTAGGGGTTGTTTGCTGAACTTGAAGTCTACAAACCTGCAGATGAGTCGCGGAGCAA
Source organism: Solanum clarkiae (assembly GCA_011800125.2). Classification (NCBI taxonomy): domain Eukaryota; kingdom Viridiplantae; phylum Streptophyta; class Magnoliopsida; order Solanales; family Solanaceae; genus Solanum; species Solanum clarkiae. The sequence goes on from JAABOM020000012.1 coordinate 4,540,646, forward strand.
CTTGTAAGTTGTAAACCACCTTTCATTCCCTGAGGATCAGAGAACTGGACTTGCAGGAATTTCGTCAGACAAAACCCCCTTTACGGGTCATAAACCAGTTTATAAGACGTGAAGGTGTGTCATAGAAGAAAAGTCCAAAATGTCAGTAGCTGATTACGAGATCCCAACTATAGGCTGTAGAAGACACTACAAGTCATAGAGTGCTTTCGTGGAGTTTGATGACCAGTTTTCCTAATTTGTATAGGACCTGTTTTTAATCATTATAAATAGGTCTTTTAGGTTATTTTTCAAAAGAAGCAGTCAGTTCACATAAGTTTTCAGTAGTTTTAGGTTTTATGTTCAGAGAACTCAATATTCTAAGAGAGAAAATTGTGAGAGCGTCCTTGAAATATTTGTGCTTTAATCTAATCTTTAAGCTTGTGATTTTCATTAACTTTGGATTTGCTTGTTCGTAATTCAAATGTGTAAGTGTTTAGTAGTATATTCTCAATTCATAATCTATTCATCTACACATAGCATGAGTAGCTAAATCCACAACTAGGGTTGTGGGAACCATGAAGAACTAACAAAGTAAAACTAGATAATTCACATTTCTTGGAATGTGTATATGCATGTATTAATTAATTCTCTTTGTTTTGCATGTTTTTTGATGGTGGCAAACATTAGAACCCGCCTAGTGTTATTGACTAGACCAATGTAGTAATGAATTGGAAAAAAAAATTAATTAACAGAATTTGATTGATGTATTCTCATCTAATCAAATAAAATAGGCCAAGGAAGGTTTTATTGGGACTTATATGTTATGGTTAGTGATGTACACTATGGAGATAGGAAAGTTGCATAGTGAAATTCGCCTCTCACCTTTGACTAAAGCGCTTGGTAGACTTAAATTATCGTCCTGCATGCTATATACACTAGACAAGAATTAGGTTATCTGGTGATACTGAGTTGGGGAATCATGGGGAACACAGTACCCTAGTTGCACTCTATCATTGATTTTTCTCTAGTGATAGTTAGTTCATTTATTTTTCTCATTGATTATTGCAAACCCCCCTCCCCTCGGTAAATTTAGTCAGTTAACTACTCAGATTGCATATTGGTGAATTTGTCTTAAGTCTATGTATTTTCTATGGGTTCGACCCTAACCTTTGTTAGGTTCTATTTCTTAACAGTGACCACTTTAACCTCCTTTGGAACAGTAGTTTTGCCAAGTGTCAACTCAGTTGAATCAGCGTCAAAGGGGTACACTACCTAGTAATACAATGAAAAATCCAAAATATGAAGGGCATTGTATGGCGGTCACTACTCGGGGTGGAAAGAGCACAATTGACCGTCCTATACCAGTGAATATAGAGGATGTTCATTAAGAGATGGTTATAGCAAAAGAGTCAGATGAAAGATTTGGTCGTGGCAAGATGGGGTGAGTGAAGTAGTTGAAGCACCACAGAGATTTAAGCACGTCCCTAGGCCTCCTTTTGCCTTCCCTCAAAGACTCAAAAAGAGAGAGCAAGAAGGTAAGTTCAAGAACTTTCTCTCCATGCTAAAGCAGCTATCTATCAACATCCCTCTCGTCGAGGCTTTGGAGAAAATGTCAGGATATGCGAAGTATATGAAGGACTTGGTCACTAAAAACCCGCTGTAAGTCAAGAGCTTTCTTAAGAGCTTCAACATTGCAGTTCTATCACTATGAAGTCCTTAGCTCAGAATCGTGACGATCCAGGTGCTTTCACCATACCCTGCGCCATTAGAGATATAGAGTTTGCAAGGGCACTATAACTTAGGTGCCAGTATCAATTTGATGCCCCTTGCAATCTTCAAGAAGCTTGGATTGGGATCCCCTACTCTTACTAATATGTGGTTATTGATGGCGGATCATACGGTGAAGAAGCCTGTGGAGATACTTTATGATGTGTTAGTGAAAGTGAAAATTTTTGTATTCCCAGCAGTTTGTGATCCTTGATTGTGAAGTTGATTTTGAAGTTCCTATTATCTTGGGAAGTCCCTTTTTAACTACCAGCCACACCTTGGTGGATATGGAGGAAGGCCTACTCAAGTTCAGATTTGGGAAAAATAAGTTTGTGCTCAATGTGTGTTAGCAAGCAAGGAAATACAATGATGCGAGAGTGGTTTCTGTTATCAAGACTGTTGATGAAGTTGAACCAAAGGTACCTTTTGAAGAAAGATTGGGTGTTGACATATTAGAAGTAGTGTTGATGAACTTCGATAGTGATGGAATCCCAGACTATGAGGAGACAGTGAATGCTCTAGGGGCGTCTTATGCTAATAGGTGCCAAACTAAACTATAGCTCAATTTTCAAAATCGGGAGTTACCACCTACAAAGCCCTCCATACAAGACCTAGTGGTGTTAGAATTGAAGGCCCTTCTAGCACATCTGAGGTATGCATTTTTGGGAGCTAACAACACATTGCTAGTCATAGTTGTTGCGGACCTGAATGAGGAGCAGGTGAGCGCCCTTGTAAGGGTACTTAAACAATTCAAGAAGGCCATGGGATGGATGATTGCAGATAACATTGTACCCCTCCTGGGGTACATACACACAAAATCCAATTGGTCGAAAACTACAAGTAGGGCATTGAGCACCAAAGGTGTCTCAACCCCCCTACGCAAGAGGCTTTCCACAAGGAGATTATCAAATGGTTGGATGTAGTAGTAATCTACCCAATTGCCGATAGTGAATGGGTAAGTCCGGTGCAGTGTGTTCCAAAGAAAATAGGTATCACAGTGATATCGAATGTCAACAATGAGTTGATCCTAATGCAGCCAGTCACAGGATGGAGGGTATGCATGGATTACAGAAAGCTTAATGCATCGAAAGAAGAATACCACTTCCCTATAACATTCGAGGATCAAGAGACGACCACATTTACATGCCCCTATGGAACCTTCGCATTTAAAAGGATGTCATTCGGGTTGTGTAATGCCCCAGTGACATTCCAGAGATGCATGATGTCCATTATCTGAAACATGGTGGAGAATACTATTGAAGTCTTGATGGATGACTTTAGTGTGGTTGGGAACTCATTTGAGGATTGTTTGAAGAACCTACATGATGTTTTGCAAAGATGTGAAGAAATCCATCTTGTATTAAATTGGAAAATGTGTCACTTCTTGGTGAAAGAGGATATTGTGTTGGGGCGTAGGATATCTAGCAAGGGCATTGAGGTTGACAGAGCCAAAGTGGAGGTGATTGAGAAACTCCCATCACCCATCTCAGTAAAAGGGTGTGAGAAGTTTCTTAGGGCATGTAGGATTCTATCGGAGATTCATAAAAGACTTCTCTAAAATGCACACCCATTGTGCAAACTATTGGAGAAAGATGCTAACTTCATGTTTGATGATGCATGTCTGAAAGACTTTGAAGATTTAAAGAAGAAGTTGATCTTAGCGCCAATCATTGTAGCCCTTACTGGTCCAAGCCCTTTGAGATAATGTGTGATGCAAGGGGGTCGCTCTAGGTATGGTATTAGGACATCACAAGGAGAATATATTACATCTCATATATTATGCCAGCAAATCCCTAAATATGGCCTAGAAGAATTACACTATTACAAAACGGGAGTTACTTGCTTTGGTCTTTGCATTCGAGAAATTCAGGTCATATCTGTTGGGGACCAAAGTTGTGGTGCATACAAACCACTCAGCACTTAAATATTTGATGACTAAAAAGGATGCAAAGACAAGGTTGATGAGATGGGTGCTTATCTTGCAAGAGTTCGACTTTGATGTCATCGACAGAAAAGGGACATAGAATCAAGTTGCAGATCACCTCTCCAGATTGGAAGATGAGGCAATGATGAAATTTGATGATGGACTGGAAATGATTCTTTTCCTGATAAAAGAGTATTGGTTGCATTCATGATCTGATACCTTGGTTTGCAAATTATGAAAACTACTTGGTGAGTGATATCGTGCCACCTGACCTAAACACATATCAGCGCCAGAAGTTTATGTCTGATATGAGGAAGTTCTTCGGCGATGACTCATACTTACTTTGTATATGTGCTAATGTGATTATTCTTCGCAGTGTCCCTAAAGTCGAAATGATGAGCATACTCTAGGCATGCCTGATGTACGCTCAAGATATGCCTCTATGTCAAGGTCAAAGCTGTCTTCAATAGTAATAAACCTTACCAAGATTAGGGTCAAATCCCATAGGGAATATAGTACTTTAGCAACTTGGTTCACAAATAATTAATTCAAACATCAACTACTCGATTCTCTAAAAAGGGAGGAGAGGGTTTGCAATGATTTGTAGAAAATTAAACTAAACTAATAAAATGGAGAGACAATCAAAGTGAAGAAAAATATAGGTAATTATGTTCTCCATGATTCACTAACTTAAACACCCCGGATAACACAACCTCAATTAGGACACTGCATCCAGGATGGTCATTTAGGTTCTTCCAGCCCTCTTCTAAAGGTGAAGGTCGAATTTCACTATGGGAATTGGCCAGCCTCCATAGCGTGCCAAACTAACCATTACTCATTGTCTCAGTCAACCTCTCCATGGCCAGGTTCGGTTGATTAGATAAGAACACATCATCGAATTCTATAAACCATTCCCTTTTCCTATTCATCACTACTTGGATCGGGATCATGACAGTAGGTGGGGTTTAATATTGGCCACCATTAAACAAAATGCAAAATGAAGGAAAATGGCTAATACATTCAAATACCCAACTCGAGAAGTGCAAATAATCAGGGTTTTCTATGTTAGATTCTCTTTGTTCCCACAACCCCAAGTTATGAGTTTAGCTATTCATAGCTTTGGGAAACTAATAAACAACGAATATAGAAGACATAGCTAATCACTTACCCAAAGATAATGAAGAACAATAAAACCCACTTTGTATTTAGAATCACAAGCTTGAAAGATAATGTGAATCCACAAGTGAGTCTAACCTCCAAAATTGAGTCTCCAAAGAAAAAAACCCTAAAGACTACTCTAAACTTTCATGCTCTCTAAATCTCACTATGTGTTCTCTCTCAAAATCTATGAAAAAACTTGTGTTAACAACCTAAAATATACTATTTATAGTATTTACGAATGAGTCCCCAAATTATTTGAAAAAACTAGCCAGTGTCTGTTGTGGCTCACAGTTACGACTCATAGTGTGCCCTACGAGCCGTAATCAGGCTTTCATGGTCGGCATCTTGCATTTTAAACTTCACTGCTATGATACACCTCTACGAGTCATAGTCTGTTCTACAACTCATAGTCCACATTTGCAATACTTGGTCCAATCTTGATCAACACTAGAACTTGCTACGAGGCCTCTCTTTACGATCCATAGAAGGGACTAAGACTCTGTCACGACCCAAGCCTACGTCCTAGACATGACATGGCAAATGTTAACCTGAAGGAACTCCAAAAAAGCCTCTTAGCATATCAATCACACATCTTTGGTCGCGGAAGCAAAACATCAACAACAAGAGACCTAAAGAAGGGAAGAGGGACTAACGGAAGTCTTGGATAATCATAAAACATTCAAGAGTCAAGATCGTAGCATAATTACATCAATTGTTCCAACAACACCTCTAGCATAGATTGCGCGGGCACTAAGACACTTCAAGCTCAACCTTATAGTATCAAATCTTCAACATAAAGAGATAATAAAAGCAAGTGTAGCATAGCTAGTGTCCCCGAACTTGAGAACTCACCAAATCTTATCTTCAAGATGCCAAAACAAGCCATGTGAAGGACGATCGTTAGGTGCTCCGGTTCTTTCATGGTAACATCATGTAGGCATAGAGTACGCGTTAGTACATGTGAATGTACTAAGTATGTTGGATGCGATGCAACAAGACATAAGCCAATATAATCAAAATGCATAATCATAAGCAATGGATGCATATAATATTAACATGGCATGCACGATCAATATTTGAAGTAAAACATTCTTGTAAATCATATATCTTATATATAACATAATACATATGTGGGAGAAGACCATAATCATAGACCAAGCAACTATTACTCGGAATCCAAGTCATATAACCCCTTTGGAGGGTGATTGAGGTACCTACCCATCAACTTGGTAGTATGGGCATGTCACCATCCCCCGATAAGGTGGTCAAGGTACATACCCTCGACGTGGTTATACGAGCATGTCACCCCCTGACGAGGTGGTCAAGGCACATACACCTCGATGTGATAGTACGGGCATGTCACCCCCCGATGAGGTAGTCAAGGTACAAACCCCACGACGCGGTAGTACGGGCATGTCACCCCCCAATGAGGTGGTCAAGGCATGTCACCCCCCAATGAGGTGGTCAAGGTATGTCACCCCATCAACAAGGTGATTGGATATGTCACCCCCCCCCCAATAACGTGTGGTCAACGTGCAACATTATAGATACTTTCATGAATTCAATACATACATACAATCCCTTAATCTTCATATAATTCATGCAATAGATCATCAATATCTCAAAAATCCTTGTCAAGACATTTTATCAAACACTTGGCGAGTGCGCAATACAAGTTCAAAATCAAGCAATTCAAGAGTGAAGTAATGTGAGAAAATTTAATGTAAATCAACCCACCAACACATTGTAAAACCTCATGTAAGATACCTCGAAATCCATCATCAAATCTCATAATAGATCATAGTTTCATAGTCCAAACCATTCATAGTCAAAATAAACAAACTATCTCATAGTATAAGTTTGAAATTGATAGACATGTGTTTCCAATAAATATTTCATAAAACCCCAAATCGATTTGTAATCATAATTCATAATAAGTAATACTCATAATTAATACAACTTAGGAACATTCAATTTTCATAAAAAGGAAAGTTGGGCACCATGGGTGAAAGGATTCAATGGTTGAAACCCACATACCTCAAAGTTGGAGATTTCCTTGATGTAGATTTGGAGAGAACTTGAAGCTTGATTGAAGTTCTTGAGATCTAGAATTAAGCTTGGGACACTTGAATTTGGAGGAAATATTTGGCTAAGTGTTAGACAGGGTTTTGAGAGTGTCTTGAGTGATATAGAGTTGAAAAATGGCTAAATATATGTTTTCACGCATATATGGGCATGGGCCCAAGACCCAATGCCTTAGGCTGAACAAGATAAATTAATGAAGTCTAAACACACCTCCGCGACGGTTATGCATCGCAGAGGCATCACAGATGCCTTCTGTTTCCGAAACTTTTGTGAAAATGAAATTTTTCTACGGGCCCTCAAAAATCAAGGTTATACCCATTTCCCACTCAATTTTGCCCCCGATCAAGAATACGAAGTAGAATTTTTATATCACGCATGGATTTTAAGATATAAGAAGATTATGATTATGAGCATTTTCGAAGCACATTTTTGGGGCCTTCTTGGGGTGTTTCAAACTCATACCTAGGGCTCGTAAAGCTAAACTTCTAATTCTCAGAGTTTTGTTTTGAATATTGTAAATTCCTACAAGACCACCTCTATAGGTCGTGGACTGAGCTACGACTCGTAGAGAGTCCCGTAAGTCCTGAAATCAGCAAAAATTTGTAACTTTTCCCAAAATTGAGCCAACCTGTATTTTCTACAAAAACAAACACAAAAACACATAAAAATAATAAAAGTCTCATTTAGAACATACAAAATCCAAGGTTTTAGGCATCAAATATGTTGTATTCTGACAACACATCAATACCCTCAACTTAGAGTTGTTGCTTGTCCTCAAGAGATGACTCAATCTAAAAAGATAATACAGTAACACATAGCAATCAACCTAATAGCATATACCATACTCAAATCCACTTAGGTACCCATATCAACTTTTTACAAAACAGGATCATGTAGATAACAAGCAAACCACAACATATTGATACATTTGACAATCTAACTATAACAAGCAAATGAATATCAATAATCCACAATCACCAAACAAGTAAAATGTTGACAATGCAATGAAAATGCCCTCACAAGAAAGAAGTCTCTTTTAACACTCAATGAAGCTTCCATAATTTAACCAAGGGACTGTGCAAGCATAATCACTTTGACAAATGATATTCATGAATGATGACCAATACCATAAGCTTGCTCGTATACTCATTGCCTGGACTTTTGACTAATTGGGCTAGGATCACTTTAGGACTTTATAAGCTTGTAATGTAGGCTCATGGAGCTTTGGTATGGCATTTTGGACAATTAGTGACTAATGGCCAACCTTGAACCATGCTTTTTGACACTTTCACCTTGACACTCAATCATTTCCATGTTATTCTCCCTTTCTTCTTCATATTCATAATTTTTCGAGTATTTTCTTCACATTTTCAGGTTTTGCCTCATTTTTCACACATTATTTTGCTTTTTCAACTCAATCTAAGGCATTCTTTTTCCTTTTCTTTCACCTGATAAATGATTTTCCTGTTCTTCTTTCTATTTCCAACTCACCACCTCATTTTTTCTATTTTACACTTATATTAGCCATCCTCAACTTAGGTTTTTTGCCTCAATCAAGGTTCACAATGTTCAATGATAGACCAGGGCCAATCTCAAGGCATTTCACTAAACAAGGCTAGGCTAATTAGGAGTTAAGAAAGAAGTGGTACATGTAAGGCTCAAACATTTGGAACAAGGAATGAATTTCTCATTTGGTTGGCTATTTAAGGTCAAAATGGACTAATTCAAAGAACAAGGGCCTAAGACCCCTTCTTAATCCATATAATCTCCAGTCCAACTTAAAGTAACAGGCAAGTTCTAATTTAGCACATAATGCAAGAACATAACAAAATTAGCTCACACACATATGGCATTGCATAAATGTCCAACAAAAACTCACATATCATACCTCGTGTATCAAATTTCTCTCACATAATCAGAACAAATATTGCCAAATTATTCAAACATGCAAGGTTCGAATATAATAACTACTCAAAAATTTTGATGGGTACCAATTTTCAAAATATTTCATATGTCATAAGTTCAACTACTATATACTACAAATATTATCTAAGACATCCTACACATGCCGATTCAACAAAAATTAAATATCCACAGGAAAGAGAACATAGGCAAAAAAACCTGGGGATTAAAATTTCGGCTAGGTATAGACTAAATGCTACTCAGACTTCACCCTAGTCCATAGCTACCCATACCCCATCAAAAGAAATGCACGTTGTCATTAATGTACAATATCAAAATCAAAATGAATACAAGGGGTCTAAAAAAACAAATACATATTGATGCCTAAGCACCAGTCCCTAGTTGCCTCTGATCATCTCCCTCCGATGGGGTAGTCTGTGCCATAGCCGCATTGGATGAGCCAATACCTATCAATCTATCATTCTCCAAGGCTTTTCTTTACTCTTCCTCTTTTATCGATTCCCTCAAGACTCGCCTTAGCTCATCCTCTATCATTTCCTCATCAATCTCAAAGGTCTTCTGATGCATTTTTATCCTCTGTATCATCATCATCAACAATGGGTCTATTTCCGTGAGTAGGCTGTGGGCGATCTTCCGATGTAAAAAGATCAAACAGTGACTCCTCAAATGACATAGACTCGGGAACTGTAACTGGAGCCGCTAATTAGGAAGTCAAGTCAGCCTTAAACTTTGCTAGCTCCTCATGAAAGGATGACAAGTCTGATGGCCGGGACTCAGCTAGTCTCTTTTGTACCCACTCCTCAAAGGCATCATCGCAGGCATCTACCATAGTAATACACTCGTCAACTGTTAAAGTGGTGAATGCCTTGTATCGATCCTTTGAGTCCTCAACTGTCTGGCGCACCCACGGCTTGATCTGCTACATGAGCCGAGATAACTGAGGCTTAGCACGTGATAACCTCTGCACCATGGCCTGAAAAGCAATCGTGGACACGTGAACCATGCCCGATATGGAAACCTAGAATGTAGAAGCCTTTGTGCAGGTGTAGGTGCAGCTAAAATAGGATAGCGCTTAATGTCAACTGCCTTCGGCTGCTGGGGTCTATTATTAGTAGTAGCATCTAGAGTAATGGTGGGCGCGGTCATCGAACCCTCAACCTATGGCTCTGGAATAAATGGCTTGGGCATGGGAGGAGGATGTTTCCTCTGAAGAACCATAGTGTTCTCATCAGCCTTTATCAGGCTGGGATCTATAGTGTGGAGGGCCACAACTAAAGGATCTATATGAAAGGATATCTGCACTTTTGCTACTAGGTAGAGTCTATAGATCAAAATAAGGAATGGTATGTATGTGATCCGCCTGAGAGCCGACTCATGAATTTTCTCAGCTATAAATAGCCAGCTAGAATGCTGGCTACCAAAATCGCTCGCTCCGATGTAAGCACATTATCCGTAAAAGTCAGTCAGATGCGAGATCTAAAAATGGCCCACCAAAACTTGTTGGGAAAGGAAAGGGAGGCCTTCACAGTAGGCTTTGAATGTGAAGTGATCCAGCTAGGCCCTGGACCACACTTGGCAATATGTCTGGCAACCCATCTCAACAGCTTTGTCCTATTTGTCGTATTCTTCACAGTCATAGCTGTCTTGATCCATCTTAATCTGTGATCTAACTCAGATGTAGACCTTAGTGCCCAGTACGTAGGACCAAATAGTGCATGGTGGATCGTCTCCTCCAATATGTCGACCCGTCATCCTCTTACCAACACCTCTCTCAATCTAGGTTGCTCGAGAGGTTTCTTCCCTTTAGAAAGATCATGAAGTATGGTTGCTATATAGGCTGCATAGAATTCTTACACCATGACCAGAGAATAGTGATCAAGCTTAGTCGTCAGCCACCTGGGCCCATGTCATGTCATAGCATCCTCAACTCTTGGGACATGGCTCAATCCAGTATCAATCAGTCGGGGCTCCTCATAAATCGACTGTACAGTCTTCCCTTGTCTCTTTGGTTGTATGCCCTCGTCAAATATATTGTTCATGCCCTCACACCCCATCGATGAGTTTTAGGATATGATATTGAAGAAGTAGATGGTCAACCAAGAACTGTGCATCTCTACTAAGACTTATCACCACTAGCATCCTCCTCAGACTGGGAGGGACTATCATTTCGAGCGTAAGTTTGAGTAGCTCTTACAGCATCCCTAGTTCGAGGAATCTTGGCCTCTACATCTGTATGAATATTAAGAGCCTCAATTGACCCACTCACTTGGGTCTAATTTTCATCCGTGTGCTCGGTATCAGAAGGCTCATTTATAAGTTTGCTCTTAAAGGTGTTAATTAATGCAAGATTACTATTAGGGGCCATGATACCTTAAAACAATTATAAGCAATCCACAATTAGCCCCAAACAATAAACAAATAAAAGACAAGAACAAAAGAAAAACATAAGAAAGAGTGGCTAGAATCAGTTGCAATCAGCTAATACGAGAGCCAGGTACGGCTCATAGTTAGGACTATGAGTCCTACTGTGGTCTCGTAAACTAGTGGTGCATGAAAAAAATTAAACGCTGGAACCACATACGAGACACAGTTACAACTCATAGCCATTGCTATGGGTCGTAGACTAGTTTTATATGAGGTTCCAGGGGACAAAGTTAGGACAGGCATAAGTTCACGAAACCCAACTATTATTCGCAAAGGAATCTACGAACTGTAGGTGGGTCTCATGTGATGAGTACAAAGTACTTCAAAGGCACCTTCACCTCCTACAAAAGGCAATTACGATTCATGGACTCATCAATGAGTAATGGAAAACTCCCATAGCGGGAAGCAATAGGTACTTGAAAAAATTCAATTTACCATACGGACCTTATGAATAATCCAAAAATGGTCCTAACAGCATCGAAGAAGGTCATGTAAACACTCACATTCTAAGCATATGACCCAGTCCCCAAACACCATGATAAAAGCAACTATTTACCCCCATCAATAAGGAACATAGCAATGAATACTCAATGAAATCAATCTTCTCCAACTCATCCAAACATAAACTCATCTCATCATTCCGAAATCACATAAAACAAGATCATTCAATCACACTCAGAATCAATTTGAGGAAATGGTTCAACAAGTACATCAAGAAGTGATCGACAAATGGTTTCAGCAATATCAGATTAACCCAACATGATCATGCTCTTATAAAACATGAAAACTTGTGGACATTCATATCACAATGGAAATCGTTGAATCACAAAAGACACCTAATAGAATGATCATTTGAACATAATCTTAAGGCTATAACACCAAACTCTAGGCATATCAATCAACTATCTCAATGGCAACCCTAGTTTGGCATTAGCAAATCACATGTGGCAAGAATATCATATTCAATACAAAGTCTATCACATTCATCAACTCACCCAAGTCTTAACACAATGAATTTAAGATCAATAGTAGCTTAAGAACTTAGCACAAGCAATGAAGAACTTGAAGAAAAGAGATGAAAACGATTAATGAAAACCATAAGTGTTTCTTGAAAAATCTCACCAGAAAAAGGGTACGAGTGTCAAAAAATGGTTGGAAAAGCTTGGAGGAAAAGCATTAGGGTAATTTTCGCCAATTAGGGTTAAAATGTGGGGTCAAAATAATTTTGGCCCCTATTTATACCTTACCAGGTCGTGGTTAACATGCACCTGGTCGGGTCTACGAAACCCAGACTACGAGTCGTAGCTTGAGCTACGACTCGTAGGTCTTGATCTCGTAGACCATCCAGCACTTAGGGAAATTATAAAAACATACCTGGGCACTATGAACCCATTCACGACTTGTAGCTTGCACTATGAGTTGTAAAGTTGGCTCATAGTAGAGTGCCAACTTCTCCTGATCACAATAGCTCTCTACGAGACAAGACTACGAGTCATAAGGTGCAATATGACTCATAGGCCTGATCGTAAAGACTGCCTCATATGTAAATCTCTGTAATTTTGTCATTTTGTTCAACACCAGCATATTCTTCTCGAAACACACCATTATTTCAAAAAGCAACCAGTCTAATGTCTAAAAATAACAATCAACATATAATCAAAATACTACTTAAGAATCCACAAAACGAAAATAAACTAAAAAACAAGTAAACTATCAAAATCTCTTGGGTTTCCTCCCGAGTAGTGCCTGATTTAATGTTACGGCATGACGTAATCATCTTGAATGATCAAACTTCCTCAACAACCCACACTTCACTTTTTAGTTCATCGAGGTGCTTCATAGATTGGCGAATGTCAAAAAACACTTCTGCATCATTTATCCTAAATCTGAGTTGACCTGAATCTATATCCATCAAGGCTCTCCCATGGATAAAAAAAGGTCTTCACAGAATACTAGAGACATTAAAATTAACCTCACAATCAAGAATTACAAAATTCCGTGGGAATATGAACTTATCCACTTTCACCAACAGATCGTGAAGTATTCCCTCTGGTTTCTTGATTGTCCTATCCACCATTAATAACCCCATTCTCGTAGGAGTAGGAGAACCCCAACCAAGCTTTTTGAATACTGTAAGAGGCATCAAATTGATACTTGCTCCCAAATCACACAATGCTCTTGCGAACTCCACATTACCAATGGTACAAGTAATGCACCGAGATCTTCCCTTTGCTGGACCAAAGGTTTGGTGCTAATGGCACTACAATGTTGGAGCTTTTGCAAAAGCTCTTGCCTCACCGTGCGCTTTTTAGTCACCACGTCTTTCATACACTCAGAACATCTAGGAATTTTCTCGGATACTTCAATAAGAGAATTGTTGATGAACAATTGTTTCAACATAGAGAGGAAATGTTTGAATTTACCATCTCCTCTTTTTGTTTGAGTATTTATGAAAAGGGAGGAGAAAGCCTTGGGATGGTCTTACTCTTCTCTGGCTCCTTATACATTTCACTGCTTACCCCATCCTTGCTCCCTTCATCTCATTCATTCACACCCTCTTCCATAATTATCTCTTCACGCTTGACATCCACAACTATCGGTATTGGAGGATTAATAGTGTTCTTTCCTCTCCTAGTCATGACAGTCATACAATGCCTATCATTTTTTGGATTTTAGAATGTATTTCTTGGCAATGTACCTTTATTTTGGAATTGATTTAATTGAGTAGACACTTTGACCAAATTGTGGTTCTAATTGATTGATAGCCACTGAATGGAACTCTATTTTCTGGTTTATACCTAAAATATCGGACTTCATCCCCTTCAGAGTCTCATCTGGTGTTTTGACCTGCTTCATCAACTGCTCAAACAACTCTTCAATTCTTGAATTACTAGCCCGGCATAACGATTGTGGGGTGGCACATAAGGACCACTTCTATAACCATCTCTTCGCCCCTACTCAGTTTCTGGAATTCTATCTCTCTCAAAATAACCCCCATGGTTATCTTTATAAGCACCCTCTCGACTATAGTTCTTACCTTGGTTTTTGGAACCTTGACGCCAGTAGTCTAATTTGGAACCTTGGGCGTTGTTCCAAAAACCCATCGTTTGATCTCTAACAAAGCAAAAAACTTCATCATAATAGTGCTCCTCATACATAGGCGTTCTAGGAGTTTAGTGGGCTACCGTGTGAACTCTCTCTTGACTTGACTTAACCACTAAGTCCATATATGTGCTGAGTTGAGCAAGTTGTTGCATGATCTCCTCATTAATTTTAGCTTTTTCTGAACTAACATTCATCGCACATGAGCTCCTTGTAGAGGCTCTCTCCCTTTGCCCCCATGCTCTATTGGTATTGACTACTTGCTCCATCTATTCTACTATCCTTGTGAATGGTTGACATAAGAACATGCCTCACATGATGGTATCGGCACAAGCTTGACTATTCTCATCAAGAGCCTGATAGAAAATCTCCACTTAGGTATCGTCCACAATCTTATGGTCTAGAACACTTCTCAAGTACTTGGTAAACCTCTCCAACATTGTGCTAATGGAATCGCCCAACCATTGCTCAAAATTGTTAATTTGATCCTTCAATTTGAGCTTCTTCAACATTGGAAAGTATCTTTCCAAAAAGGCTCTTTGCAATTCTACCCAACTAGTGATTGAGCTTTGTGAGAGTTCTGATAGCCAAACTATTGCATTATCAGTAAGAGATAGAGGGAACACACGTAACCTAATAGCATCCATTGAAAGATTCTACGTCCCATGACACTCTTGCACATAAAAGCCACATTATGCAGATGGCTATAAAGATACTTACAAAGTAGACCCCCAAATAAACCACGATTCTGAAGCATTTAGAGCAACCCACTTGACACCGTGAAATTAGTCTCTGCCGGTAATGGTGGCAACACTATAGCTTCGATAATGTCCATGGCCATAGGATTTAGTCGAATATTGGTTCTCTTCACAGGCATTCTCGTTGAAATCCCTGAGTTGTGGCCTATTCTCCCTCGGTGGTGGATTGTTGTCTCTATCCTCAACATCATCATTTTGATTTATAGCTTCATTCACCATGACATTTACATTCACTTGAGCAATTCTCCTTACTACATTAGGTCTCTAGATTAATTGGAGCTAAGAGGATGCCTAGACTCCATGTATTGGGCATACATACCTAGTATACCCTGCAAAGAACTAAATCAACAAAAAACTATACACAAAAGTAAAATACAAGAGAATTAAGAAATTTGCATTTGAATTAACTACTAGTGAATCCAAATCAAAGAATCGCCATATTCCCCGATAACAGTGCCATTTTTCTTGATGAACGCTCAAGATATGGTTCTATTTCAAGGTCAAAGAGATTGTCAATATTAAAAATCCTAATCATGGTTAGGAATGAATACCACAGGGAATATGATACTTTAGCAACTTAGTTCACCAATAATCAGTTCAAACATCAACTACTCAATTCTGTAAAAAGAGGAGAGGGGGTTTCCAATGATTTGTAGAAAATTAAACTAAACTAATAAAATGGAGAGACAATCAAATTAGAGAGCAACTTGAGTAATTGTGTTCCCTATGATTCACTAAATTAAACACCCCGAATAACACAACCTCAATTAGGACATTGTATGCACGATGGTGTTTTAGGTTCTTCCATCCCTCTTCTGAATGTGAAGGTCGAATTTAACTATGGGGCTTAGCCAGCATCCATAGTGTGCCAAACTAACCATTACATATTATCCCAGTTAACCTCTCCTTAGTCGAATTCGATTGAATAGATGAGAACACATCATCGAATTCTGTTAACCATTCCCTTTATCTTATTCATCACTACTTGGATCGAGATCATGACATTAGGCGGGTTTAATGCTAGCCACCATTAAATAACATGCAAAATGAAGGAAAATTGCTAATACATGCAAATATGAACTGAATCCACAGGTGAATCTAATCTCCAGAATTGAGTCTCTAATGAAAAACACCTTAAAAACTACTTTAAACTTTCGTGCTCTCTAAGTCTCTTTATGTGTACTCTCTCAAAATCTGTGAAAAACATGTACTAAAAACCTAAAGTATACTATTTATAATATTTACAAATGAGACCCTAAATTAATTAAATAAACTAGTCGGCGTCTGCTATAGCTCACAGTTATGACTCATAGTGTGTGAGCAGTAATCAGGCTTTCGTGGTCAGCATCTTGCATTTTGGACTTCACTGATATGATACACCTTGATGAGTCGTAGTCTAATCTACAACTCATATTGCCTTCTCGCAGTCCTCATTTGTATTTCTTGGTCCAATCTTGATCACCACTGGAACTTGCTACGAGGCCTCTCTTTATGATCCGTAGAAGGGACTAAGACTCATACCTAGGCTCATAAAGTTGAACTTCCAATTCTCAGACTTTGCTTTTGAACACAGTAAGTTTCTACAGGACTACCTCTACGTATCATAGGCTGACTACGACTAGTAGAGACTCCCGTAGGTCTTGAAATTAGCAAAAAGATGCAACTTTTCCCTAATAGAGCCAACCCATATTTCCTACTAAAGCAAATAGAAAAACTCATAAAACAGTAAAATTTGCATTGAGAACACACAAAATCTCATGTTTAAGTCATCAAATATGTTATATTTTGACAGCACATCAATGGCACTCGTCATTGGTGGATGGACATCATAGTAGGATTTGAACAGCCCACAAGATCTTACAATATGTGTATTGTTGGCCCACCATCCACCAAGATGCCCATGATTATGCCAAAGCTTATGACAAGTGCCAAAGAGAAGGTGGGGTTTCTCGTAATTATGAGCTTTCTCTAAACCCCATTATGGTAATTGAGTTATTTGATGTATGGGAGATAGACTTCATGGGACCATTTGTTAACTCACATGGAAACAAGTACATCCTAGTTATTATGGATTATGTATCAAAGTGGGTGGAGGTCGTACCTCTACCTAAGAATGAGGGAAAAAGTGTCACAGCATTTATGAAAAAGAACATTTTCTCAAGGTTTGGTACCCCTCGGGAAATCATCAGTGATAGAGGTTCTCACTTCTATAATAGACTTTTTAAAGCTCTTCTTGAGAGTATGGAGTGAAACATCAGGTGGCGACACCTTATCATGCTTAGACGAGCGGGCAGGTGGTGATATCCAGTAGGAAAATTAAATAGATCCTATCCAAAGCTGTAAATGCAAACTGGACAGATAGGTCGTCAAAGCTGGATGAGCAATATAGGCGTACCAGACAACATTCAAGACCCCTATAGGCATGTATCCCTACCAACATATCTTTGGGAAAGCTTGGGAGTACTCAAGACAGCGGAGGAATGGAACATGAGGAAATCTGAGTACTCAAGCTATCTATGTCGTGTCGCAACAATAAATCAGGCACTGCTTGGGAGGCAACCCAAGGTGGACCCTAGAGCTTAGGGGCCCATGTATGTATTTTTTGACCCCTTATGTTCTATTTTTTATTGATCTTGTGCATTGAGACAATGCACATCTTTTTCGTTGGGTTATGGGTAGTTATGGGCTTCAGTGAAGTCTGAGTAGCTTATGGTCCATAACTACCCAATATTTTATCTGGGGTTTTCTTGCATGTATTCTTTTTCTCTGTGAATATTTATTTTTTATTGAACCGGCATGTTCAGATTTTTCAGATAATATGTGTAACATATAGTACTAATTCTTGTGGCATATAGCACATTTTTATGTTTGGTTTGAAAAATGATACCTACCAAAAATTTTGATTAAGTGTTAGATAGTAACAATGCATGTTTAGGTGTTTGAGAGTATCTGTTCTGATAAGTGAGGGTAAGTTGAGATAAGAAACATGATCTGCGAGTCTTTTGTTGATAATGTGTGCAGTGCCATGTGAGTGTGAGTGTTATTTGCTAAATCCATATATTTAGTGCTAATTCAGAACTTGCCCTGTTACTCTAAGTTAGATTGTAGATTAATTGGATTAGGAAAGGATTTTAGGCTATTGTTCTTAAATATTCCACTTTAGCCTAAAAATAACCAACCAAATAGATGATATGTCCCTTTTTCCTAATATTTGAGCCTAACATGTACCTATTCTTTCAATAACCTGATTAACCCAGCCTTATCTAGTGAAAAATCCTAAATTTGGCTCTGGTCTTTCCTTGAACGTTGTGTATCTTGACTGAGGCAAAAAGCCTAAGCTGAGGGTGGCTATCAAAAGTGGCCCTAGTTCGGAGGATGGACAGTGTGCACCTCAACACAAGCTAAAAGCCTAAGTTGAGGGTAGCTAGTGTAAGGGTAAAACACAAAAATAAGAAAGGTGAGTTAGGAATTCAAAGAAAAAGGAAAAATCATATACTGGGTGCAAGAAAATATTAAAGATGCCTCAGAAAGAGCTAAAAAGCAAAATGAAGTATAAAAACAAGGCAAAAGGCTGAAAATGAAAAGAAAGCACCCAGAAAAAGCTTGAAAGAGGAAAAAGGGAGAATAAGTAAAAATAACTAAGTTGGTAGGGCAAAAGTGTAGAAAAACGCAGTTCAAGAAGGCATTTTTTCACTATTTTTCCAAAATATCATACTAAAGCCCACTGAGCCTACAATACAAGCCTAGAAATTCCTAATGTGATCCTAGTCTAGTTAGTTGAAGGTTTGAGTCATGAGTATAGGGCAAGCCTATGGTATCAGTCACTATGCATAAATATCTTTTGTTAAAGTGAGTACTTTTGCGTAATCCCAAGGTTAAACATGAAATAATCATTGAATGTTAGATATGGGATTTCTTTCTGTGAGGGCACTTGCATTTCATTGTTAACATCTGACTTGTTCAGTGATTGTGGACTGTTGATAATCCCTTTCTTGTGATAGTTATATTGTCATATGCACCAGTTTACGTTGATTTGCTAAATAATTATCTGATCCTATTTTGAAATGTTAGTGTGGGTATCTAAGCTTGAGATGTATGTGTGTATGTCATTGAGTTGAAATTTGTGTCACATACTGTGTTATCTATATAAATTGAGTCATCGCTTGAGGACAAACGACCATTTTACGCCTGTGGATAAACAACTATTTTAAGTTGAGGGTGTTGATGTGATGCCAAATTACTCCACTTTTGATGTATAAAACTTAAGATTTTGTGTGTTCTTAATGCAACTTTAGTTGTTTTATATATTTTTGTGTTTAGATTTGCAGGATTACAGGTTGGCCATGATTTGGAGAAAAATTGCAGAAATTGTCGATTTTTGCTGTTGTACGAGACCTTATACAAGTCGTAGAGCATTTTATGAGTCCTAAAGGTGTTTTGTGAGGATTTCTAGAAAGGGGGTATTTGCTAAAGTTGAAGTCTACGAACATGCAAATGAGTCTTGGAGCAATTTACGAGTCGTGGACCACCTTTCGTGCCCTGAGGATTAGAGAAGTGCACTTGCAAGAATTTCATCAAACAAAACCCCCCTTTCCGAGCCATGAAGGTGTGTCATAGAAGAGAAGTCTTCAATTTCAGAAGTTGATTACGAGACCCCAACTACGAGCGGTAGAAGACACTACGAGTCATAGAGTGCTTTCGTGGAGTTTGCCAACCAGTTTTTCTAATTTGTTTAGGACTTGTTTTTAATTATTATAAATAGGTTTTTGAGGTTAATATTTGAAAGGAGCAGTCAGTTCACGTCAGTTTTCAGTAGTTTTAGATTTTGTGCTCAGAGAACACAATATTCTAAGAGAAAAAATTGTGAGAGAGTCTTTGTAACACTTGTGCTTTAATCCAATCTTCAAGCTTACGATTTTTATGACTTTGGATTTGCTTGTCCTTAATTCAATTGTCTAAGTGTTAATTATGTCATCTAAATTCTTAATCTCTTCATCTACATATAGAATGAGTAGTTAAATCCACAACTATGGTTGTGGGAACCATGAAGAACTAACAAAGTAAAAGCATATAATTCATAATTCTTGGAAGGTGTATATGCATGTATTAATTAATTCTCTTCATTTTTCATGTTTTATAATAGTGGACAACATTAGAACCCGCCTAGTGTTACTAACTGGACCAAGGTAGTAATAAATAGGAAAAAAATTAATTAACAAGATTCGATTGATGTGTTCTCGTCTAATCAACCAAACTTGGCCAAAGGGGGGTTGTACTGGGACTTATAGGTAATATTTAGTAATGTACACTATGGATATGGCCAAGTCGCATAGCGAAATTCACCTCTCACGTTTGACCCAAAGGCTTGGTGAACTTAAATTACTGTCCTACATGCTATACACTAGACAAGAATTAGGTTATCCCGGGAATATTTAGTTGGGGAATCGTAGGGAACACAATACCCTATTTTCTCTCTACTATTGATTTTTCTCTCGTGATAGTTAGTTTAACTTTCTGATTGATTATTGCAACTCCCTTTAGGGAATTGAGTCAATTAACTACTCTGATTGCATATTGGTGAATTTGTCTTGAGTCTACGTATTCCCTGTGGGTTCGACCCTAACTTTGGTTAGGTTTTATTTTCTTGATAGCGACCATTTTATCATCTAAAAAGGAGGTGTAACTTGGGTGTCATCGGGGTGCTGACCCCTCTGGACAGAGCACTACTGCTGGGCAGACCACCCTACAGGAGGAGTGTGGCAAGACTCAGCCACACCCTTGCGCCTAGGCGCCCAGGTATGTCTTTTCTGACCTCTTATATTCTATTTTCGTTTGATTTTGTGCATTGGAGACAATGTACATCTTTTTTTATGGGGTGTGGGTAGTTAAAGGACTCAATCAAGTTTGAGTAGCTTATGGTCCTTAACTATCCCAATTTTTGATCCCAGGGTTTTATTGCCTATGTACTTTTTTCCTGTGGATATTTAATTTCTACTGAACCGGCACGTTTAGGATGTTTACATAATATTTGTAGTATATAGTATCAATTCTTGTGGCATATAGCATATTTTTATGGTTTGTTTGAAAAATGATTCCCACCAAAAATTTTGATTAAGTAGTTAGATAGCAACCATGCATGCTTAGGTGTCTGACAATATTTTTTCAGAAAAGTGAGGTTACATTGAGATAAAAAGCATGATCTGTGAGCCTTTTGCTGTTAATATAGGTAGTGTCATGTGTTTGTGAGCTTTATTAGATAAATTCATGTATTTTGTGCTAATTTAGAACTTGTGTTGTTACTCTAAGTTAGATTGTAGATTAATCAGATAAGGAAAGGATCTTAGGTCATTGTGCTTAAATAGTCCACTTTAGCCTAAAAGTAACCAACCAAATTGAAGATATATCCCTTGTTCCTAGTGTTTGAGCCTAACATGTACCTATTCTTTGAAAACACCTGATTTACCTAGCCTTGTCTGGTGAAAGAAATCCTGAAACTGGCTCTGGTCTTTCCTTGAACACAGTGTACCTTGTCTGAGGCAAAAAGCCTAAGTTTAGGGTGGTTACCTAAACGTGGACCTGGTTCAGAGGATAGATATCGTGCACCTCAACACAAGTTAAAAGCCTACGTTGAGGGTGGCCAGTGTAAGGGTAAAGCACAAAAATAAGGGGGTCAATTAAGTCATTATTTTCCCAAAATACAATACCAAAGCCCCCTGAGCCTACGTTACAAGCCAAGAAAGTCCTTAAGTGATACTAGTCTAATTAGTTGAAGGTCTGAGTCATGAGTACAGGGGCAAGCCTATGGAATTAGTCATCATGCATGAATATCTTTTGTGAGAGTGAGTGTTTTTGAATAGTCCCAAGGTGAAATATGAAAACATCAGTGAGTGTCAAATATGGGACTTCTTTCTGTGAGGGAACTTGCATTGCATTATTAGCATTTGACTTGTTCACTGACTATGGACTGTTGATAATCCCTTACTTGTCATAGTTGAGTTGTCACATACACCAGTTTGCATTGGTTTGCTAAATAGCTATTTAATCCTATTTTTGAAAAGTGGTGTGCGTATCTGAGTCTGAGATGTAGGTGATATATACGATTGAGTTGAGGTATGTGTGTTACTATATTGTCTATATAGATTAAGTCTGTCAATTGAGGACAAGCAATAATTTTAAGTTGAGGATGTTGATGTGCTGCCAAAATACAAAGCTTTTGATACTTAAAACTTAGGATTTTGTGTATTCTCAATGCGATATTTGTGGGTTTTATGTGTTTTTATATTTAGATTTGTAGGATTACAGGTTGGCCATGATTTGGGGAAAAAACACAGAAGTTGCTAGTTTTTGTTGTTGTATGATACCCTCTACGGGTCGTAGAGCACTCTACGAGTAATAGATAGGTTTCATAAGATTTCAAATGAGGGGCTATTTGCTGAAGCTGAAGACTACGAACATGCAAACAAGTTGTGGAGTAGTTTACGAGTCCTAGACTACCTTTCGTGCCCTAAGGATCAAAGAAGTAGACTTGCAGGAAAGTTATCAGAAGAAACCCCCTTTACTGGTTGTAAACCACTTTAAGTGTCATCAAGGTGTGTCGTAGAAATAAAGTCCAAATTTTTAGAAGCTAATTACGAGACTCCGACTACAAGCCATAGAAGACAATACGAGTCGTAAAGTACCTTTCATATGGTGTGCCAACCAGTTTTCCTAATTTTTTTGGAACTTATTTTAAATTATTATAAATAGATTTTTTAGGTTATTTTTCACAAATTCTCATCCGTTCACATCAATTTTGTGTAGTTAAGGTTAAGTGATCAGGGAACTCAGTATTCTTAGAGAGAAAATTATGAGAGAGTCTTTGAGATCACTTGTGGTTTAATTCAATCTTCAAGCTTGATATTTTCATTGACATTGGATCTGCTTATTCTTAATTAATTTGTGTAAGTGTTTAATTATATCTTCTCAATTCATAATCTTTTCATATACACATAGAATGAGTAGCTAAATACACAACTAGGATTGTGAGAACAATGAAGAACTAACAAAGTAAAATTGGATAATTCACAATTCTTGGAAGGTGTATATGCATGTATTAATTAAATCCCTTCGTTTTACATGTTTTCTAGTGGTGGCCAACATTAGAACTCGCCTAGCATTACTGACTGGACCAGTAGTAATGAATAGGAAAAGAGATTAAATAACAGGTTACGATTGATGTGCTCTCGTGTAATCAACCAAAGTGGGCCAAAGGGAGGTTGTACTGGACTTATAGGTAATGATTAGTAATGCACACTACGGAGATAGACTAAGTTGCATAGTGAAATTCGCCTATCACCTTTGACTTAAGGGCTTGGTGAACTTAAATTACCGTCTTGCATGCTACACAATAGACAAGAATTAGATTATCCGAGGATATTGAGTTGCAGAATCATGGGGAACACAATATCCTAATTGCTCTCTATTATTGATTTTTCTCTCATGATAGTTAATTTAGTTTATTTTCTCATTAATCATTACAAACCCCTCTTTGGGGAATTGAGTCGGTTAATTGCTGGGATCGCATATTGGTGAATTCTCGTGAGTCTATGTATTCCCTGTGGGATCGACCCTAACCTTCGTTAGATTCTTTATCTTGAGTGCATCCGCTTTATCCTCTAAAAAGGAGGTGTAACTTGGCGACATTATCTTCCCAATATGATTGGGACTTCGAAGTCAACTTCGCAATCCAGGATCATGAAGTCTGTGGGGAATATGAATTTTTCCACTTTGACAAGAACATCATACAATGTCCCTACAGGTTTCTTCATCATCCTGTCAGCTATCAACAACCGCATGTTGACCTGATTTTGCAAGCAGTCGAGATGCCTTTCCTGGGAGAGCCCTTCCTTGGATTCTTTTATTATATTCGCTTCAATCGCTCCTGAATTGGGGGATCAAAGATCGGAAGACTTTCCTTTCCCCTTACTCTATTAAGAAGGAAATTTACTGGTCTTTACTCTTCGCTCCTAACTCATTTACGCTTTTGGTATTGACTAAAAATATCATTCGGCTCCTCATCTATTGAACTCTCGGCTTATGCAATGATCAGATCGGAAGAACTCTTTTTAACCGCCCAGCTAAAGGAAGTGGTGATCCCTAGCTTGAGATCAAGCTCCGAAAGCTAACCTGCTAACAGACATTGTGGGAGAATACACTAACCAAAGGTGAACGGGGCTCCCAGGCCAGGACGTTTGGCAGAATGCTTGGCTTCCTGCGCTGGAAGTGAGATCCGAAGGGTGAGCTTATGGCGGTTAACTTCTAGCACTAAATAATAGGCATTAGGCATTTTAAGCTGAAAAGAGGCAAGCAAATGAAGGGAGGCATTATGGGCCGACTAGAAAGAAGAACCCATTTTCTTTCTTTTTTGATTACCTTCCTCGCGTGTTTATAAGACTGAATCCATTAGATTTCTAAAAAGGATTACTAATCCTTAACTTTTCAAGGAATCCTTCAATAGTGGTTCTGAATTTTTTATGGTTGTGCTAGTATATCTGAGACTTCTTAATTGGCTAGTTGTAAATAGCCCCAAGGCTATGGAACAAAGGATTATCCCGGACCTAGACCGAGGTATTAATGGTAATTTTTGAATCTTGCAGAACAGAATGTGATACAATGAGATAGAATGTAATAAAAACAAAGATAGGGAATGGGTTACCTACTCTTAACGGGCAAAGCGACCCCCTTTATTCTTAATTAAAGAATTCAGAATCAATCAAATCTCCCCAAGTAGGATTTGAACCTACGATCAGTCATAGGTACTCAGGACAGTGGTGGATTTCGTATTAAAGGTAGGTTGGTTGTGCTTAGGTCTCCTTTCTTTTGTTGAAGGCTTTCCTACTTCTAATAGCATCTTCTAAGGGCATCTTCTCTTTTGAAGTCTGCCACGCGGAGTGAAGGTAACTAGCCAATTCCCCAAGGTCTAGTAAACTAAGATGGCCACTAAGGCAACCCTGTCACAGCTCACATTATTTTTTCAGTTGAGGATTTCGCTTCAGATGTAGTCAGTCGTTCCATTTTTAGCTTTAGGGATCCAAGACTAGTCTACGCCCAGCACGCGAGCCTTTCCCACCCCAGGAAAGCGAGCCCATAATGAGAGTCAGATCGTATTTTTTGTCATATCCAAAGTGGATCTCTAATCCTTGCTGTCTATGTTGATGGTATTGTTATTACAGGTAATGAGAGGACAGGAATTGTTGACCTGAAATAATATTTTAGTAAAAACATTTTTACCAAGGATCTTAGAAAGCTTGGATACTTGTTGGGTATTGATGTAGTAAGATCAAAGGCGGGAATATCACTAGGGCTTATTCTGATCCACTTGCAATGGCATTCGTAGCATCAATTCCTTGCATCCCTCCTATTAATAAGGTAATAAGGCTCTGCCCACTCAGAGAAGACAGACTTTCAAGTTTTCAATGGTTTACGCTAAATGTACGAGGGCTGCTTGTCAATTATTGTAAGATGCAATGGACTCTATTCAGAGGACTGTCCTTGCACGTGTAAGACTAAATCGGGGTTTCACTCCCTTACTACTCCTTTATCTATCTTGGTTTAGATTATCAAAATAGATTGTGGTGGCTCCTAAAGTGAAGAAATCCACTTTCCAATCAATTACGACTCCTCAGTCAGATATTGATAGTTTTTGTGAAGTTCTTGGAGAAATGAAAACTTCTTTCAAGAAGCTTCGACTAATGTATCTTCCATATTTCCAATCCATACCTCTCGAAAAGGGTATGAATTGGAAACCTACCTGGAAATGGGAGAAGGCTTGGACGTATAGCAAGATTAAATAACAGGTATTGCCTATGGGAATGATATATGAAAGGAAAGTTTGGAAACAGAGCTAGAGACGAGCATTTCACTCTTTTTTCCCCCAGCTAAACTCACTTAATCCGCCTATCTTGAACTCTTTGATTTGAACTACTCTAAATTCGGTGTTTAAGAAAACCACCTAAAGGATCTTGTTAAAGCATCATCTTCAGAGTCCCTATCATCCCTCTCTCTCTTCTCAAGCGGGGATAAGTCGAAAGACTGAGCCAGAGAATAGGTGGATTAGACTAAAAAAATGGGACAATCCGGAGCACTTTCTTCTGGCTACCATACTCGGATTACCAAGTGAAGAACACAGCTAAACCTCAACATGAGCGGTGCATGCTTATTCAAGCAAGGAAGCTCAGGGGTTGCCTGAAAATAGAACAGATTTTGCTCCAAGTCTTGACAACCAGGTTTGGAAGCAGTAAACCATAGGGGCTTTCACATAGTTCTTTTGAAAAAGCAGTCCAAAGTATGATTCCCTCTTATTGACCAGGATAACTCCTTTACTAGTTATTTCTCCAAAATCTTAGATGTGCTTGACGCACATAGAAACTACTTTTTCAATGATATTGAAGCATTTTTTCTTCAGAGAGTGGTTTATGATATCAGGAATAGGGTATATTCACATCTCATTAGGAGGATAGGGGGATAGGAAAAGAATCATAGTGAGTCATTTATTCTCAATGCTGGGTGGGAATCGATAAGAAATTGAATGGGTATTCAAGCTTAGACTCAGTTTGACTAGGATAAAGCCATTCCTATGATAATTACCATTTTTGCATGGAAGCTCTTAATTGACTTTGTATGAGGCGATTTTATAATCAGTTAAGGGAAAAAATTTAGACGAAAGGTATAAGATTAGCAAGCAAATGATTGTGTTGTTCAGAGTATGATAAATAAAGTATTGATCGCCTCTTCATCAAGAGTAGCTTGCTATGGAGGTTTGGAACCATTTTGATCGCCTTTCCAATATCCAAGACCATGCTCTTCCCTTTTGAGTCTTCTCTTAGGTGCCTAGCCCGAAGAAGGAAAGACGAGGCATAGCAAAGGCTAAGGCAATGGAAGCAAGACTGAGTCCCTATGGGAAGGTGCCAAAGTCTTTTTGAGACGTACGCAGGATGATAACCTAATTGATTGTTCTAAAGAAAGGGCCTACTATCTTCCGAAATTAGCCCTACCAATGTTCCGGCTAATCCATGAGATCAGGTTTTCATAGTGGTTTAGACCATTAAGAAAGGGCGGTGGAACTCATTGCCTAGGGTGATGTATATCAAGAGAGATTTTTGTCTTTTGTGGATTACTCGGATAAATGCAGTAATTCGCAATTGAGGAAACTTTATTACTTTGACTTGAAGTCTGCTACAGATTGTTGGCGATTGAGTGTATATACTCCCTCATGTGTTGTATGTGGGGAAGTGCTTTGGCATCATCAATTGTCAATGTGCCTTTGAAAGAAGCAAGGAAGCATTAGGGGAACCTAGATTCAAGGTCAGAAGAATCAAAAACAGACTCAAAAATGGAACCCTTTCTCTAGCGGCCTCCCCCAATTGACAAAACGTTTTGCTACTGACACTTGAAAAAGCATCTTTCAAAGTCTCGTCACTTCGTGCCTTCCTTTCTGCTTACACCATTTCTTTGTGAATGCTCTGCTTTGTTCTTTGTCACTCTAATAGCACTAGCTTAGGCTACAACTTCTCCGAGCCGACCAGCAATCCTTTTTACTATGCATTTTTCGAACAAAGAAGACGACTATAGGATCAATATAGCTCTTCAAGAAATTACTCGTCACATACCTTCTATCTGTCTCATATATGTGGAACCTGGTCTTGTTTGGTTCTAGCCTCTCTGGCTTTTTGGTCCTTTTTGTCCAGTGGTTAGGACATCGTATTTTCATGTCGAAGACATGGGTTCGATTCCTGTAAGGGATAGGTACTCATACCCAGCCTCTTTCAGTTATGTTCATTGTTGAATGCAGTAACCCATGTAGGATCCTCTTTGAGGCTAGAAGTCTAGCCTAAACATCCGATCGGATTCAAGCTTCCTGAAATGGAGCTTCAAGGATAAACCTAAAACGAAGGAAGATTTGGATTTGTTGGAGTAACAACTCCCAATCCTAACTTCTTGAATATTGTTGTGGCGTCACCACCTCATCTCTCACCCCTATGGTGCTAGAATCTTTGGTCTCTGCATCCTTACTATCAACCGTCTCCTCATAAGCCTCATCATCATCAACTAGCATCGATGGATCAATGGTCTATTTGGCGCCACCTGTTGTCATTGCCATGCACTGCCCCTCATTCTTTTGATTCTGCACTATGTTTCTGGGCAATGTACCTTTTTTACTCTTGTTCAACTAAGTCAATATCTGATCAAACTGTTGCTCCAGCTGCTTGCCAGCAATAGAATAAGACTTGATCTTCTGATTAAAGTTGGAGATGTCAGATTTTATTAAGGTATCATCTGAGCATTAGCCTTCTTCAACAGTCTGTCGAATGTCTCCTCAATTCCTGAACTACTAGTCCAAAGTCACGATTGTGTGGTGGCACGTACGGACTATTTCCATAACCATCTCTGCGCTCCCAATCAACACCTTTGTCTTATCCCCTGTTCCTGTCACAATAGCCACCTTGGTTATTCTCTCTGAAATCATCATCTCTATTCTAGTTCTGACCTTAATTTCCTTTACCTTAGCACTAATAGTCCTAGTTGAACCCTTGAGTATTGGTCCAAAAACCCGCCATTTGATCAGTGACAAAGTAAGTGTCCTCCTCATAGTAAGGATCCTCATACATAGGTGCTCGTAGGGGCTGATGATTGACTATATTCACGTGCTCCTGACTTTCCTTCTTCAACAACCCCGTATTTGTACAAATCTGAGCCAGCTCTTACATCATTTTCTCATTGATCTTTGCCTGCTGAGAGTTTGTACTAACTGAGAAAGAGCTCTTAGTTGTTGACTTGTCTCTCATCCTCATGCACTTCTCATTATGACCACCTTTTCCAACTATTCGGCTATAACAAGACATGGACAATCTAAAAACAAGCCTCCATGATAGTGTCAACGACAACTTGGCTATTTTCATCTAAGGCTCGGCAGAAGACTCCCACCAAGGCATCATCCACGATCTAATGGTCAGGGACACTCCTCAGGCTCTTAGTAAAGCTCTCCCACATAGTGTTGATTGAATCACCAGACAATTGCTCAAAGTTGTTGATCTGATCCTTCAACTTCCGCTTCTTCAACCAAGGAAAAAACCTCTCCAAAAAGGCCTTCTGCATTTCCACCCAACTGGTGATTGAACTCTATGGGATCTTAGATAACTGTAGTCTTGCTTTGCCTGTTAGAGACAATAAGAAGACACAAGCCCAATGACATCGATGGACAAATTCTGACTCCCTATCATACTCTTGCAGAAGAAGACAATGTTGTGTAGATGGTTAGGCGGGTCCTCTGATGGTAAGCCCATGAACAACCCTCTGTTTTGTAGCATTTGAAGTAACCCACTCAAAAATTCAAAGTCGGTTTACCCAAGCTTACCAAGGTATGTGAGCTTGATTTTTGGATCTCCTTTCACCTACAAAGTCCTTCATAACGTATTGTACCTTTTCTTTAAGTTCCTTAAAGATAATATGCATATATATGATGATTCCATGGTGTTCTATGTTACTAAATGACATTCTTGATATCTTGTTATGTTTTTACTAGGTATATGCATATATTTAAGTTATTGATGATGACCCCAATGATAAGTTTCATTAATGATGAAGTGTGGGTTGTTTTTCATGTTTTCATGAATAGGTGATTATGATTATTGTCACGCCCCAAGTCCCGTTAGGGCGGACTGGCACCAATTGCCGATAAGGCCCGGGAGAACAACCTATAACTATGCACTTACTATACATATTATGAGGGGTTTCTAACTTTAGCATGACTTAAAGTAGATAAACAGTGATAATAAGCCAAAAGGAAATGCATATGACTAGGCCGTTGGGGCCACGGTGTCTAAAG
>JAABOM020000012.1:4576878-4588819 GCA_011800125.2 Solanum clarkiae
ATTTGTATTACTTGTTGTGCACAGATTATACAATAAAGGTAAAGTAATAAAAAGAACATAAAGTACATGATCCCACAGTATAACTAAGGGGGTGGTCTCTTATCCTACACAGTGCATAATTTCATCTGAGTTGTTACTTCATATACAATATTTCCTGCCTTACATGTTCAGTACATTATCTCGTACTGACGTCCCTTACGGGGGACCTGCATTTCATACTGCAGGTACAGGTGCTAGTAGATCTTCCCAGTAGGAGTACAGGATATCCAGCAGCTGTTACCAAGCTCCAGGTTGCTTCGGAGCTTTGTGTGTCTAGAGCTTATATATTTTTTGTATTGTATAGTTAGCTGATGCGGAGCCTGTCCCGACCCTTATCAGATACTTTTCCTTATCTAGAGGCTTTGTAGACTATGTAAATTAAAGTGTGGTCATGTCTCGTATTTTAAACACCATGGCCCCAACGGCCTAGCCATATGCATTTCCTTTTGTCTTGTTATTACTGTCTACTTTCTTAAAGGCATGTTGAATGTAGAAATCCCTCATAATATGTATAGAAAACGTACAAATATAGGTTGGTTCTCCCGAGCCTTATTGGCAATGGGTGCCGGTCCGCCTTAATGGGACTTTGGGCGTGACAACCACGTTCTAATATTGCGAATATTTGGACTAGGGGTGACAATTAGGCGGGTTGAGTCAAATTTGAATAGGTTATAATGGGTCAAGACACCAAACGGGTCAAGACCCAACCCAACCCTACCCAAATTTACTTGGGTCAAAATGGGTTGGGTCAAAAAGGGTTGAGTAACAGGTTACAGAGACCCAACCCGCCCCAATTTTTACTAAGTTTTACTTATTTTATTTATTCTTTTTCAATATTTTAGTACTTAATTAAATTACATTTTTCTTTATTATGGTTATATAAAACATATCAAATTGAAAAAAAAATATTTTGAAAATATTTTAACAAAATCTCTCTCAAATTAATTCGCGTTACATATCAACCTAATTTTAAATGGGTTGGGGTGAGATGGATTGAGCTAACAATTAGGCGGTTGGGTCGGGTTGGACTTAATTTTGCCACCCTTAATTTGGACTTAAGAATAAAGCTTAAGAAGATCAAATTAAAAGCACAAGACTTTGGCAGAAGTTTATCTCATATTTAATATAGGAATTCATAACTAATCAAGGGGAAAAGAAAAAAAAAAAGATTTCAAGTAATTACAAATCTTTTATTATTTTATGTAAAATGCAGTGATTAGCAAATTTAATTCTCAAACATTTCATTTGATAAGAAAGGCTAGCTCAAGTGAAAAGCACTATCCACATACAACTTTGAGGTTGGGTGATCAAGTCACCAAATGAACATGGTGGAGAGAGGACAACTATTGATTCCCAGGGAGAGGAATTAGGGGTTGGTAGATATAATTTTTCATATAAAAAGTACTTTAAAAGATTCTGAACATTCAAACTTAGTTGATCTAGTCATATGTGGAACTACAAATAGAGGAGCACTCAAATTGATTAAAGTTGCATTAATAATCATTGCACTTAAAATAAGACCAAAAAAACAAAGCTATGATAGGTAGAATTGAGACAATAGATGTTTCATCTCCCCTATAAGTATGCCTAACTTAACAATATTTGTTCGTTATTATTTTGGCTCAAAGAAAAGTCATGACATGCTGATGCATAACAAGGTGCTTCAAAAGTTCACATATTAAAGGAGTATTTATCCCACCATCATTTTCTTCTTCGTCATTGCCACCATTATCGTCGTCGTCATCATTTGTCAACTCATCATATGATAAATCAACTACAGGCAGTAACTCTCCTTTATCTAGCAAAACAAGGCTTTCCTCATAACTTTCACAATAATAAGAGTACTAGTGCTAGAAATGTCGATATTTTCTGGTATTTGCGTCTCAAGATTATGCACAACTAGCATCCCCAATATGCTTGTCAACAAAATTTTACTACAATCAATAATACCCACTACCACACCCAAATCCCCATGGCCATGTGTAACATTATATTCTTTGCTCCATGAATCGGTGTCTCCATACCTTCTCATTCCCCAAATAAAGCAACTTCTGCTCCAAATACGAGTATCATACTGATAAACAAGAAGCAATTCCTCATCCTGTGCGACATTCAAATTTGTAGGTGGTTCATCAACCAAAATTTCGGGTAATGATAATTCCTGAAAAATATCCTCATTGAGATCAAATGTCATAATCAAGTTCTCCACCCTCCTATCTTCATTTCTCTTGTATGCGGTCCAGTGAACTTTCCCACAAAGTACAACTTGTGTCCAGAAGTGCTCTGTAAAACCTATATTTGGGATAACACCATCAAAATCCTTCCAGATTCCTGAGTTAAGTGCATACATCTCAACTCTAGGTGGCAACAAGTATTGACCATCACCACGAGTATAAGCCAAACTCAAAACCTTGTAATCTCTTGTTTTTACAGCAAATCCAAACCCAAAGACAAATATATAAGTCCTTGAATTATTACAGTAAAAAGGAGTCATTGGGAGGTTGAGGCATCTGTTTATCGTCGGATTTCAAAGTACCACATGACTTTTATGTTCAAATAAATCATCTAACACACAGAGAACACCATTGCATATACCAATGATCCTACAATAGAAATAATCTGGCTCTCTACCATCAAATGGGGATCTTAATGATATATCTCTTCTGTCAACATCTGATATATCTGTGAGTAAAATTCTTTCCTTATTCAAAGTTGTATTGAAATACCTCCTGATTACATGTGTACATGATTTTTGGAGCACTGATTGTTGTGTATGTTGCCATATAAAGTTTGGGCTTGAAATTATTGAGTTCCAAGATTTGGATAAACATCTTAATTGGAGTAGAGATCTGGGTGGGAGTCTTGAGAAGATTTGGATCATTGTCTCTGTTGGGATATATTCTGACATTCTTCTTGGTGTGAAATTGAAGTTTTTTCTATTTCACTTACTTTTGATTGTTTAAGAGAGATGTAGGGTAGGGTAGGGAAGGGAGAGCTCTGGAAAGGGAGATTGGTGTTGGGTATGGGTTGGTTTTTGAAATATCGACTGTGAGGATAGCTTCAAAAGCAAGTTGTGATGATAAGATGTCAAAGAAAGCATTATTTATAAAGGATAAATACAAAAAAGACTAAATTTTGTTCCCAAAACAACCAATAGTTTTTAATCTAGAAAGATAAATTGTTTAATGACTTGCCTATGATCTCTACTCACATTTAGGAAACAAAATCACAAAAAAAAAAAAAAAATTGAGCTTAACAATTATATCTAAATTTTGTCATGCCCCATATCCTAAATCTAGCTGGCACTCAGAAATCATTTATGGCCCCAAGCAAACCACTTGGTCTGGCTAACTTTTCTAAGCAGAAGATCTCAATGTCACAAGGAACTAAAATACGCTTAATAATCATAATACTCGAGTCTTTAAGGGAATCCAAAACCCAACAAGCAATAGTATAGAATTTTGAACTCCAGAAGAGAAAACTGAATAAATACCAACCTAGTCTATGAAGCCTCTTGAATAACAACTCTGAAATAGGTATTGTGACAGGCCACAAGTACCTCAACTAAAATAGATATAGAAATTAATGACTCCAGAGCTCCTATAAATGGAAAGAAGTCTTATCAATGGCTAAGTAGAGAACTGGATCGTCAATGATGCACTTGTTGAGGATCTCAATTACCTGTGTCTGCATCATGAAAGGATACAGGTTGACACTATGTCAGTATGTAAAATGTACGAATATGGAAGGTGCGCTTTAAAAAGGAGACTGTTGTTGGGTGTGTGTAGGTAAGATACCTTATGATGTATCAAATCCATGGCATTTACTAACACATGTTATTCAAGAACTCAGCTGCTTGACTATTCGACATGGTGGAAGGGAAATTACATGGGTAACTTTTACTGTTAAAAATTGCCATATGTTTTAGCAAAGGCTGGAAATATTGTTTAATCCTAGTCACAGAAAAGGATATGGAAGATTAAAGCTCCAGCCACAAGTGGGTTGAGTTAAATGGATGTATCGTTGACCCGCTTAAATATTACTTCAATTTACACATGTTGGCTTGAAATGAGCTAAAAAAAGGGATCATAATCCAACTTGCCTACTTCTTACTAAGTTCTAAATTCAAAGTTTACTTATAATTTTTTTTAGGTACCGAAGCCACATATAAAAACTGAAAACTGCATCAAACTATTAAAACTATAAACCAAATCAAACCAAACATAGAACCGACTTGTATATACCTTTATTAAATGTATAGGCCTGTTTGCTGAACCACCTATAATATATTAGGACTTACAGTCGCTTGGATCACAAATGCAAGATTTGAAACATTACCTAGTTAGGAATTTTTGGGATGCAAACAATATAACAGAAAATACTATCATTTGCAGAAAAAAGCATTAAGAATCGTAGGCAATGCACCTACGATACAATGTCTCTG
The DNA here is from genome assembly GCA_011800125.2 of Solanum clarkiae. NCBI lineage: Eukaryota > Viridiplantae > Streptophyta > Magnoliopsida > Solanales > Solanaceae > Solanum > Solanum clarkiae. The sequence continues at coordinate 4,581,362 of JAABOM020000012.1, forward strand.
ACTTGCTTGCATATCATACACCTGTTAAAGCCATAACCAACACAAACCTTTACACTTTTCCACGTTGCACCATCCGAAGCCATGTAAAGGCAGGATATAGGATCGTCATCAGATTTTAAACTACAAACACTTCAATTCTCAACTTCCAAACCAACCAAAAGTTTAAGCAGCATTTCAAAACCACCTGCAATGGATTGCAGCAATTCTAGTCACACCTCCGAGAAGAAAATATTCAAATCAAAACATGAGGAAAATAAACACACTCAAGCAGGCAGAGGAACCAAATATCAATAAAGGTTAACCCCCAAATCCTTGATCAAAACAAACCAAAAGAAAAATTCCGTAAATTGAACCATCTTTTTTAGCTAAGAAGTCATCAAATGAGTTCTACTCATGAATAGCAAAAGTCCCTTTTGGATTACATCATTAATTCACTATCAAAGTTAGGACATTCCAGGAAATGTCAACCCCCTCTCTGCTGACTTATACAGGAAGCTGAGAGGAGTACTCGACATGAAGGACGCAAGCCAGTCATAGCTTTATTAATTCACTAGCTTTGCTGACAAAAAAATATTCACATGTATTGGACAAGCTAAGGAACTCAATAAACAAACTTAGCAACAATGTTGCTCTTGTGCTATGGTACTTCGAGTTGCGAGGACTCTTCATTTTTTATGCCGCACCCGTGTTGGATCCCCCAAAAATACACTACTTTTCGAGAATCTAATACGCATCCATTGACATTTTTGAAGAGTCCAAAAGATAGAAATGTGGCTAATCTGAGAAAGACCTGTTCACTGTGACCTTGAGGAAAGTAAACCACTTGACTCCCTACCGTCAGTAGACATACAAGGGAACCAAAACAAGCATACCATAATTTTGAATTTAAACACTAGTTCTCTCCTTTCAGAACCAAATAAAGAATCAATCAGCAATAATTCAATCCCACTCAAGTAAATACTTAAAAGTACTCTCTTTTATTAGCTAAAGACAACGCATAAGAATAAATATTCATATAAAGACATTGATTGTTTTTTATGTTGGAATGGTTTTTTTTAATCCATGCAATGAGTTTCGACGTATTAGGTATAGCTGTATTTATACAAGCTTGCATTTTCATGCTTATCTTCATTATTGGTTTAGTTTATGCATGGCGAAAAGGGGCATTGTAATGATCTCAACTCCTGAATATTCAGCAAATAAAAATAAAAAGAAAAAGAAAAAGATTGAGATAGCTGTGAATTTCATTCAGTTTCCTTTACTTGATCGAACAGCCCCAAATTCAGTTATTTTAACTATGTTAAATGATCTTTCAAATTGGTCAGCAACGCAGCTTTGAGCAGTAATTCACCTGGAAACCCAAGGTTCCGCGTAAAAGTTCGAGGTAAAATCAACTGACTTTGACTAGCTACATTATGTACTAGATAATTGAGATAACACCACTTGTGGGGTTCCACAGAGTATGTTGTTACAATTGAGATAACAAGTCTAATTTTTTTTCTTTTTTGAAAGGTAACATTTGTATGTATTAACAAAAATCAGTACATGGATTGCACCGACAATCATCATAAAACTTACCTACGAAACAGGATATCTCAATCTAAAATCTAACAAGAGCCAAGGATCTCAATAATTGACCCAGTATCCTCTAAGTACATTTGTTTACACCAGAAACAAAAAGTCTAATAAAATTCAGTTTGATCTTCTGCAGGTCTCAACTTTTGCTCTCAAAACATCTAGCATTTCTCTCTGTCCAGATTGTCCACCAGATACAAGCTGGGACAACCCTCCATTTGTCTCCATCTGAAGCTCCCAAACCGACTTCTTCCTAGCTGAAGAGAAGGCGGGTGATTCTGTTAAGCATGGTCCAAACCACACCCATGAGATTGATAAAAATTCTCCAAAGTTGGATTGTTATCCTGCATTGTAAAAACAGATGGTTGACTGTCTCAACCTCTTATCCACACAAATAACATCTGGAGCACATTGAGAACTTCCTCTTCTTGAGATTTTCTTGTGTTAAGACTGCTTCTCTTGCTAGTAGCCAAGTTAAACATGCCACCTTGAAGGGGATTTTTGTTTTCCAGATCTATTTCCATGGCCATTGTGGTGGTTGTTGTCCACCTCGTTTCAAAAACCTGTATGCTGAGTTCATCTTAAATCTGCATTTGTTGTCTTTGTTCCACCAAAGTCTATCAGTCTCATCCTTTGTCCCTTTGAACTCTTCCAGGACTTTGAAAAGATCTGTCACAGTTTCAACTTCCCAATCATCAACGTTTCTTCTAAACTGGATATTCCATCCTTGTTGTGTGTACTGCCAAACGTACAGCTAGAGGAAAAGGTTTTTTAACACTGACATGTCCCAGCCATTTATCCTCCCAAAAAGAGGTCTTACTACCATTGCCTACCCTCACAGTTGTGTTATTCCTCAAAAAAAGCCAAAAGATTCTAATAGACCTCCATAGACTTACACCATAGGGTGTAGATACCTCATTTGTCATCCATTTGTTCTCCTCTCTGCATCTAGTTTTAATTACATTGCCTAAGTATGCTTGAGGCTCTTCCGAGTATCTCCATAACCACTTCAATCTTAGTGCCTTGCTTTGTAATTTTATATTTCTTATTCATAAACCCCCTTGCTTCTTTCCCCAAAGAACTTTGTCCCATTTGACCTAGTGCTGCACAGTAGATTCATTTTCCTTCATCCCTTTTCAAAGAAAGTCTCTCCTATTCTTGTCTAACCTTTGTATCACTGCATCAGGAATGGGGAAATAGACATCATGTAGGTTGGGAGAGCATCCAAAACCGAATTGATGACAATGACTCTACCACCTAAAAAAGATATACTGAGATTTCCATCTAGTTAGCTTCTGCTCACGCTTTTCAATCACAGAGTTCTAATTGCTCATGGCCTTTGACTTGGAACCCAGAGGCATACCCAAGTACATAGTAGGCAAGGATCCTACTTCCTCTCCCAAAATCCCAGACAACTCCATCATATTATAAACCACCTATTACTTCCACCATTTCAAAAAGAATGACGTACTTTCTTTTTTAGTCTGTTTCAAAAAGAATAATCTCTTTCCTTTTTGGGCAACATTTTAATTTCAACTTTCCATGTGGCAGGTTTAAGGCCACAAGATTAAAGGATATTTTGGTACATCTAACATAAATTTAATTTAGAACCACAAAATCAAAAGGTCTTCTTTAGTTTCTTAAACTCCGTGCCAAGTCAAACCAGGTCATTCTTTTTGAAACGGATGGAGTATATAATAAGTATAATTTATTTAACAATCAAAACATCATTGCTACATCAAACGGAAAAGGTTTGCAAGGATTTAACCAAAGACCAAGATGAAGCAAGCAACATAAGTGATCCACATCATAATCTGATAACTAACCGCTGGCACATGACTTCTGCTTCTTATCATCCAAGAGAGAGCCCAGAAAACAGTAATTCCAACTCCTCATCCTGTGAAGTGGTTCTCTGCATAAAATGTGAGACAATGAGAACATAAAAAACCCATTTCACATGCTTAACAATTAACACAAAACCATAACAAAACTATGATACACTTATAAACAATACAACATCCACTAGCAAGTAGACAAGTGACTGTAGATATAGTTGTTCTCCCTCCTAAAAACAAACTTGCTCTTAAACTAATTATGATGGTGAAACAAAGAATGAGAAACTAGCAAACATCAGAACAATTCTGTCACAGTTTCTTCAACAATTACCCTATAAACAAGTAGGCTGGCATTGTTTTATCACCAGACAAAATTGGTTGACCAGACTGACTACTGATCAGACAACTTGTCAAAACTTTCAGGGATTGGGGTGTGTGCGTGTGTGTGTGGGGGGGGGGGGGGGGGGGGGGGGGGGGGGGGGGGGGGGGGGGGGGGGGGGGGGGGGGGGGCACCAGGGGATATACAGATTGTGTGTGGGATGACTTTTGACCGAACCATTCTTCTCCTATAGGAGCTGAAGGGGTTATATGTTTTTTAAAAAAAAATTGATAACCTTACTGAAGGGTTGTATTCTTTACCTGCGTATGTTAAAGGAAGAGGAAAACAGTACTAGGCTAATCTATTTCAAAGGATCAAGAGGATTCCTAAATCTCTACATATGAGGCAAAATCCATAATTGTCCAGCATTTTCTTGGGGTAAGTGGGAATTTTTCTTTTCCCTCATGCATAAACTAATATTCCCTGTCCCAATTCACATGACACCATTTAGGCACAAATTTTAAGAAAGAAAAGAAAGACTTTTGAAATTTTTTCTTCATCTTTGTGGTCTCAAACAAACCTTAGACATGTGGCTAGCTATAAATCATTTCATTAAAGGTAAACGAACATTTTTTTAATTGTTCCTAATCATGGAGAGGTGATATTCTTTTTTGAGACAGACTAAAAAGAAAGTGTGCCAAATAAATTGGGACAAATAGAGCTTGATCTGTGGAGGCAGAAAAATTCATACTATTCCTTTGAACACACATTTTATTTGAGCACACAACATATCTTGCAGAACATCTTATTAGTAGTTGTATTTTACTGTTGTACAAATAAAAGTCTCCTTTTCCCATAGCGACTTATTTGTAAATCAGTAAAATACACCTACTACAAAACAAGAGAAAAAGAGATCACAATGACCATATATCCTAAACATGCATACGCTTCCCACCCCCATTGAATGTATGCACCATGTACCTGAATCGACAGAAGTTGCAGGATTTTGTTTAGGACACGCATCCGATGAGTTGCATATGCACTACTTGGTGGAAGTCTGCTCATTCTCTTCATTTCTTCATGAACTGCTCCCATTTTCCCTTCAGACTGCCTAAGTGTATCATTTAAAGACTGAGTGCTTCGGAGGCCGCCTTTGGGAGGATTTAGGGCACTACTTTGATTAACTTGATAGAACCGATCCATTGAACCACCTACAGATAAAAGGACATATTAAAGCAAGGATAAAGCAGAACTTCACAAAGAGAAAAATAATTGAAAAAAGCAAATATTGACCCCTTTATACTGCTTATGATGCCTATATATGTACATAATAGAGACATCAAACACACTTTAACTAACCATGCTTCTGAGGTTTTGACATTACACATCAACCAGCTATACCATAGAACTGACTTTAAACTGTTACAAATCGATTAAGTGCTTCTATTCTCTAACATGCTAAGATGAAAAAATATGCAAAAGAAAAGGAAAATCTCTACACAAAACACAATATGCTTCTGATTTTTACAACAACATAAAAATTCCGAAATGTGGAAACTAATCATTAATCAATCCCTTCTCTTCATTTCCATTACATTAATAAAAAAGAACAGCTGGAAAAAAGTAGGTAGCATAGGAAGCAATTTGATATACAAATCATAGGCGAGATGCACAGTTGGAGACCAGAACACATACAGGGGATTCAAATTAGAATGTGTCGCACCAACAATTTTACTTTGCGGCCTAAAGGAAATATTGAACCCCTTTGCCTACTAGAATCTTCCTTCATGTCACAGGGATTCAATAGTAATATAACAAAAACAAGTTCAGATTTAACCTAATTGCACAATACTAGGCAAAGAGGAATTGAACTTCCTAACACACCTAACAAAAACAAGTTCAGTTTTAACCTAAATTGTCACTTTGTTGTGCTACATATCTCATAATTATCTAACCATCCATTTTTCAACTTTTCACCCTCAACACAAAAGCAAATCATATATTCCATCCATTCAAAAATTCGAAACATTATCGAAGAGAGAGTGCTAATCAACATCTAAAAGAAGTTCAAAGAGATAAAACAAAACGAAATTTCAGAAAACAATTTAAAAACCTAAACTGCGGCAATTGAAACTCACCGCCGTCTCCAACTGCCGACTGGAAAACGGGAAAGCCGAGAAACGTCTCGAACACTCTGTTGGATGGTTGTTATCCCTTTCACGATGTATCCTATTCTAGAAGTTTTGACCCCAAAACAATACTCATTGAATTTTTTTAAGATTCTTTTTAAGTTCAAAATGATTAAATTAACTAAAGTTCTTTGAAATTTTTTCTTTCCATTTATTAAACTTTTATATTTTTTAGAAAATATATTATATTATATATTTATAATTTTATAAAAATAATAATAAAAAATATAATGTAAAGTTTGTCTTTAAATATTCTTTTTAATATATGTATATTATCTTTTAAATTCAGTTAATATGAAATAGAGCAAACGCAATCAAATATACCCCTATTATTGAAAATATTTTATTTATACTTATTTTTTTTATCTAAATATACTCTTCTAATTATACTTTATGTTTAAATATACTCTTTCAATTATGATTTATGCTAATTTATTCTTATTTTTATAGATAAATATTGGCGAACTCAAAAATAAATTTTTTCCAAAGATTTTAATAAATTCACCTAAAATCTATCCATTTAACTCAAATTTAATTCATCATTTTACAAATCCACACTTAAGTCAATATTTAGGGAATGATAAAAAGCTATTTAATTTCTATCTTGTTGTGTTTGTACTATTGTACTAAATTTATCTCAAATGCAAATACTTTAGAGTATATTCTTACATCTAGAATATAGTAGGAATAAACAAAAGCTCCAAGCATTAGATAAAGAAAATTTTTAAATGTCCAATATACTTCCATTATTATTCATTCTGACAAAACAGGTGTTTAAATTGTCATGTAAATAAATGCATAAGGTATTCTGACAAAATTATATCCAATGTAAATACATGACACTGACAATGAGATACAAGAGCTGGGGATCGAAAGAGATTAGATACCTCAATAGTCCTAATCGTAAACGATAGATATCAGGCGTTATGCATATCAACCCGTGAAGTACTTATGCTGATGCTTATACTTATCTAGTCTATAAATTGAATGGGTCAGTGATAGGAGAAAAGTTTGTAAAGTGAATTAAGTATTTAAAATTGAGATAAATTATTTATTTGTAAATTTGTCATGTGTTCGTCTATTAAAAATAAGGATAAGTCAGCATAAAGTGTAATTGGATAGGTATATTTGGACATAAAGTATAACTGGAGGGTATATTTGGACCTAAAATAAGACTGAAAGGATATATTTGAATCGAAAGTATAATGAGAGATGTAGTTAAACTATTTATAGTATATAGTATGAGATATTTGACCCTCTGCCATAAAGCAAATGAACAAAAGTAATACACAAATTGGTTTTTGTGTGTTTGCAATGGAGAAATCACAAATTAGCTCAAGGTAGATTTTTAGTTATATTTTTATGTTTGAAAGCGTCCATACATGAAATGTACGATATGTAAAATGGTTAAAATAGAAAAACTCAGAATTTACTATTTAAATCATAGGCTTGATACAGAAAATAACTGTTGACACCCAATTTTTACCCTCCACGGTGTCAAAATAATTACCGAGTGCTATTTTATTTAAACAAGTTTTTA
>JAABOM020000012.1:4588919-4599291 GCA_011800125.2 Solanum clarkiae
TCGCCCTCATTACTTCTTCTTCCTTGTATCTCTCCCCTCTCTCTCTGCCATCTCTTACCATGTATACAAATACATATATATATTAGTTGCAGATATATAATTATATGACAAATATACATATTCAATTCAACAAATATACATATACAATTCATCTCTTTTCACTCTCTACCCTCTCTCACCTCTCTTCCAATTTTATTTATCCGATATACAAATATATATGTATATTAGTTAAATATATGCAATTATTTGATAAATATACACATAAATTTGATAAATATATATATATATCTATTTCACCGATCTCCTATAATATATAACTATAAATTATAGTTTTTAATAAATTATAACTATTTTTTATCTTATTATATTTTAAATATTTGCTCATTTTGAAAAATCGTCTCCGGTTATCTCTAAATAAAAAATAAATAACGGGCCGAAACATCTATTGAGAACGTCTGACGATAAATATGAAAATTAGTCTTTTTCATCATATATATATATATATATATATATATGTGTATATATTAGGTAAAGAGAAGACGAAATAACAGCAAAAATTTCTTGTGGATAGCAGGTAATGGGCATCATACAACAATTCCGGGCAGTCGCCGGGAAGCTTTTCAGCCGGAGAGGTCAACAGAAACCGTCAGATGCATATGCTTCAGAAGGTGAGTACAGTGGCGGCGTTGCATCGCCGGAGACCAAAACTAGCAGTCCCGTCAAGTATGACGGAGCTCAATCAGATGAGTACGTTTTTTACCCGGATGGCCGGGAGAAGATTAGCGACATTCTCTGCAAGCTCCGTAAATTCGCTATTGTCTCTGCCGTCGATGAGTCTCTCAAAACCGTCGCCGGTTAGTTTTTTTTGCAATTCGGCATTTATATTGTTCATTTTTGCTGTTGGAATTACTCGATTCTGTTAGCTCTTTGGTAAATTTGAGCTGTATTTTATGTGGATAGTCTTTCGATTGGTTGAATTGATTTCATCTTCTAAGCTTTTTGTGTGAGGGAAAGTTATACAGTTCTTTTGTGCAATATATTGTTGAGTGTGTGCGCTATATTTCCTGTTATAAATGTGAGATCCAGGCCATTTTGTGACTGACAACTGAAAACAGCTGCAGTAGACTTGTTAATGTTTTTTCAGTCATGAAGTGATTTGAGAACTATGAGATCTCACATTCAAGCCCAGCAGAGACAAGAAAAAAACACTGGGTCGCTTATTTTGATATCTTCTAGCCTTAGTAGGTAGAGTTATCTGCACTGTTGAAGATGGGAGGTGGCAGGTATTTTGGGGAATTAGTCTAGGTGTGAACAAGCGAACCCGGACACCACGGTTATTGGAAAGAAAAACTTGTTAAGATTGGGCAACTTTCTACACTAATATTCGGATCACAACTAATTCTGTTGGTATCATTGCACATGCAAAATGCTTGGAAGTACCTCAGACTATTAATTATTCCTTCCAAATCCTGTACTATAAGTCTATAACAGAGTCTAGCTTATTTAAGTTTTCTGGTTTACTTCCTTGCGTTTGTATTTGCCTAGCTTGTTTAAGTCCTCTGGTTTGCTTCCTTGTTTTTCTAGTTGTGCCTAGCTTATCTAAGTTTTATGGTTTCCTTCCTCGCATGTGTCTTTGCACCTAGCTTATTTAAGTTTTTGGTTTACATCCTCATGTATTTATTTGCATAGTTGATTTAAGTTTTCTGGTTTACATCCTCGTGTTTGTATTTGCGCTTTGCTTATTTAAGTTTTTGATTTACATCCTTGTGTTTGTATTTAAGTTTAGCTTGGTGAAGTTTTGTTCGTTACATCCTCGTGTTTGTATTTGTGCTGAGCTTATTTAATTTGCTGGTTGACATCCTCATATTTGTATTTTCCCCTAGCTTATTTAAGTTTTCTTGTTTACTTTCTCGTGTTTGTATTTTCAACTTGCTTACTCAAGTTTTCTGGTTTACTTTTTCGTGTTTGTATTTGCTTATTCATGTTGTATTTACTATCAATGACCTTCCTCCAGCTATGGTGGCCCACTTCTCTCAGTTTATTGGAATAATTTCTTTCATTGCTTCTTTCTTCTCTTTCATTTTAGTTCAGCATTAAAGTTGGATTTGTCAATACTGACAAACCACCAGAAGCTGGGATGTTAATATTGTTGAACCTATTGAATGCATTATATCTACCGTGTTATCCCAATACATTTACTGTAAGTAGCTCCTGTTGACTGTTGTCCTTGGTTCAACATGGGAACTTCTGTTCCAATAGTTTGTCTAGGAGGACCTAAACATGATAGAAAACACAAATATGAATCTCAGTCTAGGTGGAGTTTACCAGCACATAGGTAGTCTAAGTTCCTAAAAAAGGGAGTTGAGCATGGGATAATTTACTTACTTTTTGAAAAGTAGTTGAAGTGGGTCTTATCTTAGGAGAGTGATAGTTTGGGCTGCCTAGTCCCATCTTTGATGTATGGGGAAGGGCTATAGGTACAAATTATCTTTTGCTCCAAACAAAAAAGTTTGTGGATTTGTTATCCTGGCTAATCTTGAGACACACCTTACCATATGCCCCATCCAGCACACCCACCCTCCCCTCTGATCACACTTTGTTAAAACTTTTGCAATGTAATTTTATGACTGGTTCAGGATATGATAATCACAAGATTCGAAAGCTTATTACTGTTAAGCCATTAATCTTGTGCGCCATTCATGGGATACTTGTTTTCCAATTTCCTTCAGGATTTCCTGGTCATCAACACTTCCATCCTTAATGTGATTAACTGATTATAATCCCACCCAGTCCTGTCTACAACCAAACGGGGTCGCCCTTCCGTTGACTTTTTGAGGTCCTTTCAGTTTTAGGACCAGTTGTTTGGGATTTTGGATAATGTAAACAGCTATATGTTGATGAGCCATTCGTCCTTGGAAATATCTCTACTTGATTTTTTTTCATGAGTCGAGATGATTATCTTTAACCTTCTTGTATATTCACATGTTTCTTTGTGATGTTTTATCTTTGCGTGATTGTTATACTAATTGAGATTTCAATATTTTCAATTATTTCTGCAGGTGGTAGTAAAATCATGAAGGAAGGATCAAAGGATCAATCACCTTCACGTCCCAGACTTGGCAAACAAGATTTTACTGTTATGATGGAAGAGATGCAAGCAAAGATGGAGAAACTTCAGGATGACATGAACAACATGAAGCAGCAAAATGTGGAGTCAGGTAAGTGTGCCAACGGATTAGATTCCTTTGAATTCTCTGACGAGCCTATCAAGAGTCCAACGCCCACAAAATCTAATCCAAAAAAGGTTTTAATCCGTTCTCGAATGTAGAAAGCAGTACAATCCTGGCAATGAGGAATGTGCTCTTTCATCTTTCTTGACAATATAGGTTGTGCTACTGTAATTTTCTTGTGATTTGTATTATAGCTGTATAATTATTTTATTATCATATAGAAGTACTAAAACTGGTATCTGTGTTTAACCACTTTGTTTGATGTTACTTAGACATGCATCATGCCGTATCCTCGAAGTTCTGTCGTGTCGAGCACTTCTTGATCTGCTCTGTACTATCTAGGGATGGCAATGGAGCGGGGCTGGCGGATTGAGCTCAACCCTCAAATTTTTTAAACTGCCCTGCCCCGTTCCGCATGATGACTTTTTTCATTTTCAACTCGTCTCGTTCTGTCCACATAGACTCGTCCCACTTAAATTTTAAAGTTTTTTTAATTTTTAATTGCATTTAATTTTTTTCCTACTAATTAACGTTTCAATGACTAATTAACTATTTTTAATTGACATTTTAACAATTGTTTCTTAATCGTTGCTTAAAAGTTTCTAATTAATATTTAATAATTAACAATTTACCGAACATGTCTAGTTTAAATTTTAGGAAAAAATAAAATTAAAGTGAATGTTTAATATAAAAAATTTATATCTTTGATTTTTACTAATTACAAAAATTTAATTTATTCGAATTTTTATTTGATTTTTTAAACTCGCTCTGCCCTGCATTAATTTTAAAAATAGCTACTTCAACCCGTCCTGCACTCACTTGCACCCACATAGCTTTTAGGGATAGTAAAATTGAGCCCAATTCGTCCAATTCGACCCAACCTGTTGAAGTTTGAGCGAGTTAATAACTGCTCAATTCTTAGCTCAGTCCATCTCAACCCAACTTATTTCAATCTATTTAAAATGAAAAAGTTACACGATCGAGCAACTATTTACCCATAAATAACATAACTTAGCTACACTTTTATAATATTACTTTTAACAACTAATGTTTCAAAACTTTGGTTATAAGATTTGGCGGTTCCGCAAGCCTTTTTGTATAAGTTCTTTCAGCTTTCACTTTTTTCTCTCTCTCCTTCTATACAAAAGAGTTAATTTTCTTACCATAAACAAATCCTTGATTTTCTCCTACAATCCCTCATCACTCGTCATCAATAACAGGTAATGATTTCAAAATTTTTCCTTTTTCCAATATCCTCAAAAATCTTGTATCATGAATTTTAGTTTTTAATTTTTTTGTCACTTTTAATTTTCGTTTGAAAATTTTAAATTTCGACTTCCTTATACAACCTTTCTCCCCATTTTTTAGTTTTTCCCCCCTTTTTTCATTTGATTTTGCTTCATAGCCAAGCATTATAGTCGAAGAATCATCAACTAGGCAAATAGCTAGAGGTAAATATTTGCATAATAATATCATGATGATTCACTATCTTTTTCATTGGGTATTATTTAAGAGGTTGAGGCGATTGCGGGTCTCATGCAAAAGTTAGCGCTAGTAAAGAAGCGAGATCCAAGCAGTGAAATGACCTTATTTCTAAGTGAACCAGCTCCAAACGGAAGAGAAAATCAGATGAATCGCTTTTAATATGGTGATTCCAAAAAGAATGACGAATCTAAACACGACAATCAAGATGAAAACAAAATTAAAGAAAATAATGTACTTTTTTGTTAATTTTTGTCACAATGTATATAATATGTAATACAATATTATACATAAGATTGTTTATTGGGGTATCACTGGGTGTTATATACAAATCAAGTCTATGTACAAAAGAAAACAGATTATGTTTTGTATAAATATCATTTTATTTGTATAAGTTTTGTATTTATACAATATATGCATATACAGTTTGATACCACAAGTTATATATGATATTATACCTATTTTTAACTTTTTATGTAATGTGATATATATTTGTTTGTTCGTGATGCATTTATCTAGAACAGTGGTTGGCGGGGCGGGGGGGGGAGCATGGATGACACATACAATGTAACATTTGCACAAGGTCCATTTTTTAATCTTTTTGTCGTATAATCAATAGTATAAGTATATTATTTAACTTATTCATACTATTTTAATTCTACAAATATGTACACTTTTTATAGGTGTACTTAGTTGTTCATACAGCAAGATATATACTTTTTTTTGTGATACATATATGTAGCCTCTGCACAAGATCCACATGATTTTTTTTTACTGTATATACTTATACTTATAAGTATACTTGTAAATATATACATGTTTAGATATACTTTTTCGACCTTGTATATTGTAGATTCACATAGTTATTTACATAGAAAAAACTCAGTTTCACGTTACAAAAGAATTTAAAATTAGCAATACACAAAATTTTGCTAAATCAGAATAGTAAGGCTTATAGATTTGAATAACATCAATAGTTCTTATAATATTCATAGCAAAACGAAAATATGTTTTACAACCTAATCATAATTTCCTCACCTGATTTCGTACAGTTACGCAGGAAATGCGGCGCTTTGATTTTTGATTTTGCTAGAACACAACCACTATGGAGTTTTTTTAATAGTAATAGTCATATTAGATAAGGAAGACTGATTAGATTCAACTTCTATTAATTATGGAATCATTTTCATAATTAACAGCGAAATTCCAACAATCAACAATTATCAGCTCAAAATTTTTTTTTTTTGTATAACGTACTTGTAGCTACACGTTTTATACAAAACAATTTATACAACCAAAGTTATGAAATGTAATTTTAAAAAGATAGCTATTTTTACATATTATGTTTCACTGAGTGACTGTTTATGAAAATTTCACATTTAAAATTGGGTTGATATGCAACCCAAATTAATTCGAGAGAGCTCCTGTTAAAAAAATTTCAAACACCTTTTTTTTTTTTTCAATTTGATATGTTTTATATAATCATAATAATGAAAAATATAATTTAATTAAGTACTAAAATATTGAAAATGAACAAATAAAATAAGTAAAACTTAGTAAGAATTGAATCGGGTTGGGTTTTGACCCGTTCAATAACCCGTTACTCATCCCATTTTGACCCAAGCAAATTTTGATTGAGTTGTGTCTTGACCCATTTGGTGTCTTGACTCATTATGACCCATTCAAATTTGACCCAGCCTGCTCAATTGCCACTCCTAATAGCTCTAAACCCGCCTCGCCCCGTTGTCATCCTTACTTATAGTTTATGACAAAATTTGGTAAAGATTACCTATTGTTTATAACTAATTGAAATTATATCTTTTTTATATAATAACTAGGAGATGTTTGCTAATATACATAATTATTTCAATAAGTAATTTTTAGAAAAATTATGCGAATAAATAAATATATACTAGTTAATTAACTAATATAGCTATAGTATGAATTAATTACGATTCGCGGCAAGTATTTAGTTATTATTATAATTTAAATTTTGTATAATTCACGCGATTTATACAAACATTGTGCAAAATCAAATTGTATAGCAAAATATACAAGTACTTCAAATTATATAGCGAATTATATAAATGTTATGTATGAATTGTATGAAGAAATATACAAAAGTTATATAAAAATTACGAATTGTATAGCGAATTATACAAACATATACAAATGTTGCACGAATTATACAAATATAACTATAACTATAATTACAAAATATAATCACCCAAACAATATCTATGTAACATAATTATGATATTTTTGAATGGCTATGATTATATATATAATTTTCACTAGTTCAAATTGGATTAGGCCTGGCCCAAGGCCCAAGGCCCAATGCCCAAGGCCCAAGATCATCCTCAATAACAATCGGAAAACGAATGCAACTGTTCTCCATTCTGGTAACTTCACTCTCCGATCGTCAAATTACAAAGATGGCGGCATGGACAGCTGCGGCGCGTCAAGCTTCAACTCTCTCTCGACTCTCCTCTTACAAATCAGTTAACACGACGAGCCAAGGTGCACTCCTCATCCAGCGGCGCGGTCTGGCCGGCGGTGGTGGTAATTTTCCCCCTTTTCAAATATTTTTTTTTTTTGAAAATTGTTGTCAAATGAAATGAGCATGAAAAGTTGAATGGATATCGATAAGTCCGAGTGTGGTTGATTGATTTACAGATTATTGAATGTAGGACTTATATGTGATCTCAAGTTACAAATATGTTGCAATGACTTGCTAATAAATATTATACTAGTTTCACTTGGAGTAAGAATGGGGAGTAAGAGCTAAGAGGTAGCCCATAAAGTTAGAGCGTGTAACTGGCTTTTCCCACCCTAGTTTAAAGGGCAAGTTATGTGTTTTCTCAATATAGTAATGTGTCAGCTTCTTCAAATGGATCCAAAAAAAATTACTCCCTCCATTTTTTAAGAAGGTGTTGTTTGACTTGGCATGGAGTTTAAAAAAAATAAAAAAAAATTTTAATCACGTGGTCGTAAATTAAAGTTACACGTTAAGTATACCAAAATGTCATTAAATCTTAGGAGCTTAAATATGCCACGTGAAAATTTGAAATTCAAGTTTTATCAAATAGGGAAAGAGGTCATTATTCTTTTTGAAACAAATTAAAAAGAAAAGTAGATTATTCTCTTTAAAATGAAAGGAGTAGTATAATATGAAATTGGACGAAGGTAATATTAAATTCAGTTTCTACTTTCTGAAGTTCTATGGAATTTATTGCTCAGCTCAATGCTCCTTTCCATGTAGAGTGTGACTTTATTGTTGGCAATCAACGATAATGAAGAATTGGCAGCTTCACATAAATGATTTGAAGTGCTGTGTTTCCTGCTATTCAGTTTTATATGTTATATGAGTTTTCTAGTTGGTTAGAGATTGTATGACAATGAACAATAAGCTTGAGATTTAGAGAATCTCTAATGAAACTAGAAGAACTCTCTGTTTGAGAGAACCTCTAATTAGAGGATACTGAGTCGTGGCACAAGAAGAGTCTAAGTGGATCTAGAGGGTTCATATAGCTAAGCGCAACTAGATTGGTGTTGAAGAGTTGTGGTTATACTACATTTTACACGAGAAAAGAAGTTGAAAAAGCAAAAACCAAAGTCGAGTTGCCTATATGTATCTTCTAGCTTTACCGCAATGCTCCCATTGTATGTTCTTGTTTGACTTTAGGTTTTTTAATCCATATGCTCATTCAAGTTACTTGGTTCAGATAGAATCAAAAACATTTTTTTTGAATTCTGTGTTCAACAATTTTTCTTTTTTTTGAAACTGGTAAATATTGTATTGTTAGCATTAAGGATATGCTTGCCACCACCAAAATATGACAGTTACAAGCTTCCTATCAGATATAAAATCTGCTCTGTGTCAACTATACACAATTGTTTACACCAAAAAAGTTAAGATATTATACTAATCCATTTAGCCTTGTGGATGGAATTGGATTTATCTTCAAAACACCTACCATTTATTTCCCTGCAACAATTTAAAACTCTGCAAAATTGGAATGTGAGCAAATGAAGAAAACAGTGAGTAGTAATCTGTTATCAAGTTCCTGTCTTTCTTTGTTGTGTTATGCCACAAGTAAACAATGCAAGCCCTAATGGATTTTGAAATATGGTTTTGGAATGTATTTGTACCATTCAGCAGATTCATGGCTAAGTTATTCTTTGTGATGCAGATCACCATGGTCCTCCAAAGATAAACTTTTGGCAGGATCCAATGAGCCCATCAAAGTGGAAAGAAGAGCATGTGAGTTTTTCTGCGTATTAACAGTTCTCTTTTCTACTTGTTTAAGCTGTCTTGTGCTTGTTTGGTTGTTGTATATGATGTTATCATCTTGCCCTCCCTTAAATTTATCAGACTTCTTGTTCTTCATTGTTTATGACTTGTTTGCTTGTTACTTTTTCTCTTGTCGTCATGCTTGTGTTTAGAGCCTTCAACTGTTGGATATGTTATGTGTATGGACTTAAACTCTTCTGTGTCTTGGCTGCTTCAGACCTTAATTCTGGTGTTAGCTTATGATGTTGCTTGTGCCTTGTGAAGTAGAAGCCACGAGCTATTTGTTAGATACTCCCTTTATCTCATTTTGTGTGGCACCTTTGACTTTGCACGGTGTTTAAGGAAAAAGGAAGACTTTAAGAACTTGTGGTCTAAAATAATTCTTAGATATTTGTGTGACCGAGAATCATTTCATTAAGTGTAAAGGAAAAATTTTAAGGTTAAATTGTTTTTAATTAGAGTAAGGTGACATTCTTTTTGGGATGGATCAAAAAGGAAAGGGTGCTACATAAAATGGGACAGAGGGAGTAATTCTGTGCAATATTTCTGTGATTCTGCGTTCAATATTCTGTTAACTAAGGTGGAATTCTTACAAATGAGCATGCAACTAGTCCCCAGTACCCTAGGTTTCAGGCTTCATAAGCCCTAACCCTTCTTATCTTCCACAACACCAACTTCTCAACATTGGCAATGGTGGTAGTTTGGAATAGTTTTTCCAGCAGCAGTGAAAGATGCTTTGGAGGAGAAGTGGGGATAAAACTATTGATCCCCTGGTATTGAATGTGATTTGTATCCAAAAAGAAACGAGAATCTTTTGGGGAATGATTAATAGTCACTTTGAACTTAGGAGTCGTTTGGTACAAAAATGAATAATGCAGGGATTAGTTATGTAGGGATTTGTTATGCAGGGAATAGTAATGTTGGAATTATTTTTATCCCATGTTTGGTTTATTATTTTTTATTTAATTTTGTGATTGGTTTAAAATTTTATAAAAAGTTTCTTTCCAATTATGCTCTTGAACTATTATGAGATTTTCTATTTCATGTAATTAGATCAAAGTAGATGATTTTTTGTGACTTCTAATTAGTTAGGAAAATAATATATTTGTCATTATGTTTGCTATTTTCTTACTGAATTATTTGAGAATACATAATTGTAATCTTAATAAATTCATCACTAATAAAATGTCAATCTTTAATTTAATTAATAAAGATAGACCATCTATTATTAAAATAGAAAATATGACAAATAATTGTAAAATAGACAATCTATATTTATACATAAAAGTTTGAAAGTTGTAATTTTAATATAGTGTTTATATCTTACGAGGTCACTCAACTTTGAGAATATATCTAACATCATTGG
>JAABOM020000012.1:4599620-4615078 GCA_011800125.2 Solanum clarkiae
CCCCCCCTCACCCCGCAATGAGCGGGAGCCTTTTGAGGCACTGGGGTATGTTGTTGTTGTTGTTGTTGTTGTTGTATGGAGATAAACTTTAAAATACTCAAAAGCATCACTTTTATTTTTTATTAAGTAAACATATATAAACTTAGAAAAATCATCAATGAAAGTAATAAAATATCTATTCTTCCATGAGTTAAAATTCCTCTAAGTTCACTAACATCAGTATGAACTAATTCTAACAAATCAGTTTTTCTTTTAGTTTGAAAATGAGGCCTTTTAGTGATCTCGGCTTTGCTACAAGCCTCACACTTTTCAAAATCATTTTTAACAATTGGAATTAATCCTAAACTACTCATGATTCCAACAAAACGATCATTTACATGACATAAACGAGCATGCCAAAAATTAGTAGAAGAAAACATATAAATCAAAGTAGAAATTTTATTCATTTCAACATTCAGTTTAAACATCCCATCACAAGTATTACTCATTTCCTACAAAAATACCCCTTTTCACAATTGCATATTGATTCAATTCAATAATTTGTGTAAAGCCTGCTTTGTTAACAAGAAAACTAGACATCAAATTTTTTCTCATGAAAGGAGTAAAAAGTACATCTTTCAACGTCAATACCCTTCTAGAGGTAAAATGCAATTCGACATCTTCCGTTCCAAGCACTTGTATAGTGTGAGAATCACCAAATATGGTGGTATTGGGCTCCTCAAAAGGAGTATATTTTCTAAACCAGTCTTTGTCATAACAGATATGATGATTTTCATCAGAATCAATCCACCATTTATCAACATTCTCAATAATAAATATAATCACTGTCATAAAAGGCTCTTCGATAACGTTTGCTTGAGGTGTAGGACCATATTTCCCATATTTGTAAAATTGAGCAATATATCCACTCTTGCCACAGACAAAGCACGGTCCATTATCTTGAAATTGTTAATTTTATGCTATATTATTCTCACCATTATTTTCCTTAGGATGTCTATCATTCGTTTTCTTGAAATGTTTCTTCTTAGGCTTCAAAGAGGCATTTTTGTTAGATTCAAGAGTAGCATTATTAAAATTAACTAAATTTACATAAGATGTGATGTTGCTTTCTTCTAATTATAGAAGTGCATCTTGGCCTCTTGCCTCCTCCTCCATGTGGAAATCCTTCATTATCAATGTCTTAAGAGAGGTTTTCTTTTGTTTGTGGCTCATAGTTTTATGAAATTTCCTGAAGGTGGAAGTTTATCAACTATGCCACAAACAATAAGGTTATCCCCAATTTTGACCTCCTCGAATCTAAGCTCTCCAACAATCATTATGAAGCCCTGAACTTGATTTACTACTGATTTGTTTTCCACCATTTGAAATCGAAAAAATCAGCTAGCAAATATTTTTTTGCTTCAACTGGTATCATACTTATGCTGCAATATTTTTCAAATTTTTTTTGTACTAGAGTAAGTTGTATCATAATAATCATAAAATTATCAGATAGACAATTACGAATATAATACCGACACTTATAAGAATTGTCATTATATTTTTTCACTTTCTCTTGATGAGAAATTGGTTTATCATTATCCATGGAGAGGATGTCAACTTTATTAGAATTCTTCTCAATTAACACATAAGAAACATTGAGAAGATTCAAGTAGAAAAGTACTTTACCCTTCTCCCTTTTGAAACAATTACCTTTGAACCAAAATGGCTTGTTAAGATCTCCCATCTTGACATCCGTGATTTTTTCAATTGTAGCCATTTGAATCTCCTTAAATTGTTGGTGAAAATTAAAAAAGATTATAAATAACAATTGAAAAAGTAAAAATGAAGAACAAAATTCTTCAGGCTGAGGCACAGATATCTCGCTCTCTTTAAGGAGATTCAAGCTTACTGCAGCAAAAATTTTCACCGGTCCAGCAATATTCTCCTTGACTTGTCCTCCAGGATATAACAGTCTTTCACAAAAGTGTAACTCAACAAACTCTAGACAAGAGTTGAGTCTCAAGCTCTTCAAGAAGAATACTTCCTTTCAAATAATAAGAACTCTCTTTTTAATAAACTTTATGCACTCTATATTTTTCTCATATGTTGTGTACCCAAAACAAACGAAGACCATCACTATTTATAGTTGTGAAAGTTTTTCATGCAATGAATACTAAATAAATAGAGCAGATTAATGGAGAAGATAAATGACTTATAAATTACATATGTTACAAAGTATAATGAAGGAATAAAGAGTGAAATAAAGTGAGAGTTGAGTGGAGAAATAATGATCATGGCTGACCACCTTTCTGACAAACAACAATCTAACATTTCTCGTAAAATAGTATAGTGAACAAGTAAAGATGGACCGGAAAGAGGGAGGGGGGGAGTATTGTTAAAAGATAAACTTACATCGTTTTAAGTGAATAATATATCAAAAAATTTAACAACAACAAGAGAAGACTCATATCTAAATTTTGAGATTATTTAGAAGAGATTTCAATTGATCAGAGTAAAAATAAGTCAGCTAGTTGAGGAAGATGAACTATGCTGTAATATAAAAATATTATATAAACATTGTTATGAATATACATAAATCTCAAACACATATTTATATATCATATATTAATGGTTATATGATATTTATACAATATCAATTCATTTTATATATATATATGGCCATTTTATTAAAAATTTCTAGCAAATCCACAACGTTAAAGTTCAAGATGCTTATTGTTTTTCACCTCCTCTTCGTGTTTGTAAGTTTAAAAGGATGCTTATGTATTAAGCCAAAAAATATTCATACATGTCATATTTTAGAATTTATCGGTCAAAAACTCATCAAAAGTACTAGTTAAGGTATTAATACATGTCATTTTATCGTATTTCTCAAACTAATAAGTGATAATTTAGGTATGGAATTCACTTTTTCAATAGTTTAGGTATGAAACTAAAAAAAAAAAGTTTAGATGTATTTTTAACACTTATCTCTTTTTTAAAAGCACATCTCAAAACAAAGATATTTTTCAAAAGGTCAAATGCATAAACAGCCTCTCTAACCTGCTCTCATTTTTTATTTTGGAACATTATCTTAGTTCTATTCCGTTTTAGCCTTCATCTCATTTTATTTTATACCATTTAAATACAAAATACTAATTTTATGATTCTTCCGACTTCATTTTGTATTTAAAAATCGACATTTATCCATCCCAGCAAATAACCTCTCTACTTAGGTAGTAGTAAGGTATGCGTACATTATATCCTCTCTGAGATCCCACTTGTGGGTTTTTATCCGTTAACTTTTAATTCTTTTTTATAAAAAGAATTATTTTTAAAAAATTAACATACCTAGTGGAATCCCACAAGTAGGTCTGGGGAAGGTATAATGTACGCAAACCTTACCACTATCTCCTGAAATATCAGTTTCTCTACAATTTTGATGCACTAATTTTTATTTTTATTTTTAAAAAAAGAAGAATAAGACATGAGTCATATTTTATTGGTGTATATCTCAATTAAAAAAAAGTGTGCTAACAAGGCGGAGGGCGTAATGTATTAAGCCGTAAAGCAAAGAAGATGCAAAATGCACCAAATTTTTTTCGTTGCTGAGAGATTGTCTTTTACTGACCATGAATGTGCCTTCACTTTTTCATTCTTCTTTCTCCTTCTTGCACTTCACCAAATCTGCTGCAGTTTGGGTTTCTGGGTTCTGAAATTGTTCTCGCAGATCCAAATTTGTTGTAACGAGAAGCAATGGATAAGGAGAAATACTCGGAGGAATTGAATGTGGCTGTTAGAGTGGTGCATATGGCTTGTGGTCTATGCCAGAAGGTGCAAAAGGGTTTGATCGCTAAGACATTTTATCATGACGAGGTGAAGTCGAAGGATGATGAGTCGCTTGTTACTATTGCAGGTACTATAGGGAATTCTATGGGTTTGGTTGTGTGCGCCTTGATTAATAGACAGTTTGTAAGTTTGGGATGTGCTTACATTGGGAGTTGTAATGGGGATTTTAACTCAAGGAATTCAAACTATAAGTAATTTTGATCTTCTATATGTAGTATAATTTCCAACAAAAGGGTTCTCCATTTCGATACCCTAGCTCTGTTCCTGGGAAGAAATGGTTTGGTTTTGAATACACAGCTCTTTGAGCTAGACTTTGCTGTTGTTTGTTTCACTAGAACTTTACAGCTAGTTTTAGGTGTTGAAAGCAACCTGGAATATGGAAATATGTTCCTTGCTTTTGGATATACCTGGGGGCTAAAATAGGAGTAAGTTGTAGTGGAAAAGCCCGTAGATTAGTGTCAATTATGAGTCTCAATTTCTTTCTGACTTGGTACAGCTGCTCTGAGTTTGCTAATTGCAAGAGAACATCCATCAAAATTGTTCCCTTCGCTTGACTTAAAAATGTTTTTCCATGTAGCCAGTTATGTTGTGTCTTCAGTTTTACTAGTGAAGGGATCACACAATTAGGCAAAATGTCAGGTAAGAAGGTGCATTTTTTGAATCTCTTCACCTTGATTAGTTAACAGGATTAGTGATACTTTCAGCTGCTAAATTTTGTACTTGGGGTCAAATATTCCACGTCTTTAACATATTATCATTTGAATCACTCTTGAGAAAGAGTTGGCTGTGGTGACATAATTATGCTGATTAAAATACTTATGGTTGTACTGATTGATAGAGTATTTTCATTGTATACATACATTGCAAATACAGCAGTAGCCTAAGTTGAGTTTCTTTAATTATTCAAAGTTCAACGTGCGGAATATTGAGATATTAGTTTTTTTGGTCCCTTTTCCATTGCTGAATAAAATTTCAGATGCTTTAGGTTTTATTTTGGCTGTTTAAAGATATCTCTCAATTTTGACTTTATAGGAGTGAAACAGCAGATTCTGATTGTTTGCGCAGACCGTTTAGAATTGTTTATGGATTCTGATAGTGTTTAGTGGAAACCTGCACTTATAATGGACTTGGTTTTGCTTGTAGGAAAGGAGGAAAGAATCATATTATTTAAGATTTGATGTTTTCAGAACTTAAAAATTTGGTGTAAGGCTGATTTTGCTCTGGATGTTGATATAATGCTGGAATGTTTGGGTTCCTTGATACTATAGGATCCCTGACCAGCCTTTCTGCTGCTTGTATCTGCACTGTACTATCTTAGTCCTGTGCTTCATTAATAAAATCATCTTACTTGTAAAGAAAAGGGGCATGGTTTGTATTGTTTGTTTCTATTCCTTAAATTATTCAGGGCAGAAGTACTTATTGCCTACCTGCAATTTTACATTACTATTTCCAAGTATGCATCTTTTAAAGTTATTGCATAGATTGCCTCGATGCACACTAAGTACTTCCTGCAATTTGTTTGCATGGATAGATTGGAGTGTGCAAGCAACTGTAAGATGGATCCTTTCAAATACTTTTGGACGCGAAAATGTCTCCATAATAGCTGAAGAGGACGCTCAAACTCTGTCCAAGCCTGAATCAACAGGTCTATTGGGCAAAGTTGTTAGCACTGTCAATGAATGCTTAGCAGAAGCTCCCAGATATGGTCTGAAAGGTCCAGATGAAACCCTGGGGCCTTCAGAAATTCTGGAGGCTATTAGTCGCTGCAATTCAAATGGGGGCCCTGTTGGCAGGCATTGGGTTCTTGACCCAGTTGATGGTACACTGGGGTTTGTGCGTGGGGGTCAATATGCTGTAGCTCTTGCCTTGATTGATAATGCGGAGGTTGTAGTTGGAGTTCTAGGATGCCCTAATTATCATATGAAGAGGGACAGGCATAATAAGCACCAGCAAAATCATATTTCATCAGAAGCTCTAGTGTCCTCACCTGATATGTCGGAAGGAGGATGTGTGATGTACGCAAGAAAAGGTACTGGTGAAGCTTGGGTGCAGCCAATGGTTTATGGTGATAGCAAATATGAATGGCCAAATTTTGCCAAACAAGTTCATGTTTCTCCAATTGATGATCCAGCATTGGCAACATTTTGTGAGCCAGTTGAGAGAACCAATTCAAACCACTCCTTTGCAGCTGGACTTGCTTCCTCTGTTGGGCTTAGGTTTGTTGACAAACTATCTCTAGTTATTTGCTGTCGTCCTCCAAGAATTCATTTAGTTACACGAAGCTTAAACAGCGAAAATAATGGCCAACAAAGAATGTAATTACATAGATAACTGCTCCTCTCTGTACAGTCAACTAGGTGTTTCATTAACTGCACCAGGAAGTTCCTCTGATCTTCCTTCTTGAAAATGTAGACTTATTTCTAATGTTATTTTTGGTGTGTAGCAACTGTCAGTATCAGGGATGATAAGTTGTGTTGTCTAACATATTAATTAATCTCCGCTGGCAGAAACAAGTCCCTCCGTGTTTATAGCATGGTAAAATATGCTGCCATAGCACAGGGAGATGCTGAAATTTTCATGAAATTTTCGAGAGCTGGGTACAAAGAGAAGATTTGGGACCATGCAGCTGGTGTTCTCATTGTACAAGAAGCTGGTGGTGTAGTAACTGATGCAGGAGGGCGTTCACTTGATTTTTCTAAAGGGATATACTTGGAAAGTCTTGATAGGGGAATAGTTGCTTGCTCTGGCATAAAGCTGCATGACAAGTTAATTGGAGCTGTTTATGCCAGCTGGGAGTCCTCTAATCTATGAATCTGCTTCAAGGACACTGATGAATTCTTATCTTTTTACCGATTCCCAGGTAAAGTCTTGCTTGTCTCACTCATTTACTTTTGTTTTGCACATTACAACCAATTTGGAATTAGCCATTGCTAGTACATAATTGACTAATTGTTACGCACACCTTATCACGAGATAGAGAGGTTGTTTCGAAGAATATATATGTATATTTTTGTATACATATATATGCCACTGTTTGGCGAGCTTCCCATTAACGTGCCTCTTTCGTCAATAAAGAGCAATTTGATCCTCTGTTGTATTCTTCTTTTTTAATTTTATTTATTTTTCTTTTAATTATATATTTAAAAATTATGCAAAAGTACTCTAAATTATATTAATTAACAATTTATAATATTTATAAATCAGGTAAATAAATTCAACTGACTCTCGCAATGTGTCCTATACCATATAAATTGTCTAAAGTCACATAAAAAATATTGTAAATCACAATAATTAACTTATATAAATTTACTGCATAAATTAGGATAGAGGGAGTAACGTAGATTATTTGAAAATGATGTAAAAAATACTATAGATCATATAATTAACAACTTAAAATATTTATTGAATATACTTGTAATTTTGGTTGATTTTCAATATTTTATCTGTCACAAATAGAGACAAGAAATAACATATATTATTTGAAAATGACGTCAAAAGTATTATGAATCACAATAATTAACAGTTTAAAAATTTGATTGGCTATCGAAATTCCATAAGTGATGCATAAATTGGGACAACGAAAGTAAAATATATTATTTAAAATAACGTAAGAGGTACTACAAATTACAATAATTAACGAATTTAAAATATCTAAACAATTATATTAAAAATTTGGTTGACTCTTCAAATTTTAGCTGTGATACACAAATTAAAATAAAAAATAATATAGATTGGGTTCGTGAACTTAAAATATATAATAGCCATATTAAAAATTTGGTTCACTCTTCAAATTTTATCTGTGATACACAAATTAATATAAAAAAACAATATAGATTGGGTTCGTGAATTTAAAATTATATAGTAATCATATTAAAAATTTGGTTGACTTTCTAAATTTTGTCTACGATAAATAAATCAAAATAAAAAATCACATGATAGGCCCGTGAATTCAAAATATCTAAAATTAATTGACTCTTCAAATTCTATCCGTAATACATAAATTATAATTAAAAAAATAACATAAATTGAACCTGTGAGCAAGTGTATGCCTATTGTGTGAGAATATATTGGATTATTTTTAGCATAGGCAAGAGAGGTATATCAAGCCAACTTTCACATTTTGCTCACTTGCAAATGTGGGAGAATATATTGGATTTTTTCTTTTAAAAAAAATATGTCATAATATTTGTGATTATAATTTTTTTAGAATTTATGATCTTAAATATGACTAAAAAGTTTCTGATTAAAAATAAATCAGAAATATAAAGTTATTTATTTGTAAAAATAGATGGAGTAAATTAACATGATATTGAGAGAGTAATGTCATTAATGTAAACCTACCCTAGTTCTCTAGTCCTAGTTGCCTCCATTCAGTCATCATTACAAAAACAAGATGATATACAATTTTATTTTCTAAGATAATTCTTGAAGATGGTAGATATTTGTCAAAAGTCACTAACATAATTAATATTAACATTTGGAGATAGGCAAATAAGTGTGTCAATTCTTTTTGACAAATATAGATCACGGACATGCAATTTGGGGACAAGTCTGGTGCACTAAAGCTATCGCTATGTGTAGGATTTGGGCAAGGATCTAATCATAAGAGTCTATCATACGCAATCTTATCTTGTATTTCTGTCAGAGATTGTTTTCAAGACTTGATCCCGTGACTTCTTGATCACATGGCAACAACTTTTCTATCTTAATTATAAAATATGATTTAAGTAGACATGTTATTTTGTGAAATTCATAAAAAAACCTATAAGCAATAAAGTGTATTCATGTACGGTCTTTTGTCTAGCACTCTTTAATTTCATTTAAGTAAGTATTTTTTTCATTTAAAAAAGAATAACTTAATTTGACTTGGCATAAAGTATCAGAAAATAATTTTTTTTTAATTTATGTGATTCTAAATTAAAGTTCTATCAGATATACCAAATGTCTTTTCATGTTACGTTGAAAACTGAAATTAAAATGTTGCCAAAAGAGAATCATTTTTTTAAAACATACTAAAAAAAATGAAGTCAAGTCTTTTTAAAACGGGAGGAGTATTTAATATGGTCGGTCTATAAGGATTCGATAAATTAATAAGTACTTTTTTATTCTTAATCCCCCGATATGAAACTTACCGATGCAATTCAAACCTTGTTGGTCCCATTATTAAAACGAAATACCGCTTGAAATATCAAGAAATAGCCTTGGCTATAGACATCTATACGAATAGTTATGGAAAGAAATAATGTAGCTTTGACACTATTAAATCTTGACCTAATTAATTAAAACTTCTTTTATCAAAATATTTATAAATTAAGACAAGATACCATCAAAAATGTATCTTTTACATTCTAAATAAATATTTTGAAGATAAACTCTTTGTTTTATTTTTGCTTTGCAAGATGCCATTAACAATAGATTCAATAGAGACACAAGTATTGGAGGGTCAATGGTCAAGTGGTCTTTGTGATTGCTTCAATGATCCTAAAAATTGTATGGTTTAATTTTGCAATTTGTGTTTGTTCCACTTTTTTGATGAAATTTCTTATTTAGAAATCTTTTTTGGTCAATTATTTTGAGATGAGGGTTTTTCGGAAACAACCTCTCTATCTCTATGAGGTAATGATAAGGTCTGCGTATATTTTACCCTTCCCAAACTCCACTTGTGAGATTTCACTGGTATGTTATTGTTATTGTTTGTTTTTTGGTCAATTATGTTTGTTTGATTTTTTGTAATAATGCATGATTCTTCTTTGTTTGTTAAAATAATCTTTGATTTTTTTGAAGGTGTGACTACTTGCCTTTTCCCCTGCATCACTATGGGGGAGAATGTTGAGATTATAACAAAAGGAGAGACATGTAAGTGGAGTCTTCATTTCTTTCTCGATCTTATCTGTGGGATTACACTGCATCTATGTCGTCGTTGGAAACTTAACATTAGATGTTAAGTACCTCCTTTCATTTTTAATTAAACATCTCAGTTTTGAGCTATAAGAATAAGCTATTTGTGGGGGAAAAAAAAATACTTGACCATTAAAGTGAAAAATTTTCAATGTAAATTTAAAAACTAAGCTTCAAATAAATGTTGAATATTGAATTAAAAGAAAAGAAAAATAGGCCATGGAAACTTAACTTACAAACTAAGTAGGGGTTTGATTGACTTGTTTTTTTAGCTTTTAGTTTTTAATTGCTTTTTAAGTTTTGAAAATGCTTGAATAATACAAAAAGCACACTTTCTAAAAGCTTAAATCGACAAAATTAACCTCAAATTTAATGTACCAAAGTTTTGTCAAACTTGCAAAAATTTCTATCGCCTCCAACTACTTATATCAAATAATTATTATTATGTGTTATTTATTAAAAAATAAAAAATATTAAATATTTACATAACTAAAATTTTTACATGATGATTTGAATATAAAAATCAACATAAATAAATTAAAAAGTATTCCACAAATTAAAACATAAAACAATAATATATTGTGTAAAAATGAAGTATAAGAATATTAAGAATTTAAGCTCAGGATAAGAGGCCGGTAATAGTTTGGATCATGTAATCTATTAAAAATAAATAATTTGAGTTGGACCGTGGGCTGCATGTAGGGGCGGAGCTAGCCCTCTGTTAGGTGTTCATTCTTTGACACATATTATACTATTTATATATTGTTAAAATAATTTTTTATACGTACTAATAGATGTCGAACTTTCAACCATTATTTCATATGGCTATTTTTTAAAATTTTAAACTTTCTTAGTGATATTTCTGATTTCGCCATTGACAGCGTGATATAGCTATGTGCTTGGATAGGGTAGGCCTAAGATTAGCTCACTTGGATGTCCTCACTAGAATTATAAGCCCACATTACTTTGCAAAACTCCAGAATGCCAAAAATTTTAGTAGATCATTTAGAATTTTTAGAAATCAGATAGTGTAAAGAGTTGATTATTAATTTTTTTTTTAATTTATAAATTTTTTTTAGAAAAATATGACAACTTCAAATATATTAATTCAGTTTTGAATATAAAAATTATTAACAAATTGGAATTTTTTAAGTATCAGCAGATAACATTTAAAGCATGATATATTAAACGTAGAGACAGTTTATAAATCAGAATTTAATGTATCCGGATTATTGAGTTAATGTATCCGGATGAAAGGAAGAATTTTTTGAATTTTTTAAAGTATGGGAAGGAATAACAAAAAATATGGTAAATAAAGAAACTTAATCAGGTATTTTTTCCAAAATTTTATTTGTGAAATTTGAAAATCGAAATTTCAATAATGTCTATTTGTGAATTACCCCTTTACTTTCTTTCTCATTATTTTTCTTTTTTGCAGCTTGTGTTAAAGCAACCACAATTTACTTCTTGTTGTGCTCAATAGGGTGCCAAGGTGGTTATGGATATCATTACAGATCCAAATTTAGAAAATTGTTAGGTTTGCCAAAGAAAGATTGTAAAGATAACATAGTACATGGCTTCTGCTGTTTTTGTGCAATTTGCCAAGAGCATAGAGAACTTAAACACCATGGAGCTGATCCCACCATTGGTAATTACTTAAAAACTTTCGTATAGTGATGATCAGAGTTTAAGTTATATGCATCGACACTGTTATATTGCTTCAAAAATGTTGATGTATTTGTGTTGGATTTTTTAAAATATGCATCTGTGACACATATCCAACAGCACCATTTGTGAGTCTGAGAAATATATGATTATAATTAAACGTTCAGAAAGTGAAGATCAAAGTTTTAACTTATATGAGCTGACAGTTCAAACTTTTTAAAATATTCTTGCGCTCGTATAGGATCTTTTAAAAATATTCTATATTTAGAGGAGTTGATGCGCACCTGACAATATTTTTGAAGAGCATAAATAATATAAGTTGACAACGCATATAAGTTTAACTCTGGTTTTCAATGCCAACCTATATAACTTGGATCCTTCAAAAATATTGTCGCTTATACAATGCCTTTCACTAGAAATTAATAACATAATATTTTTTATTAGTAAAAATGAACAGAGAAATCACCTATTTATAGACTGATCCTATGATCAATAATGAATATAGTTCTACAATATTTTTGAAACCCTTGTCTTATTATATATTACACTGGTTTTTTGGTTAGTTTTTATGGTGTGTTTTTCAAGTGAAATATCTTTTTTCCTTCACATAAATTTTAATTTTTTTTTCTCATGTTATATATATATGTCCAAATACATCTTCAAATTTAAAAAACCCTTTTTATTTCTGTTTCAACATCAAAAACTCTTTCTTTTAATAGATTTCTATCAAGTTTATTTCTAAAGGCCTACTAAGTTGTTTGATTGTACAACTACAGGTTGGAAAGCAAATGTAGAGAATTGGAGAAGACAAGCAGTAACTGTTCCTCCATTTTTTGAAACACAACTGATGCGCTAGGCTAGCGCGAAGCAAGTTCAGACTCAACTCGTATTATTCCGTCCCACATAGTAATTTTTTCTGTTTTCAACCAGCTCCGCATAAACCCCCTAGTTTAGCCAGCAACAAGTTTCTTTTTTTGTTTGTTTGTTTAAAAGCTCTCTGTTTGCAATTTTTAGATTTATGAACTGATATGTTAAATGAGTTGATTATATATGAAGAATTCTTACTAAAATTATCAAGTACTTTTTCCCTAGAATATAGGTATATTAAGCATGTTAAGATAATTATTTAAAGAAATAGAGATCATTAATATATAAATGTACAAGTAGTGGTGTTCACGGTTTGGATAAAAATCGATCCAAATCGAAAAATCGAACCAAATTTATTTTATTTTGGTTTGGTTTTAATTTTTTAAAAATCGATAGTATTTGATTTGGGTTTGAATTTGTTCGAAAAAATCGAAGAAATAACCGAACTGATAAAATTGCATTCATATATTTTATAATCATACATACCTAATACATTATTTATAAAAATAATTTTCATTTTTTAATCTACTATGAAAGTATAAATTCTCAAAACGAGAACATTTATCTTATTAATTTTATATATATGAATATCTATAACAATTCTTTGAGGGACTAGAAACGTCACTATTTTTTTGTTCTAGGCCAAAATGGTACATTTTGAAATTTTTACATACGAAATTTAGTGATTGAAAGTTTTATAATGTCAGTCGTTCTAACTATTTTTCTTTTTAAATAGATTGTTGTCACTTTTCTCTATTTTAAATGCATCATTGCTTTTATGTTTGTGTATGGTTAA
Organism: Solanum clarkiae; assembly: GCA_011800125.2. Lineage (NCBI taxonomy): Eukaryota > Viridiplantae > Streptophyta > Magnoliopsida > Solanales > Solanaceae > Solanum > Solanum clarkiae. Next base: position 4,612,672 of record JAABOM020000012.1, read on the forward strand.
TAACTGAATAATCGAACCAAAACCGATAACAACCAAACCGCTAAATATATATTATAATTAGATTGGTTTGCTTTTGAGAATTTAAAAATCGAATTAACTTGGTTTCGTTTTGATTTTAACAAACAACCGACCCGTGAACACCCCTATGTACAAGTATCACTGACTCACAGTCTGAATAGGAATTTGAAAAAAAATAAAGAGTGGTGTTTGTGTTTGATCCTAGAATATACAAATATCTTTGATAAAGAGTATTTTTTCCCAAATGAAGTCCTATATGGGATAAATTCGAAATAGTCAAACTTCAATAGGAATAATCAACATCGGATGAGAAATCCAAAAAATTTTGAAGAAAAGAAACATTAGAAATAGCAAAATTAATCACTATTATCGATTTTGATCAATGGTCTGTACTTCTCATAGCAGTACAACATCGCAGGATGTTTTTTACTAGCAACGCGATCCACATTGGTCTGCTCCATATGCCATAGTTTTCAGGCCCTGTGAGCTTCATAGGAATCAAGGAAACTTCAGAAGTATCTGATGCTTGTAAGTGTAAAGGATGATTGAGATCTGTTTGAGGATCTACTTGACGATCCTCTGTGACTGATGTGTCTACACCCAAGCCATTTCAAATTAAAGAAAAATTCAATGTTGACCACACATTCATATTTTAAATCCATTACCTCTAAGCTGGATCAAATTTTAAACCATGCAACGATCGAGACCCACAACAACTACGCACGATATGAACAGAAAGAATAAAAGTAAATTTTCCAACAGTCTCTGTAGCCTCCCAAGGATAAGTAACAGACGTCTCTACATCAATCCTTAAGACTCTACTCGACTGGGCTTGTACACATGTGAGACCTATGAACCTGGGGCTCTGATACCAAATTGTCATGACCTGAAATTCAGGCGTGATGGCACTCACCTAACCCAGCAAGACGAGTCAGCCTAACACTTACTAATTCAAACATAAAAATAAGTTGCGGAAGATGATTATACTAATACAACGGTTAATCATATGAATACCCAACTACAACCATCCCAAGGACTGATGTCACATATACAAGCCTCTAAATATAGAATTTTCGAATAAAATACATGCCTCAAATGTCTAGTTCTCAAATTGAACATAACATAATAATGGATTCCTTGAAGGTTTGCTGAAGATATAAGCAACTACCTTAAAAATAATCCAGAAGCTCGATCCTGTAATGAGAAAAGTCTGACCAGAGGGATCGGGCTCGCATCTTACAAAATGTAGCAAGGGGTGAGTACCAAACACACGGTACTGAGCAAATGGAACTAACTTAAAGTAAAATAATGAAGAACCAAGTAACTCCTTAACACCCAACCACATACCGCCAGACTACAAGCCTGCACTAAAAAACAATCCCAGCACAATATATATATCATATGTAAAAAATTACTAGAATGTAGATATAATCATCACCTAGCATTAGGCCTCTAAGGATCACAATCTCACAACTATTTTGCAATACAAATATTCATAACCTTCACAATTACACCATCCAAAAATTCTATGATCAAAGCCTATTATTATCCCACTTTCAAGTTATAGGGGGAAATTCTACAATTTATCAAGTTCTCGCTAATTCATCAAGTGTCATTAAATCAATACCAAAACTAATCATGTAAAGGCATAAGCAAGTTAAATGATATAATGAATAACCAATCTCAATAGCACTCCATATTATCACAACAAGCCAGAGCATTATGGAATGAAAATGAATGTTGTGAGATGTTAATAATGTTATGCAATGTCAAATAATAGTGATGCATGTCTGTCCTACGATACATATTCGCTGATCATAAACATGCCTCAGTCAGAACCCATGGGGGCCACACATGGACCATGTATCCACCGGAACCATTTTCCTTCGGTAATTTTCATTTCATATCTAGCCGGAACCATTTCCCTTCGACTTTTCATTTCATTTCTTTTTTTTATTTTTTTCCACTAGTCGGAACCGTTTCCCTTCGGCTTTCCATTTCTTTTCTTGGATCATTCAACAAACACGTAGTAAATGCACAATAATCATGTTCATAGAAATAGAATGTGCAAGATGCCCATACGAATCATACATCTCAAATCAAGAATGGATAACTCAATACCATAAATATTGCAATATCCTCAATCTCAATACCATCACAACTTTCACATTCATATCTAAAAATAAGTATCACTTCGATATCAATAACAAATAATCACTATTTCACATATACTAAATCTCCATCACCAATTCACAAGTCAATTATTACCATAGGATAATTACCCAATTCAAAATATTTCAACCAAAGCCTATATAAATCCATCTCTACCCCAAAATACTCAATTGTATACACATTGGAACATACGAGGTTCAACATATTTAACAAAAGG
>JAABOM020000012.1:4678010-4693119 GCA_011800125.2 Solanum clarkiae
CAGCAAAACAGAAAGAAGCAGAGAAAAAATCTGCATTTTTACACTGTGCAGGCAGCTGGTTTTCCTTCCGGATCGGGGGCCAAACGGAGTCCGTTCGTACTCAAATTTTAGTATGTTGTTCCTGACACACTCCTCTTCAACCCCAAGAAACAGTTTTTCATTTTGATGCCCGGAAGGTCATTTTTCGAGCTGCTATTTTCAGACTGCGTTTTTGGTATTTTCCTCCAATTTTGGTGAAATTGTTGATTGTTTGATCATTGTATTTGCCTCTAATGTTTACTAGAGAGGAGGACTTATTGTACCCACTTGGTTTTGTTGATTAGTGAAAGTTTTTGGATCGTTGTTGAACGGTCCCGTGGTTTTTTCCCCGATTTGGGGTTTCCACGTAAATTGCGAGTCTCTATTTATATTTGCACTGTTTTAATTGTTGTGCTGCTGATTTGCTGCTGCTGGAAATTATTTTGGAGTTCATTGTGCCTTGTCATTCATTATATTTATTTGGGGAAAAGATTGTATTGCGCTTCCGTTGTGTTGTGTTTTCGTCGTTGCTTTCCCCAACAATACTTTCAGTCAATTACTCATCAGATCTAGAAGATTGATAAACATGGATAAAGCCCAGATTGTCAATTTCAGAATCAAAACCAAAAGGATAATTACACATGAATAATAACATGTACATGCATCTAGATTCATGAGTCCGCTGCTGCAGTATTTACATACAAGAGAGAGAAACGACTACAGTGTTAAACTCTTTAGACCGTAAAATAATTACAATATGTACACGTTTTATACTTATCATCATGTTGAATGATGAATTTACTCATGCGAGCCCTTAAATTAGTTGTGGAAATGTCGCCTATTCTATTTTTTCCGCCAAAAAATATCATTTTGTATTGGATTGATTAGTGTTATTCTGGGGACATCTGATTGAGCCCTAATTTGAGGTGCGGGATCGAGGAGCTGTAAGAACCATTTTATAGGTTCATTTTGGGAATACAGATGTAAATCTCACTATTCCCACTTTTAGCTCCAGGATTGGTCTATATCTATTTCCTGCAATTTTAGTACCAGAGCGACCAAATTAATGTTGAGATCCTATTTTTGATAGTCAGATAGTGTTTTAAGACTTCTCAGAAGGGAAAGGTTTGTAGGGAAAAAGTGAAATCTCTTTTCTATATATATATATTTGGGAAGACAAGATAATGAGTCAAAATAATACAAAGAAATTTAGATAAATATTACTATAATTATAATTTTAAATAGCATATATATAAGTAAAAATAATACTTGAGTCGTGCTGAGCACTGTCCTAAGAAACTATATCAGCAGTGTGAAATATTTCCCCAGGATTAAACAAGCCTTCATTAATTACTTAGAGGATACAAAAATCAACAAAATATAATTACTACAAAATAAGCAAGTCGGAAAGGGGATTATAACGAAGAAAATATATTAAGAGAAAGTGTAGTAACTTTCCTTTTCTTTTTCACTCTTTCTTACTCAATTCTTGTTCTTCATCATGTTTAGTTTCAAGAATGAAACACATATATATACTTGTCAAAACTTGGTGATCAAGCATGGTATATGGTCTTATTTTTGCTAAGCTTCTGGCTTTAAACTTGCCAAGCATTTGGCATTAATCTTGCCAAGTTTTTGACCTTGAAAGTGCCATGTAAATGGCCTTAGAATTACCATGCAAATGGCCTCAAAATTTCCATGCAAATGATCTTGTATTAGCCATGTAAAGAGTGAATATATATCATATAATATTTGTATTAACAAAATATTTTTATGTAATCATTAATGACTAAGTAATGACATTAAGAAAATAGTTAAAATATTTTTAAAATATTCAACAATCCCTCATATATATTAAAAATATTTTAAGAATAATAACAAGACTTGCTTAATTTTGCATGATCAAAATATTGTAGGTATGGTGTCTTTTGGATTATGAACTAAAATTAGATCGATAGAATTTAACTTAAAAAATTATTGGTGAAATATAAAATTTCTATGAACCAAATTTTTTTTATTGTAAATTAGAGATTCTACCAATCATATACTGATCCTTATATTTTGTTGTTCAACGCGGTTTTGCGCTAATTATCTATGCGCATGCCTGGTTATTCATGAGAGCTCTAGAGACTAGACCAAGGTCTCATAGGAGCGGTCTCACTCTACTTCTCATATAGGTGAATTCATCAAGTGTATACTGCTCTATATACACCATCCTTAAGGACTATAAATTCATTAAGAGTTAATAACTTATCCCTCATAATTAGTAGCAGTTTAAGCACTCTCAGTTAGTGTGTAGTGCCAATATCGACTTGTTGTTATCCATATGAACCTACTTCATGGGATCTCCAATCACATAGGTTGGGTTACCATCATGATTGACAATTATATTGGCCTTAGACCCATCTCTTTTGAGGTTTGAAGAATTAATTTTCTTCCCACGGGTTTAGCCAGTGAATCGGGCCGAATTCAATTCGGACTTCACATAATCAATGGAAATGATTTTATCTTCCTGCAGCTGCTTAACAACATCATGTCTCAATTTCATGTGTCTACTCTTACAATTGTAAGATTTATTTTTCGCAATAGTAATTGCGGCTTGACAATCGCAGTGTATAGATACTGGAGGCATCTCATCCTTTATTATAGGGATAGTTGCTAAGAAATTTCTTAGTCACTCAGCCTCAGAACCAGCTAGTTCCGGAGCTACAAACTCTGACTCCATAGTTGATCTTGTCATGATCGTCTGTTTAGCTGATTTCTATAATATTGCTCTACCACCTAAGGTGAACACATATCCACTAGTGGATTTTGTCTCATCTGAATCAGAGATCCAATTTGCATCACAATACTCTTCTAACGTTGAAGAAAATCCACTACATAGGATACCATAATTCATGGTTCCTCTAAAATATTTCGCCAGCCTCATTAATGCAGACCAATGCTCTTTATTGGGATTATAATATATCTATTCAATCTACATACTACATATGCTATATCAGGCCTAGTAAAATTCATCAAATGGATCAGACTCCCAATAATATGAACATATTTAGACTGATCCATTGGGTCACTTTTATTCCTTTTCAACTGAGACTTAGCATCATAAGGAGTGGTCATAGGTATCACCTCAAAACATTCAAATTTCTTAAGAAGTCTCTCCACGTAATGTTCTTGTGATAACAATATACCATCTTCACTCCTTGTAACTTTAGTTCTCAATATTATATTAACTTCACCCAGATCTTTCATATCAAAATTAGTAGACAAAAATAATTTTGTACTCTGCACAATATTTAAACTTGTACCAAATATAACCATGTCATCAACATACAAACATATTATCACATAATTATTATCTACCATTTTAGTATAAACACACTTATCCACTTCAATAGAAGAAAATTCATTTCTCACTAAGACTTGATCCAATTTTTCATGCCATTGCTTAGGAGCTTGTTTAAGACCATAAAGAGATTTAATTCATTTACAAACTTTATTTTCTTGTCCAGGAATAATACATCCTTCAGGTTAAACCATATAAATTTCTTCTTCCAAATAACCATTTAAAAACGTTGTTTTTACATCCATTTGATGGATAAAAAGCTTATGAATTGATGCTAAGGCAATTAATATTCGAATAGAAGAAATTCTAGTTATCGGTGCAAATGTATCAAAATAATCAATATTTTGTTTTTGAGAAAATCCTTTTGCTACTAATCGAGCTTTATATTTGTCAATAGACCCGTTAGGATTAAGTTTTCTCTTAAAAATTCCTTTACAACCAAAAAGTTTTGCACCAGCAGGTAAATTAGTCAAAATCCATGTATTATTTTTTATAATTGAATCAATTTTAATTTTTATTGCCTCTTTCCAAAATTTAGCATCAGGAGAAGAAATCGTTTCAGAATAATTTAATGGTTCATTGTCCACAAGGAAAGTTTGAAAATCTTTTCCATAAGAAAAATACTCTTTTTTAGGTCTTTTACTCCTTCTTAGCTCCTCAACATTAGAAATACATGCACTATTTCTTTCAACATGTGCATGAGAGATTTTATCACTTAGTGGAAAAATATGTTCAAAGAATTCAACATTTTTTGTTTCAATAATAATATTGCTATCAAGCACATCACTTTTCAAAACAAGAAATTTATATGCAACACTATGTTCAGTATATCCGATAAACATGCAATCAGCTGTTTTAGAACCTATTTTTCTCTTCTTAGGTTCAGGCAAGAGAACTTTAGCAAGACACCCCCATACTTTTAAATATTTCAAGTTAGGTCTATAACCCTTCCACAATTCATAAGGTATTTTTCCAGTTCTTTTATGAGGAATTCTATTTTGTAATTGACATGCAGACAATATAGCTTCACCCCATAAATTATCAGGTGCATTAGAACTAATTAACATGGAGTTCATCATTTCTTTCAATGTTATATTTTTCCTCTCTGCTACTCCATTAGATTCAGGTGAGTAAGACGGAGTTACTTCATGAATAATTCCTTTTTTTTCACAAAAAATATTTAAAGATAAATATTCTCCGCCTCTATCAGATCTAATTCTTTTGATTTTTCTACTAAGTTGATTTTCAACTTCAGTTTTATAAGAAATAAATGCATTAAAACATCATATTTGTTTCTAAGCAAATACAACTTACTATACCTAAAAAAATCATCAATAAATGTCGCATAATATATTTTACCACCTCTAGTCATAGTTTTTTAATTCACCCAAATCAATGTGAATCAAAGACAGTAATTCGGTTTCTCTATTTGCTGAATAATATGACTTTTTAGTAATTTTAGCTTCAACACAAATTTCACATTTGATTAATATTATTTGAATCTAGACCAGATATCAAATCAAGTGATTGCATATTCTTTATATATGAGACATTAACATGTCCTGATCTAGAATTCCATAAAGAGGTAGATTCAATCATATAAGCAGAAGTAGACGTTTTTTCATTCATAACATTGACTGTAAAAAGTCCTTGGCTACAATAGCCTTTCCCCACAAATACGTTAGATTTGATTAGTATGACCTTATCAGACTCAAATGACACTTTCACTCTGGCTTTACTAAGTAAAGCGACAGAAATCAGGTTTGCCCGTATTTCAGGAACATGTAGTACATCCATAAGGGCTAAAGTTTTTCCAGAAGTGAGGTCAGAAGCACTTTACCTTTACCCTAGAGTTTAGTAGTTCTTGAGTCTCCAAGGTAGACTACTTTACTATCATCCTCTATTGATTTATAAGAGGCAAGTGCTTCTCGATTTGCACAAATGTGTCGAGTAGCCCAGAGTCTATCATCCATTCTTTTATATGTGCTACAATATTCACTTGAAAAATGACAACTGCAATAATTTCATCTCCTTCAGCTAAATTATCTTTGGAAGGATAACTCTTTTTTTTGTCATTTTTCATTCTCTTTCTGCACTGTGCGGCATGATGACCTGATTTTCCACAAGTGAAACAAGAGCCTTTCTTTTTCTTAAAATTGATTTATAAGACTTGTAACATTGAGACTTATTATCATATCTGTTGTTATTACTATTTTGACCTTGCACTAGATTTGCCTTGAGTGTCAGCTCCTTTGACCTGAATGACTCCTTTCTGTTGGTATCTTTAATTAGAATGTGAGTCACAATTTCCTCAAGCGTGAAATTTTTCTGATTATGCTTTAAGTTATTTTTGTAATTATTTCATGAGTCAGACAATTTTTCAATCAACATTCCAACAATAAATTTTTCTGGTAAAGTGATCCCCTCAAATTTCAAGTATTCAAACAGTTTTTGATATTTATTGATCTGAATTTTCATTTCCTTCTTGTTACTCATCTGCCATTGATAAAATCTTCCAACCATACACTTTTGTTTGGTGGCATCTTCGACAGTGAACTTTTAAATCAAGGCTTCCCAAATAACTTTTACTTCTTTGCAACTACAGTATATATCAAATAGCTCGTTAAAAATAGTTTGTAAAATGGTGTGACGACATACATTATTGGCATATTTCCATGATTCTAGAATTTTTTTATCAGCATCTGCACCAGGCTACGGATGTAATAACACATGTACAACACCATGCATATCGAATAGGGAAAAACACGTTCTTTCCATTTTTTGAATTTTTCATTAGCAAATATTTCAATATTTGAAACATCTGAAAATGGTTTGGCATATGGTAGGACAGTCGGGACTGGAGAAACAGGGGTAGTACTACTATTGGTAGTGTTAAAAATTTCTATAGTGGTATTATTTGCCATTAGTTTCTTAGATTGTAGGAAAAAATGAAATCTCTTTTCTCTCTCTCTCTCTATATATATATATATATATTTGGGAAGACAAAATACAAGAAAAGATTAATGAGTCAAAATAATACAAAGAAATTTAGATAAATATTACAACAATTATAATTTTAAATAATATACATATATAAGTAAAAATAATACTTGAGTCATGCTGGGAACTGTCCTAAGAAACTATTTCAGCAGTGTGAAATATTTCCCCAGGATTAAACAAGCCTTCTCTAATTACTTAGAGTATACATGAATCAATAAAATATAATTACTACAAAATAAGCAAGTCGGAAAGGGGGATTATAACGAAGAAAATATACTAAGAGAAAGTGTAGTAACTTTCCTTTTCTTTTTCACTCTTTCTTACTCACTTCTTGTTCTTCACTCATGTTTTGTTTCAAGAATGAAACATATATATATATATACTTGTCAAAACTTGGTGATCAAGCATGGTATATGGTCTTATTTTTGCCAAGCTTTTGGCTTTAAACTTGCCAAACATTTGACATTAAACTTGCCAAGTTTTTACTTGAAAGTGCCATATAAATGGCCTTAGAATTACGATGTAAATGACCTCAAAATTTCCATGCAAATGGCCTCAAAATTGCGATGCAAATGATCTTGTATATGTAAAGAGTGAATATATATCATATAATATTTGTGTTAATAAAATATTTTTATGTAATCATTAATGACTAAGTAATAACATTTAGAAAATAGTTAAAATATTTTTAAAATATCCAACAAGGCTCATGCAGAATGAGTTGGAGTGTACTTGACTAGCATTCAGGTAGGCCACAGACTCCCTTCTTAGTTAGAATATGTGAATTCTATCTTGAAAGCATGAACATTAGGCAGGGAAACTAGTCTAAGGTTGCACTTGTTGAATTTATTGTATTAGCTTATATATATAGGGATGGTAGGGTATCTATTTGACATGTTGAGATTATTTGTACTCAGTATGTTGATTTTATGCTTTATTTATGATTATTTAATGATTGTTGGACCTTAGTCTAGGTTAGGCGATTGGTGCCCAAGACTTATGTATTCAAAGTCGATAAACTACTATATAACACCCAATGTAACTTGAGAGACGTAAATCCTGGTAGATCGAAATAGCAAACTTGAGTTTCGTATACTTGAGCCTTAGATAGGCCATGACAGGATGGGGACTTGATTATTCACATGTTTGGCGTGCTACTTTGGAATGTTCCCACAATATATCGACCCTAGTTTGGGTTAGAGGAGACAAAAGAGTCGTAGTAGAGATCAGAGTAATATCTCTCGCAGTTTAAGGCTCGAGCACTTCTCATGATTAGTTACTTAGTCTCCTATTTATGAAATTGATAGACGGGGTTTTAGGCCACGTTGTTAGAGGCCATTTGGTTTCGGGACCACATTGATTGAGGCCATGTTAAACTATATCGTCCCTGTCTGACCATATTCGTAGTTCGATGCCATGTCGAGATTATAGCCTGGGCTTAAGGCTAGGTCACAGACTAGATTTAAGGTTAGGTTGGGTTGCTGTGTCAGATTTGAGGTTGCATATGTATTATTTGGGTTATGAGATCACTCGAGACTTGACATTGTTAGGTCGTATCCCAACATACCTTTCTTTACTTTATCATTGTGCATGAATGTAACTTCTGGGCTTATGGGAGCCGATTGACGTATAGGCATAGACCAGTAGGGCCTTACATCGTTGTTCAGTTGCTGATTGCTTTCATATTCGCGTGTTTTCTTACCGCAGTCGCATGATTAGCTATTTGTGGAGTTATATTTTGACTTATCCCTGCTTTATTTACTGTTCATACACAGTCGGCCTAAGATGTCTACTGAGTACCTTATTTTTGGTACTCACCTTACAGTCTACATCTACTTTGTGATACATGACTGAGCACGATGGTAGATAATCATAATTCTATAAAAACAAGGCCTCAAATCTCAATGTCTAGGTAATCATAATTCTATAAAAGCGAGGCCTTGAACCCCGATGCCTTACATGAATAGCCAGACGAGATGCCGAATCAATTTCTTCCTCCATAGGGGCCTAGTTAATCTATAAATGATGAGATCTATTAGCAATCCCGACATACCAAACTTTCAAAAATACATACAAAATCCAAATATAAAAATGGTCTCAGCAGGTACTTGTTATAGTCCACCGACATAGGTATTAAATAACTCTATCTACCATAGTTTAGATAGATGGAGAAAACTTAGCAACCAAGTAATTATTTGCCTCTCCTAGAAGTTCCTTGATCACCAAGTATCATCCACTACATTAACCAATAAACGACACTCAAGTCTCTATTGGAATTAGAACCTTGGTCATCAAAAATTCCACTCACTTCATTGATCATTACAACAAACTTGAAATGTCTACACTTGGGAAAATGTACACAAACAATGTAGTACTAGTTATAAATTTTGCACAAATTTTTAATAGATGGTCTAGAAACCAAAACAAAGTTAGATAAATTGTATGTTCTATGTATAACATGGCTTGTATATCTCAAGCAGAAAACAAATCAAAATTATAATTTTTTCTTATAGTAAAGCAAATCTATTTCTTTATCACACCAATCCTCATAAGAGCAACATAAGCTAAGAACCTGTAACCCAAAAGCATAATAGCCAATGCAACCACTGAAATGCCTTTACCTCCAAGCCCTATAGTCTTTATGGTATGAAAATCTTCAACCAGACACATCGCGTTTATGCCACATGAATACGTTTCCCCGGGACTATACTGGGACCCTAACAAGAGCTTGTATGTGTACTGGCTAATCGATATGTACTTTATCCAGGAAATGAACCATGGGACATGCTGAACTAAGTACCCTCCAGCTAAGGTGAACGATAAAATGGTGACTGAACCGAGTACAATGGCTGATTCTTGGTCCATGATCATTGCACCAATAGCTAGTCCGAGTCCTTGGGAAACTAATACATTGTAGAGAAGGCTGAATAAGGTAGAGAAAAAGCTCAAAGCAGACGGTTTTAGGCCAGTCATCCAGTATGTTATAATGGTGAAAATAGTCGGAAGGACTAGCTCCATCGGAAGGTCACCCACTGTCCTAGCCATAAAGTACGCGGAGAGTTGGTACATGCCTGATGATCTTTCTTTCTCCAACATCAACCTTTCTTGTGGGAAGGTAAAAATAGCTTGTAACAAGGGGAAAAATGACCAGAAATCAGTGTAGAAGAACATAAGCCCAACCTACACCAGTTAACAGATGTGATCAATAAAAATTATATCGTAAAAGAGTTTTTTACACTATCAGATCAAGATAACTGCATGTTTAACTAACGAGGAGAAGTATCGGTTACCTGATCTTGAATGTTATTAGATTTCCACCATAGCAATCCACACAAGAAAGCCACCACCAAGACTTCTGCAACCCTGAGGCTAGAGAAGGACTCGTGTTTTCGTTCTTTCATCCCTCTTCTCAGTAACACTGAGAATTGCTGCCACCAGGTATTCGACCATTGATTGAATTTCTTTTCATGCAGTTTCTCCGCGACCTGATGAATGTCATATTCTTGCAATTGCTCCTTCATGTTCTCTGCTAGATTTGTTCTGAAAGCAGTTACCAAAGTTTTCTTGATTGATGCTGGATCTTCTCTAGAACCATCTAGTAATACGCGAGGATCATCCGATAGTATACCTAACATATTAAATCACACCAGCTGATTAATCATCATGCTGATTGCCTAAAAGATAACATACATCATGAAAGTCAAGGAAAGTCTCAACATAACGCGATAGGGTATTGTTAATGGCAGAGTGGTCTTACCACCATGATCCACTAACTCTAGTGAAACGAAGGATAGATGAAACATACCATTTGAAAGATCCAACAAGAAGTCCGAGGGATTCATAGCAACTAACGGAGAAAATCCGATGCCTGAAAAATATCCCATTGCATCTTCTCCTCTGCCAAAATACAGGGGATTTCCTTGGGATAACAGCAACACTTTCTTGAACATGTAAAATAGCCTACTCGAAGGTTGATGTATCGTTAACACAACCGTCCTTCCACCCTTGGCTAAATCTTTCAATGTAGACACAATCCTTAAAGCTGTAGTAGAATCAAGCCCTGATGTTGGTTCATCCAAGAACAACAAACTCGGGTTAATAAGCATTTCTTGCCCAATACTGACCCTTTTCCTCTCCCCACCAGATATCCCTCTCAAAAATGGACCACCAATGACGATATCCTTACACTTTGTCAATCCAAGTTGAGCTATAATTGCTTCAGCATGAACTGTTTTTTCCTCAACCGAGAAAGTTTTAGGCAAACGAAGGAGAGCAGTGAACACAAGCGTTTCGTGCACTGTAAGGTGAGGATACAGAACATCATCTTGAGTCACAAAGCCCGTGTTACGATTCATGGACTTGGAAAATGGCTTGTTATTATACGTTATAGCGCCTTTTAGATGTCCATTAACGAGCCTGCCTCCGAGTCCTGTAAGGAGAGTTGTTTTCCCACTCCCTGAGGGGCCTAATATGGCCAGCATTTCGCCCGGAGAAACCATCCCCGATACACCTTTCAAGATTATTTTCTCTTCATTTGATTTAGGGGAATGCTTGAAACACCTTTGTTTTGTCAGATTAATCTTGTAAACTACATTCTCAAACTGCAACATCACCCAAACCATTACTCTCGATCAACTTGACTAAATTTCAAAGCTAAATTTAATATTTGAAATCTAAGATTTAGATTGTTGAGAACTATACGAAAAATGATGCAAGTTGTGATCCTTCTCATATTAATATTATATTAGTCAAAGTTCATATAGTTTGACCTCAATTGGTGAAATATTGACAAGTGACCGGAGGGAGTAGTAAAAGAGAAGAACAACTATATTAACTTGTAGCATGATTTGTAACACTGTTTCTATGTCCCAAAATGGATGAATATTTTCAAAATCCATATTCACTATTTTCTTCATCCCAATTTAGTTGTCAGGTATAATAAAAATAATTATCGTGTCAATTTAAACAATCAAAAAATAATTAATCATTTTTTTCAACTCCACCTTTAGTATATAATTTATTATTAAATGTGAACAACTCTATTACTAAAATTTTCAAAAAGTACTAATGAGCGATTTTGATAGAGTTATATTAGTCAAATTGCACCTTTTACTAGATTTTTGTTAACATAACATTATACCAAACTTTATCCTGACGATTAAAATAGGATATAGAGAGTATGATATTCCTCAAGATTACATGAATCTTTAATCTATTCAACTATATCTGGTTTTAAGAAAAGTTTGGTAAGAAATACATGGTAATATTAATAAATTACTCTTTAATTAATGTCATCAACTAACTTTCTTAGAAGATCTGTCACACCTTAAAAATTCATTTATTTTGAACGAAGAGCAACAACTAACAAGTATTTCTTAGGTCTCTTCGAGCCCAAGTCAGTTTTATTAGACGGCACCAAATTTTTTTTTAAAAAAAAAAGAAAAAAAGATTCTACATGAAATATTTAAAAGAATTACCTTAAGTGTGACAGGGCGATTAACGTTGTTAAAAATAACCTCCATTTTAGAATGATCAGTGTGTTGATTTTGTTGTTGGGACAATATACTCTCCATCTCTAATAGTTCCATGTTTACAACTCTTGGCCTTTTTCTACTTTCATAACTATATATGAGGATCTCTATTTAATAGACTTTAAAAATCAAGACTTCTTTGATGACTTCTTTTTTCTCTCCTAAATTCTTGGGAATACATATGGACTGATCAACATATAAAGGCAATCAAGGGTAATTGAAACTAATTTACGAGGAGAATCGTCATTGCTTAATTGATTGACTATCTAAAATTTTATTTGTTTGTTCTGATTTCCTCCTTTCCCATTCTTCGGTGGCAAAATAAAAAAATTCATTAAGAATTTTTGCAATTCAATACATATGCTTTGTATAATTTTTTATATACATAATATAATATTTTGATGAAAAATGTTTGATGACCATCTGTTGCTACATCTAGTTGTCCATTGCATTTTTCATTAAAAAAGGAAAAGAAAAAAAGACCAGTTTGTGAGGAAATGGTAACTAATTAATTTATTGATTAGTTAGTCAAAATTTGGTCATTTCCAAAAGAACATTTGCTCCCTCCGTCCATCTTTACTTATCCTCTATTAACTTGTCACATATATTAAGAAATAGTAAATAATGAAATAATTTTATTAAATTACCCTTATATAATAAATACAATATGTGGAAAAATGTATAGGGAAATGAGTATAATTAAAAATAAAAGTAAATTAGGAACTAAGTGTAAAATTATCTCTTAATTTCATAAAGTGGACAAGTATTATTGGACATCCTAAAATAGTACAGGGGACAAGTAAAGATGGACGGAGGGAGTCTCTATGTCCATTTCTACTTGTTCACCATACTAAAAACTATGTTCAATAATACATGTTTAATTTATGACATAATTTATTTCATACTTAGTTTCTAATTTACTCTTATAACTTATTATAATTATCTTTTTCTTATAATTCCTATATCAAATCACAGTAGACAACTATTTGTTGATGAGAGGAAGTAATATATAAGGATAATTTAGCAAAACAAACCTCTAATAAATAACTTTCCCCTTAGAAATTCAAAACTAAATTAAAGTGCATGACAAATATTGTTCCCTAACTACTTAAGCTTAACATTAAAGAAGTATGCACAATATAATAGCTATATAGCTGAAGCTAAGGCTGTTCAACAGGGATTAATAGATAACCTTATTTTTATATTTTTTTTAATTTATAAAAATATATTATTTCTTTCGTCATAATTTATATGATATATTTTTTAATTTAATTTTGAAAATAATGATTTTTTTTTATATTAATTAGTTTTATTGTACATGCATCACATGTATAATCTAGCGAGTATTGTAAAATTCATTTTTAAAAGTAAATAATTTTGTAATAGTATAATACATAACTTAGTCATAATTATTTTACTTTAAATAAAATACTTATTTAAAAGTAATAATTTTGTAATATAATACATAACTTAGTCATAATTAATTAGTCTATTATGCCAATGACAAGCTGATCTAAATTAGGGGCAGCTTAACAATTCTTCTGGCCTAGAGACAAATCTTAAAAAGAGGCGTTAAAGTTATTTAATAAAATTATATTTATTTTAATTTAAAGCTCATTTTCTAGTTTTTTAACTTTGTAAAGTTATTAAGTACTTATTATAATATAGTTTTTTAAATATGCAGAGTGTTGAATAAACTAAATTCATATCCTTTAGTTGGCATTTATTTATTTTTTTCTTCAAAATATTTCACCAATCGTTTCAAAATGATAATCATTTTTTTATAACTTATGAACCTCATAGATCACTCTCCAGTCTCTTTTTTGGGAAATGAAAATATATATTATTAAAAAATATTAAACCACAATCTACAATTTTATAATTATTACAAATGTTAAACAATAATCTAAATGGTAATAATAAATAAGGGTATTTATAACCAACACTTCATATGAATGTCACTAAAGACTTTAATGACTCTGAATGTAATGACATCAACTCAATTGGGGCTAACCATTTTTGCAGAAATAAATATTATGTCTGCCTATCTCACACTCCCAAAGCTAATTTGGATTTCTTTTTTCCCTCGTATCTTTCCTGCATCTTTCTTTCTACCCACAAGTCGACTTCGCGCAAATAGATCTTTGTCGGGGGAGATTGGTGCCCCTTGTTGAGGTATGCCCTTCAGGTGAGTTGTTCCTTTATCTATATTTTCCATTCAGTGCCCGCACTGTAAGTGTCAGAAAATCTTCGTCTTCGATCTCTCTTCGCGATTGCTCAACCGTTGCTTGTTCTAAATGAAAGTGAATACAGACGCACCTAAAAGAAAAATCTATTGTCATTATATGTCAGTTGTAGTAATAACATGACTAGCTTATCTCAGCTGAAAACAATACAAAATTACAAATGGAACACTTCTTGCTACAATCATTGAGTAAAGCAAAATCTATCTTTTTTGTCACACCAATCCTCATAACAGCAACATAAACCAAGAACCAATAACCATAAGCATATCAGCCAATGCAACCATTGAGATGCCTTTACCTCCAAGCTCAATAGTCCTTATGGAAGGAAAATATTCAATCAGACACATCGCGTTTATGCCACATGAATACATTTCCCTCGGACTATACTGCGATGCCAACAAGAGCTTGTACGCGCAGTCGCGTACAAGCAATGAACCACGGGACACGCTGAACAAATTATTGATTGAACAAAATATGAAAAGAATCTCTTCTGATATATATTACGTAAATTATAAGATATATAATCAAAACGGACATAAGAAACAGTTAGTGGCTGTAGTTTAGTGGTAAGAATTCCACGTTGTGGCTGTGAAGACCTGGGCTCGAATCCCAGCAGCCACATATTCTTTTTTATATTTTTAATCCAAATCTTTTGACATCTGCAAATATTATATACCTCCTCTATCCTATTTTATGCAGAACTCTTTGATTAGTTGGAACATTTTAAGTTAAATTATTTCTGATTAGAGTAAGGTGACATTTTTCTTTGGACGAGTTAAAAAAGAAAGGGTGTCATGTAAAATGAGACGGAGGGAGTAATAAATGTTTGTACCCTCATGATGCACGGATTGTACTAAATAAAAAATATAAAAAATTTATGTGTTGTCCCAACCCAAGGAAGGGCATTTGGTGAGGAGCATTGTTTTGAGGGAGAGAAAGCGTGGTTGACAAACCAATCCTCGAAGGCT
>JAABOM020000012.1:4702940-4724511 GCA_011800125.2 Solanum clarkiae
GTCCCAACCCAAGAAAGGGCATTTGGTGAGGAGCATTGTTTTGAGGGAGAGAAAGCGTGGTTGACAAACCAATCCTCGAAGGCTATTGGAGTGCTTTCATCAAATGATGTATGTGGGCTGAGCCATTCTCATCCCAAGTGGTGCCCCGATTCGGCCTGACCGATCGGGAAGAGATTCACGTAGAGATTACTGCCATCTGGAAATCTCTTTCTATGTTAGCTAGTGGGGGCGGGCTTCCTATTGTAGTCCTACTGCGGCCTCTGAATGATCGCCCCATCTCATCTTGATTTGGCTATACTTGTATGTAGCCTACCATGTTAGCTCCACATGAGAGTCTTCTAAATAAAGACTAAAAAGGCACTTATCAGTCAGCTCGAGCCCTTTCTTATTTTGCTTTGCCGCCTATTTAGAAAATAAGTCCCGAAAAAGCAGCCCGCCTTTCATCATCTATATTAAGTGCGAAAAATAGTGAAAACAATAACTTTGAGAAAAAAATAATGTTGGTGTTTATCATTTTAATATTACATTAAAATATTAAATGCATATGTTAATGAATATAAATTTAATTAATAAGAATGTGATCATTATTTATTTTTTTGTATAAGTTATGTAAAAATTCTTGTCATGATCTATCACTGATTCTGGGAAAAGGCATAAGTTCCTGTTTGAAGTTGTCCCAAAAAGTCATTTGCACACTTTAACTATTTAAGTGACCTATTACACACCTATACTATTCAAAAATGATACTTTTTAACCCTTAAAACTGAAACACCATTCTCACTTGCTGCTATGTCAGCGCCACGTCAGGAGTGATAATTTTTTTATATCATTTTTTCTTTAATAATTAGTTTTTCCTAATTGCAACTTAATGTAATACACATGACAAATAACAATTAAAAAATTGTGTTGATGTCCACCCATATTGACCCACCATCATCATCCCCGTCTTCTCCTTCATTTTGACGCTACCTCGCCTGAAACTTCCATCCAGTCACCACCGACAAACCCATGACCGAAAATCCATAAATTCCTCCTCTCTCCCTCCTTCTCCGACCAGAAACCGTCACCACCAAACGAGACCCCAAAAAAACTCATGCCCTCTTCGATATTCTTTTCCTCCTCCGGCCGCTGCACAAAAACCTCCATCCAGAACCATCATCTCGACCCCCCACCGACAACAACTAGTCGACCCCCTTGCTTCGTCTTTCCTGTCCTTTTTCCAAAAAAAGACCACCAAACAACCCCTTTCTCGCCTAAAATAAACAGTGAACCCAGCGAACCCTCAACTCCATTTTTCTGATAAAAATTGCCACCAAAAGACATTAAAAATTCAGTTACAGTTGGGAATACAAATCATGATTTTTTATTCTCCATCAATCCCTTCCCAAATTCATTTTTTATTGATATTGAAACTGTTGAAAATACAAGTCTGAAAGTAAATTCTAAAACATATATTTCACAACTTATAAAATTAAAATTTTAATCATGGCTGTATTCACATGTTGATGTAGAAATTCTTATCGCGAGCATTTGAAAATGAAAGGGGAGAAGGAATATTTTGTTTGGAGGAGGGAGAGAAAGAAAATGTTATTTTAATTTTTTTTTTTACTTTAAAAATTCGTCTGATTTGCCTATTTTTATTTTGCCACGTCAGATTTAAGGGTTAAAAAGTATCACTTTTGAATAGTATAGGTGTGTAATAGGTTACTTAATTATTTAAAGTGTGTAAATGACTTTTCGGGACAACTTCAAGGAGAAATTTATGCCTTTTCCCCACTAATTTTCTGTCAACATCATGTTCTACAATATGACTATCTACGTTCTACAAAAAGAGTAATTTTATATTGACAAAAGGTGTGTTCTAATGGTGGAGCTTTACACTCTTCAATTAATTTAAAGTTATTTGAGTTATATGATAGCTAAGTTATTGTATCATGAAGGAGACAAGTTAAGAGATATCCTACTGAATTGGTACAGATTATGCCACGGTAGCCTTCAATCTTCTTAAAGAGAACAAAATAGCCTTACTTCAACGTGAAAATTTACTTATTCATTTTTTGATTTTATTTTTCAACTGTTATTGATTATAATTTGTGGTATATATGCTAACAATTTTACGGAGATATAGTTTGATAAAATATGAATATCAAGATAGATGATTTCAACACCATTCCGCTTCAACATCGCTAGTTGTTTTCAATAGATAAAAAAGTAGAGATGGACTGGTAAAGTATTTTTCTACTTATAATTGCTCAGTATAAGTGGAAGAAAGGTAAAAATAAAGCTCTTCACTTAATATTCTTCATGAATAAAGTGATGCCACTTTTCATGAAAAAGTTATGTTCAAATTTTAGAAATAGTGCGGGTTCATGAAATGAAAAAAATCATTACAAAAAAAATATTATTTATATCTTTGAAAAATGCTCTAAAAATGTATTATGAATGAATATATTAATTTTGAAAAAATCACATGTTATTATTTACATATAATGTAATGATTTGAGTTGTAATATGACTTGAAGTTGCTTAAGGGCAATAATATGTGCAAATAATTTTTAAAATTAAACCTTTTCGATAAATATATAGATAATAATTAGATACCAATTAGAATTAGGCCACAAAAAACTATATGATTAGCACAATCCAGCAAAATTGATATATAATAATCGAAAGATTAATTACCTTTATTTCTACAAATTTTCCATGGTGTATTCATCCCTGTGAATTCACCATAGCAAATTCCTTTAAGAAGTGGATAGAAACACATGAATTAGGTTTAAAAAGATGATAATGTTGACAGTCTTAAAAATATTTTTTTACTTGATTAATTAAATTAAAATACACTCCTGATTTGTCATATGTGTTAAAAACACCCTTTAACTTGGCAAAAATTTAAGAATGTATTTAATTCATGTTCACAAAATCAGGGATATATTTAACTTCAAATAATCAACTAATTAAAAGAATATTTTTAACACTATCAACCGTTCGAAAACAATAAATCATAACTTATGAAATAAAGAACGATAAATCCATCCAAAAGCTCTAAGATAGGGATTGAATCACAGCCAGGTAGACCCAAAAAAAACTAAGAAATAGAGGAATTGATGAGACAAATAAAAAAGAATCAGATTCTAGAAAGCTTATTTTGTCAAAAGCATAAAAAAAAGCTAGGAGAAAAAATTCTACAGATCATGGGGAAAATTAGGGCACAATAATATGGGGATAGCAGGATCAATTTTAGTGCATCGAATTTGTCTTTTAGTTTCTATTTATTTTAGGTATATTAGAAGTGATTTTTCTCTTTTACTTTTGAGAAATTTACCCATTAAGTCATAATTTTATCTTTGTTATTGGAGTGACTATGAAGTACTATTACAATTTTAAAGTCATATGCCATCTCGCTAAAGCTCGAAGCTTCAAAATTTGAAGATCAATTTTCTACAAATAAGCTCCATATCAAATAGGCATTGTTGTAAAAAAATCAATTACATACCTAAATATGAAACTTGGATGATTTGATGCAATTTTAAAGGTATTTTTGGATGAATCTGATGCTTGAATTAAAAAAAAAGAAACACATTTAATTCATTCTTTTGTATATTAATGTATAATATTATATATTATTATATATTTCTGTAATTATCCCATATAATTATGGGTGGGCATGGTACCATCAAATTACATATCAAAATTGAATCACAATTTTTATACTATGATATTTTGAAAGTCAAAATTAAAAAAAAGTAACTTTGATACCAATATTGACTATAAGCTCCATAGAAACAAAATGCATATTTCCAATTTATTAAAGTTCACAAAATAGAAATTTGGAAAAAAGGTAAATGGTGGACCCAAAAAAGGCATCATTTTTGTTCTATGAATCTTATTCTATTCTTTTCCTGTCATTATATTCATGATAACAACCATACCAACCGTTAGATCAAAATCTACGTGTTGGGTTTAACTTATAGTATAAGGAATTAATATTATTTTTTTCAGATTGATAAAATTTTTCTTTATCATATATTTTGTTTTAATTGATTTGTTTGATATTAAGATCTCGAATTTGGTTATCGTAAATTAAAGATATGTCAAATGTAAAAAATATTTTTTAATATTGTGGTTTTAAAGAAGTTATATTAAAAAATTGAAATTAAAAAATTAGGAAAAAAATAAATTCTAAATTGACTAAAACAAAGCGAGACAAATCAATTGAAACTGTCACGATCATGATGCTCATCAACACTAGTACTTACACCTAGAGTTTTAAAATGGCAAATAATCTCTTCATCCGATAATAGTTATCCATTATTGATTTGACACGATGATCATTTTTATTAAATATAAATCACTTAGACAATGAAAATTGAATACTATTTAACAAGGATACTGAAATACACATAAAATAGTGAATTATTCATTGATTTTATAAACTGGACAAATATTATTGGATATCTCATAATAGAGTAATATAGTGGATAAGTAAGAATAGATGGAGGGAGCCTTTTAGTTATCAAATTTTGACTTGACACACTTATAAAAAAAATAATTATTGGTACAGTAAATTTAACATTTTACCCTCGTTAATTGATAAGGTCTCAAACATATTTACTCATTATATTTTTCAATAATAATTCAGCAACAACAAAATTAAGGGCAAAACAAGAAAAAAATCGTGTTATCTTGATTTGTCAAACCTGACAAGTAAAAGTGAAAATCAAATTAGACAATTTTCGATGGCTAAAAGTGAACAAAAGAGAGTATACTTTTAGTAAACACGACGGATATTTTGAGACGTAAGAATAGGTTGTTAGAGAATATATATGGAAGGTTAGAATAATAACATCAACTTTAGGTATTCTTGTTGAAAGTTGAGATGTCGTTACATTTTGTTGGTGTGTCCCTTCACTTTTTATCTAGAATAATGTTTTTTATTTCTTCTTCTTTATTAATACTTACTCTTCTTCTTCATTACTCAACAGTCTTTTATTACATTGTATATAGACACACACTGAAACTGAAAAAAAAAAAACATAGTAATAACATAGGAAAAAGAAAATCAATTGTGTTGTTTCAATTTGATTCTCAATGGCTTCAAAGATGTTAATGATCAGTGTCTTTGTGTTGGATCTAATTGCTTTTGCTTTGGCTATTGCTGCTGAACAAAGACGAAGCACGGTATGTATCGTGTTCATTTTCGTATTATCTATATTTTTGTCTGTTTAAATCAGAGATGCAGTCAGAATTTAAAATTTTAGCTTTTTTATGTGATTGTGTATTGTTTTTCTTCAGACAAATATAGAATTTGAACCAAAATTATGACTTGATCTCCGATTCCATCCCTTGTTTTGATCAATAAGAGACTTTTTAAAAAAAAAAAAAAATTAGGGGTAGGGGAAGGGAAAATGGGGAGGGGATTACAACGTGGAGAATTGAACCCTCACCAATAAGGTGGAAATTCAGATAGCCAACCAACTGAGCTACTAAGATTCCCCAATCGATCCATAAGAGACCCTAGCATAAACTACTTGCTTTTTGATCTTTGATCTGTTCAAAGCATGTAAAGCTCTTCTCTCTATATGTTTTAGCTTTGTTTTGCTGTAGAGGTAGAATCAGAGTTTGAAATTTATGAATTCGAAATTCGATATTCAGTTGTCAGAGCTTATTTTAGTTATTAGATTCTCAAGTATATATTTAGTGAATATTTTAACATAGCAAAATTTTTATTAAGTTGGTTCAAGCCGTAAAATATCTATTATTCTGGCTCTCTTCATTTTAATTCCAATTTTTTCATTGGTAGGCGACGATTCAAACAGATAGTGAGCAAGTATATACCTATTGTGTCTATGACTCAGACATTTCAACTGGATATGGCGTTGGCGCCTTCTTATTTCTCATGGTGGGACAAATACTTATAATGGTGGCAAGTCGTTGCTTCTGCTGTGGAAAGCCTTTGAGCCCCGGTAGCTCAAGGGGTTGCGCTCTTCTTTTATTCATCATGTGTTGGTAAATACGCTAAAACACACACAATCTATTTTCTCAGACTTGAAATTTACTACCTAACCTATGTTTCAGGGTTACATTTTTCATCGCGGAGGTGTGCTTGTTGGCTGGTTCAGTAAGGAACGCGTACCACACCAAGTACAGATCATCGCTCTTGTTTACTGATCAGCCGGTGTCTTGTGAGACCGTGAGAAAGGGTGTTTTTGCAGCTGGAGCCGCATTTGTTTTCTTCACCAGCATAATCAACAAGTTTTACTACGTGTTTTACTCCAAGGCTCGGGGTGGCCCCGGGCCATATGGTGGTGAAGTTGGTGTGGGGATGGCAGCCTATAAATGAGTATAATAAGTCATAGTGTTCATGAATTTCTATATATATACAAAAATTTTCCATTTCTTAGTTGTACTTCATATTTTGGTAATTTGGTTTTTGTTTTGGAGGCCTTTGATTCTTTTCTGTTGGTGCCAAAAAAACATAAAAGAAAAAGTCCTTTTCTAAAATTTTCTTTTGGTACTTTGGTTGTTTATAAGATTGTAGTATTTTTTTGAAGACATAAAACTTCTAAGTTTACAATATATCTTATTGTGATACTATTAATTTATTTACGTGGTTGATGTACGTTACCTTGATCTTATTGCACGAACCTTTATTTATTATTTATTATTTATCTATAAAGATTTTAGTAGTTCAATTTCAATTCAATTAGAATTTCAATTTAAACATGCTTGGTAGGACAATGCTTAAACTAATGGTTGTTGCATACAGTACTGTTTCCATTCATCTTTATTTGTCTACATTTAAAAAATAGATATTCAATAATACTTATTTATTTAATTATAAAATTAAGAGATAATTTCACATTTCGAGGTTATTTGGTAGAGTATATAAAAATATTGTTAAATAAAGTGTATTAATAATGTTTGCATTAGTAATACATGTAGTAGTTATGCTTGCATTAATTCTACGTACAATATTTTTATGGATTGCTTGGCTGATGCATTAAAAATAGTATGTATTGTATTAAAAATTTATTTACCAAAACACCCTCCACGTTTATGGTAGAAAAGATGTAAAAAAAGAAAAAGAAAGATTTTTAGGGGCAATTGGATCTTTAATCATACTTTGAATCATCGCATTATTAATAACTAGAAATTCATGATACTCCCTCTGTCCATCTCTCATCACATGCCCTGGCACATCATACCAATAACAAGCATCTGTCCCAACACGACATGTACCTAAATGACTTCTTCCACATTGTTTGCAAGGAGTCATTTGCTAGCTTGCTGAATATCCCATTGTTCGTGGCCCTTGCCCCTCACTTCTTTGACCAAACTCATTACTTCTAGACCCTTGGAGTTGTGGTGGAGCACTAGCTGTAGAGTAGGAGGATGATAACCTAGACGGTCTATGAGAAAATCGAGGCCTAAGCTCACTTTGGGGTGGTGTAAACTGCCTTGTAGACCTGACCCTCTTGGAATTCTTCCTTTCTAACTCTTGTGTCCTCCTCCTTTGCTTCTGATCCTCCAATTTCTATGTAAAAGCTTGCATCCTTTCTATATCTATGTCTTTATTCAAAGAAACAATGGTACAGTCTCTAACCAGATATGGATCCAACCTATCCACATATCGATGAACTCTACCTGCCATAGTAGCAACTACACTAGGAGCATACCTGGCCAGGAAATTGAATTGAAGGCTATACTCCCTCACGCTCATATTCCCTTGGTGGAGATTGAAGAACTGATTTGCATGGGCCTCTCAAGTCTTTATTGGCATGTAATGGTCAAGAAATGTCTCTCTGAACTCCTTTCAAATAGTCGGAGGTGCATCTATATTCTTGAATTGCTTCTAAGCTTCATACCACAATATAGCCACACCCTTCAACCTATATGTCGCTAGCTCAACAGCTTCTATACCACTCACATGCATAACATCTAAAGTGCGTTGAATCTGGTCAATGAAGTCCTGTGGATCTTCATTAAGATCTGACCTGGTGAAGGATATTGGGTCCAAATTAAGCAAGTCACGTATCTTCGTGCTAGCTTCCTTATTCGCAACACCTGTACCTATAACTAGAGCTTTTTGTCTTAGACCTTGTCCAACAACTACACGAGTTTGGACTGCATTTCTCATATCCTGCATGGTAGCATTGATAGGTGGTTCTGAGGGAATTTTACTACTTCTTGGTTCATCAGGAGCTGGAAGAGTGGAAATGTCTGTAACAGAGACTCATCTTGAGCCTCATTTCATTGTCTCACCCGATTGGGTATACCAACTACCACTTCTACTTCCTTTCCTTTGCCTTCATTTTTCCTGGTTTTTGGCATACTTGCCGTACAAAATAATTTAGAGGTTAGACACAATCCACCTACAACACTTGGCTCTATTGCACAATCTAAAAAATGAAAAGAAAGTGACAACTCCTAAATTCTACGTAGCCTCCTGCTTATAAATATGGTGCACAATACATCCATAAACAAGACTCTACATAGATACAGCTTTGTAGACTTCCTAAAATGAGCCGCTCTGATACCACTTTTTTCATGCTCCAAAGTCCCATTAAGGTGGACTGGGACCCGTTGTCGATAAGGCTCGGAAGAACCAACATATAACCATGCACTTTCTATGAACGGTATAAGAGGTTTCCATATTCAGCATGCATTCAAGAAAGTAAACAATAATAATAATCCAAAAGAAAATGCATATGACTAGGCCATTGGATCCATAATGTCTAAAATATGAGATATGACCACACTTTACTTTATATTGACTATAAAGCCTCTACATAAGAAACAACATCTGATAAGGGTCGGGATAAGCCCCGCCTCATGACTAACTTTACCATACAATAATATAAGCTCTAGACACACAAAGCCCAAAGCAATCTAGAGCTCAATAATAGCAGTCGGATATCCTATACTCTTTCTGGGGAGATCTACTAGTGCATGTACCTGCAGCATGAAATGCAGATCCCCCGTAAGGGATATCAGTATGAGATAATGTACTGAATATGTAAGACAGGAAGTACTGTATATAAAGCAAAAACTCAATCGAAATCATGCACCGGTGTAAGGATAAGAGACCACCTTTAGTCATATTGTGGAATCATGTACTTTATGTTCTTTTTATTACTTTACCTTTCTTTACTGTATAATCTGTGCACAACATAAAATACAAATGACCAGCTGATCAGTGGTAAATCAATATCGGATCGACTCATGCTAGGGTTTCCTTTCACCCATGGGATACCCCCCATAATATGGGATCGACCCATGCTAGATGATTTGTCCACTCTTGGGATACTACCCATTAATAAACAACTTACTTTATCTTTTATTTATCTTTGAGATGATTCTTTTGGTGGTCATAATATTTGAGTCGTAGGACCATAGATATAGCATGTGACATGTAAATAATCATACAAGACAATATCACAATAAAAAGAGTAGGTTACACAAATAATGAAATGCGTAGGAGGTGAAACAACACATGAACTTTGTTTAGCAAAAATAACTCATGTATTTTGGTATCCAAATATGTATGAAGATTTGTAAATGACTATGTAGGAGGCATATAAACATGTGAAAGAGTGGAGACATGGTTATTTGTTATGTCGGAGTTGGTAAGTGTCTCTATGTGCCAAGGAAGAACCTAGATTTCATGTCAAGTAATACGAAATTGAGTAGTCTTACATACCTCATTGCACGACCTCGTTAGTACCTCGAGGTAACCTCCTTTTCATCCAAATACTTATCTACAATACAGTAGGTGATAAAACTAGTATCAGCATCTAATAAACACATCTTGACAGTCAATTTCATAAAACAATAACGCATGGTCAGCAAGCGTGTAATTATTAACCCTAGCGTATTCTTTCAACCTTTACATCTCTAATTATATATTCTAATACACACACACATATATACAATAGCCCACAAAGCACTAAACATAACAATTATACACAACATACAAGTAAGCAGCATCACATTACATCCCTTCGCTACATTTCGACGTCAACAATTCCAAACTTGTACCAACTTCAACCAAACAGTTTCCACCATATCTACACATTAAAATAGTCCAAATAGTTCTGAAAATAGGTGGAGGATGTGAGGCCATAGTCCTCAATCAATTAGCCCACAATTTCTACTAACAATACATTTAGGATAACACACTAAAACTCGATTGTTTACATAGAACAAAATGGTGCAGTGACCTTGATACATCATTACAGAACTAAACCTTGTTAAAAACATAAATCTTACTTCATAATTCATCCAAACGAGAGGAGGAAAGTTTCCAAATAAACAAGAAAAGTGTACAACCATCTTTGGAGCACATGTTGTCCAAAAGTTTCAGCACAAGTATAACCATCTTAGTCTTTTGTTTTTCGTGAAGAAACCATACTAAACACACAAGTATTTTTACCTACCTTCAACTTCAAGATTTAGGGATTCTTTAGGAATCCTTGTGAGGTTGTGAGGGCTGCTTTGTATAAGTTGAAAGAGAGAGAAAATGAACCTAGAAAAGCAGAGTTTTTGTCCAAGTTAAAATGACTCAAAAAAGCTATTTTTAACCTTTTTAAAGGGTCCTTTTGGCTGACTTACTGATGCATCTTTAGCCTTACTTTATTAAGCTGGTGATGCAGCTTCTTTTCCCTTTCACTTGGGCCTTAACGGGTTGATAATTGATGGGTCTTGGCTGCCAATTTTCCCCTTTCTCCTTACTTAGTTTGGGCCCAAATCATCAAGTAAGTTGTGATGTATTTGGGCCCTTTTATTATTCATCTTGGGTTGTAAATATTGTCCATTTATAATGCTAAAACACGGGCTAAAGTTAGACCCTTAACACGAATTTTATTTATTTATCGGACTTGGACAAATTCGTCTCCGTCTAGCTAGAAAATTTTAGCTAAGCAAGTGACTCACCTACTAGCTTTCTAAATCCTACAAGCACCTCACTTCTTTCACTTCATTTAAGGTTGTGATCTCCTCAATTTGACTTAAAACTTATATATACTTGACCCTCTTAAGCGTTAGACGTACATATCCCCCTCTAATTTAAGATTCAAGCACTTTTAAAAATGGGTGCTAATTTGACCAAGCCATATCATGTTTAATATGCATAGGACTAGTACACGTAGAATGTGGGGTGTTACAGTTGCGTATCCACTCGTATGACTTTTCGGGAATGTCATGCCAGAACCCTATGCAGTGCCAGAATCCATGGGCTAACACCCACAGAAAACTATTGAAATCGCCTGTTTCTTGTTCCTTGGCCCATAAAATCCTACCAGGACTCAACCAACGTCATCGGGCCACCCGAACCTCCTGTCAGGCTCATTGTAGACCCACTCATATGATTTATCGAGAATGTCATGCCGGAACCCCATGCCGAGCTAAAATCCGTAGGCTAACACCAAGAAAATTACCAAAATCATCTATTTCCTGTTGCTTGGCCGATAAAATCCTACTATGCCTCCACCAACGCCGCCAGGACACTTGGGCCTCTTGTTTGGTCCATTGCGTACCCACTCGTATTATGTTTTGTGAATGTCGCGTCGGAGCCCCATGCAGCTCCAGAATTCGTGGGCTAACACCCAACAAAAAAAGCCAAAATCATCTATTCCCTGTTCCTTGGGCCATAAAATCCTACCAGGCCTCCGCCAAGGTACATGACTAAAAGTCAACCAAAAAAAAGAGCTCAAAATCTTCTTTTTTTAGTTCCACAACGCTGCCAGGCCACCTGGGCCTCTTATTGGGTACATTTCAAACTCAAACGTATGACCTATCGAGAAAGTGAGCTCCATGTAGTGCCAGAATCCATGGGCTAACACCCACAGAAAACTGCCGAAATCGCCTGTTTCCTGTTTTTTGGCCCATAAAATTCTTCAAGCCTCCACCAATGGGGCCGAGCCACCTAAGCCTCTTGCCAGGGTCGTTGCGGACCCACTCATATGATTTTTTGGGAATGTCGCGCCGGAACCCCATGCAGCATCAGAATCTGTGGGCTAACACCCACAGAAAACTATCGAAATCCCTCATTTCCTATTCCTTGGCCCATAAAATCCTACCAGGCCTTCGCTAATGCCGCCGAGCTACCTGGTTGTCAGGCTCATTGTAGACCCACTCGTATGATTTTTGAGGAATGTCGCATCGGAGCCCCATGAAACGCCAGAACTCATTTGCTAACACCTATGGGAAACTGCTGAAATCACTTATTTCCTTTTCCATAGCCATAAAATCCTACCAGGCCTCCGCCAACGCCACCGGGCCACTTGGGCCTCTTGGCAGGGTCGTTGTGTACACACTTGTATATGTTTTTAGGAATGTCGCGACAGAGCTCTATGCAGAGCGAGAATCCATGGGCTAACACGCACAGAAAAAACAGCTGAAATCGCCTTTTTCCTTTTCCTTAGCCCATAAAATCCTACCAGGCCTCCGCCAACACTACCGGGCCACTTGGACCTTTTGTCGTGATCGTTGCAGATCCACTCGTATGATTTTTTGGGAATATCATGTTGAATCCCGATGCAGCGGCAGAATTTGTGGGCTAACACCTACAGAAAATTGCCGAAATCGCTTGTTTCCAATTCCTTGGCCCATAAAATCCTACCAAGCATCCCTCGCTGCCGTCTGGCTACTTGGGCCTCTTGTTGAGCTCATTGCGAACCCACTCAGATTGATTTTTTCAGAAAGCTGCGTAGGATCCCCTTGAAGCGATAGAACCCGTGGGCTAACACCGGTAGAAAATTGCCGAAATCGCTTATTTCCTGTTCCTTGGCCCGTAAAATCCTAACAGGCCTCGTCCACCGCCACCGGCCACCTGAGCCTCTTGCTGGGATCGTTGTAAACCCACTCGTATGATATTTCGAGAAAGTTGCATCGGAGACCCTTGCAGTGCCAGAATCCGTGAGCTAACACCTACAAAAAATAACCAAAATTGTCTGTTTCCTATTCCTTGGCCCATTAAATCCTACCATGCCTCGCCCACCATCACCGATCACCTGGACCTCTTCCTGAGCTCTTTGCAGACCCACTAGTATAACTTTTTGGAAATGTTATGTTGGAGCCTCCTGCAGCGCCAGAATCCGTGGGCTAAGACCCACAAAAAACTACCAAAATTGCCTGTTTCCTGGTCCTTGGTCCATAAACTCCTACTAGGACTCTCCCTCCAAGACACCTAGGCCTCTTGTCGGGCTCGCTGTGGACCCACTAGTATGATATTTTCGAAATCGCCTATTTCCTATTCCTTGGCCCAGAAAATCCTACCAGGTCTCCACTAACGCCGCCGGGCTACCTAGGCCTTTTGACGGGCTCATTGCAGACACAGTTGTATGATTTTTTGAGAATGTCACACCAGAGCTTGATGCAGCGCTAGAATTCGTAGGCTAACACCCACAGAAAAATCGCGAATATCACCTGTTTCCTGTTCCTAGGCCTCTTGCCGGGTTCATTATGGTCCCACTCATATGATTTTTCTAGAAAGTCGCGCCAGAGCGCTATGCAACACAAGAATCCACGGGCTAACACCCACAAAAAACTGCCAAAATCACTTGTTTCTTGTTTCTTGGCCAAAAGATCCTACCAGGCCTCCTCTCAATGCCACCGGGCCGCTTGGGCTTCTTTTCGGGCTAGTTGTGGACCTACTCATATGATTTTTTGGGAATGTCACGCTGGAGCCCCATGCATCGCTAGAATTCGTGGACTAACACCTATAGAAAATCACTGAAATCGACTGTTTCCTGTTCCTTGGCCCATAAAATCCTACCAGGACTCCACCAACACCACCAGGCCACCTGGTCCTCTTGCCGGGCTCTTTACGGATCCACTCATATGATTTTTCGAGAATGTCGCGTCGGAGCCCCATGCAGCTCTAGAATCCATGGGCTAACACCAACAAAAAACTGGCAAAATCGCTTATTTCCTTTTTCTCGGCCCATAAAATCCTACCAGGCCTCTGCCCAACACCGTCGGGCCACCTAGGCCTCTTGCTGGGCTCATTATGTATTCACTCATGTGATTTTTTGAAAATGTCGCACCGGAGCCCCGTGCAACACCAAAATTCATAGGTTAACACCCACAAAAAACTATCGAAATCATCTGTTTCCTGTTCCCCTGCCTATAAAATCCTACCAGGTCTCCGCCAACGCCGTTGGGCCACCAAGCCTCTTGCCGGGCTCGTTGTGGATCCATTCGTATGATTTTTTGGGAATGTCGCGCTGGAGACCCATGCAGCGCTAGAATTTGCAGGCTAACATCCATAGAAAACGGTCAAAATCACATGTTTCCTATTCCTTGGCCCATAAAATCCTACCAGGCCTCTGCCAACACTACTGGGCCACCTGGGTCTCTTGTCGGGCTCGTTGCGGACCCACTCGTATGATTTTCGTAAATATCGCACCGAAGTCCCATGGAGAACAAGAATCTGTGGGCTAACACCCACAAAAAACTACTGAAATCACCTATTTCCGGTTCCTTGGCCCATAAATCCTACCGGCCTTCGCCAACGTCGTCGGGACAGTTGGGCCTCTTTCTGGGATCGTTGTAGACCCACTCGATTGATTTTTAAGGAATGTCGCGCCGAAGCCCCCTGCAGTGCTAGAATCCATGGGCTAACACCTACAAAAAATTGTAAAAATCACCTGTTTCCTGTTACTTGGCCTATAAAATCCTACCAATCCTCTGTCGTAGGGCCACTTGGGCTTCTTGCTGGGCTCGTTGCGAATCCACTTGTATGATACTTCAGGAATGTTGCACTGGAGCCCCCTGTAGCTCCAGAATCCGTGCGCTAACACCCATAAAAAACTGCCGAAATCACCTATTTCCTATTCCTTGGCCTATAAAATCCTATCAGGCCTTCCCCGCTGCCACCGGGCCACTTGGGCCTCTTATTAGGCTGCTTGTGGACCCATTTATATAATTTTTTGAGAAAGTTGCGTCGGAGCCCCTTGCAGCGCTAGAACTCGTGCGCTAATACACACAGAAAAATACCGACATTATTTGTTTCCTGTTCCTTGGCCCATAAAATTTTACTAGGCCTCTACCGCGGGCGCCGAGCCACCTGAGACTCTTACTGGGCTCATTGCAGACCCATTCATATCATTTTTTGGGAAGGTTGCAGCGAAGCCTCCTGCAGCACCAGAATCTGTGGGTTATCACTTAAAGAAAACTGTCGAAATTGCATGTTTCCTATTCCTTGGCTCATTAAATCCTAGAGGACTCCCCCTCCACTACCAGGCCACCTTGACCTCTTTTCGGGCTTGTTGTAGACCCACTCTTATGATTTTTTGGGAAAGTTGCACCGGAGCGCCCTGCTTGCCAAAATCCGTGGGCTAACACCCACAAAAAACTACTGAAATCGCATGTTTCCTGTTCCTTGGCCCATAAAATCCTACCAGGCATCCCCCGTCGCCGCCGGCCACCTGGGCCTCTTGCTGATCTTGTTGCGGACCCACTCATATGAGTTTTTAGGAAAGTTGCACCGAAACCCCCTGTTTCCTCAGAATCCCCAGGTTAGCACCCAAAGAAAACTGCCGAAATCACCTATTTCCTGTTTCTTGGCTCACAAAATCCTACCACGCCTCCCCGACCACTTGAGCCTCTTGCCGGGCTCGTTATGAACCCACTCATATGATTTTTTGGGAAAGTTGCATCGAAGTCCCCTACAACACTAGAATTCGTGGGCTAACACCCATAGAAAATTGCCGATGTCGCCTGTTTCCTGTTTCTTGACCCATAAAATTATTTCAAGCATGCCCCACTGCAGTTGGGATACCTGGCCTCTCTCCAGGCTCGTTACGGATGCACTCAGATGTTTTTTTTTGAGAAAGTTGCACCGGAGCCCCCTGCAGAGCCAAAATCCATGGGCTAACACCCATAGAAAACTGTCGGAATCGACTGTTTCCTATTCCTTGGCTTATAAAATCCTACCAGGCTTCCCTCATCGCCAACGGGCCACCTGGGCCTCTTTCCGGACTCGTTATGGACCCACTTGTATGATTTTTCGGGAAAGTTGCGGTGGAGCCCCCTGAAGTGTTCAAATCCGTGGCTAACACCCATAGAAAACTGTCGAAATCATCTGTTTCCTGTTCCTTGGCCCATAAAATTCTACCAGGCCTCCCCTGCTACCGGCGAGCCTCTTGCCGGGTTCGTTGTGGACTCACTTATATGATTTTTTGGAAAATTTGCGCCGGAGCCCCTATAGCTCTAGAATCTATTGGCTAAACACCCACAGAAAACTGTCAAAATCGCATATTTCCTGTTCCTTGGTCCATAAGATCCTACCAGGCGTCCTCTGTCACAGTTGGGCCACCTAGGCCTTTTGTCGGACTCGTTACGGACCCACTCGTATGATTTTTCAGGAAAGTTATGCCAGAGTCTCCTGCAACATCAGAATCTATGGGATAACACCTACAGAAAAACTGCCAAAAATCGCTTGTTTCCTTTTCCTTGGCCCATAAAATCCTAACAGGCGTCCGTTACCACCGTCGGGCCACCTAGACCTCTCATCGGGCTCGTTATGGACCCACTTGTATGATTTTTCAGGAAAATTGCGCCGAAGCCCCCTGCTGCGCCAAAATCCGTGGGCTAACTACCAAAGAAAACTAACGAAATCACCTGTTTCCTATTTCTTGCCCAATAAAATCCTACTTGACCTCCCACCTAGATCTCTTGTCGGGCTCATTGTGGACCCACTCATATGAATAAGTATTCACTTGAAGGGCAAAAACTCTGGCTTCATTTGGAAGGAAAAGTAGCATTACTATTCCACACGCAATAAACAAACAATTTTTTATTTATTATCGTTATGAATATGACATTTGGAATATGTGTGGTAGGATGGAAAAATATTTTTCCTGAAAAATATTATTATAATAAATAATTATTGCATAAAAATTTAGAATTAATTATAAATTTCATTGCTAATTCATCGTTGAATTGTTTGTCGCTAGCAGATTTTATTGCTAATAACAATAATTTACCCAGAAAATTGACAAGTAAGGTCCGCATAGGGTAAAATAGATGCAAAGAGATAAAAAGATTATTTCCAAGAGATCCTCGACGCAAGTTGCGGTGTTTATTGCGAATTGTTGTTAATTGATCATTAAGTAGAATTAGTGATGATTTTTTCTTGTTTAGTTACGAAATCTGTACATCATTAATTATATATCTGTACTCTTCAAAAGCACTATATATTACTTGCGAAATTTGTAATATTTCATATTCTTAAGAAATTTGATTTCTTAATTAAAGGAAATATTTTTTGCAATTTTTGAACAAATAAATATTAAATAAACCCAATTAAGAAGCAACAAATCTAAATGGCACGCTTGTTCTAGTCTGACTTTTGACTTTTCACTAATTTTTTTAATTATTCTTTTTGTCCAAATTCTTCAAAAAAACTGATGTTATTATTGAAAGCGAACTTAGTGTATACTCTGTAAAGTAATTTGGTACGAGTGATAAGGAATAATAATCTCGTCTGACTTTTGACTTTCAATTTCTGTAACACTAATGAATATATTTTTGTAGAAGTAAATACAGTAATGCTACTTTTTTTTAAAACCAAGGGTCATCTAATGTGCTTTTTTATTTGGGAAAGTTACGAATATATACTGTTCGGTCAATTAGTTTATCAATATAGTTGAAATATATACAATTAATGTATATGTCGCTCATAGATAATATTATATGTATATAAAATATATATTTAGTATCAACTATACACAATCAAACAATTTTTATACTTATTTTATGAACTTGTAGAGTAATGTATTTGAAGTTTGAAATAAAAAATACTAATTCATTACTAATTTAATCACAAAAGCAAGTAGAAAGGTAAAACAGATCCATCTCTTAACCTGCAAGCAAGATTGTGTTGGCTTCTACTAAATTGCAAGAGTCATGCCTTTCTATGTTAATGAAAACATGCACACACAAAAGACTTTTTCTTGTCTATTTGGTGTAAATATGTGGAAAAATATTTTCCTTTTTAATTTGTTACTATCGTCATATTTATTTGATTTATTTTTCTTTTTAATCTGTTAAGAACTAATTAACTTTAGTTGAACTTTATAACTCTTCAATTAACTTATCATGTGCTACATTTAATACCATATAATTAAAGGACATTTTGATACACTATATATATCTTTAATTCTAGAAAAAAAAGTATTTAAACACCCCTAAATTTGGCGCAAGTTATTAATTTATCCCTAAACTATTGATAGTCTTAAAAAATATTCATCTACTTGATTGATTAAATTAAAATACACCCCTGATCTATCACAAGAATTAAAAACACATCTCTTGACTTGGAAAGAATTTAGGGTTGTATTTCACTCTTGTTACAAGATCAGAGGTGTATTTAAGTTCAGTTAGTTAAAGTAAAAGGATGTTTTTAACACCATTAATAGTTTGATGATGAAACTAATAATTTATTTCAAGTTTAGAAATGTTTTAAATATTTTTTTCTTAATTTTATATTAGAAGATTTAATTTTTTATCTTTACTTTTTTTAAACTCGATGGTAAGTAAACAAGTTGATATGAAAGGAACAAGTTGATAAAAGAAGAGTTCAATCAAATGTCAACATCCATATTTCTTGTCATGTTTACCAAATAAAACCTAAGCTCTATCGTCATCATATTTCTATCATATTGTATAAATATTAATGCACTTTCCTTCCCCCCTCATGTTGATATTAATATTAATGTTCAATATACTATGTCAACATATAGACCTATGAAGAAGCTCAAAATTAGCCCATCATCACAACACAACAACCTTAGATCAAGTGGAGATGGGGTGGGGCATGTAGCTCAGAGGATTGGAGCACGTGACTACGAATCACAGTTTTGTAATACTCCTTGTAATTCAAGATTTCGTTTTCCTTTTGCTCTAGATGATATTCCATTGACAAGTAATTGTCAATCACTTGCTCAAAATCAAACTATGATTTCTTCTGCATCTCAAAATTCCTTTAATCAATGTCGAGGCATTGACAATGGGACAATGATGACGATGACAAAAAATGTTTATGGCACTGTCTCCTCCCCTGTCCCTAAGCGGTACAGGGGAGTGAGACAACGCCATTGGGGGAAATGGGTAGCCGAGATTCGCCTTCCTCGTAAAAGAACTAGACTTTGGTTAGGCACGTTTGATAGTGCTGAGGAAGCTGCTTTTGCTTATGACGTCGAGGCCTTTAGGCTCAGAGGAACAGATGCGCGACTTAACTTCCCGCATCTCTTCCTTGAGGACAGGGAGCCGTCTTGTAATAACATAGACGAGGATTTGTCAGCAACATCAAGTACTACTTCCTTCGCGAAAAATCATTCTCAAATCCAATACAAGCAGAAAGATGACGAGGTTCCTTCACCCGCGGAATCGAGTACCTCTGTTTTAGACAAAGAAATAAGGATGCAAGATAAAACTGCATATAATAGATCAATGTGGTTTGAAGCTTTTCCAGACCCCACACGTAACGAGAGCTTAGTACATCAGAATGCCCAAATAATGATGTTCGATGGGAGCAATTTTCATGAATCAATGCCAAAATATAATACTGAGGTAATTCAACAGGAGCAGCAGTGTGATTTCATTATTACTGATCCAGGCTTTGGGGATGATCTTTTCGGTTTTCCCTTTAAAGTCCTAGAATAGGTGGTTACTTCCAGAGATGGATTCAGAGCGAGTTCTGGATTGAAATAAACATATTGTTTTCAGCTTATAGTTTTTTATACGAGTCGAATTTAAAGTTTATAACTTAATACTTGCAAACGATCTAACTATTTTAATTATTCTATAGAATCTCTTCTTATTTTTATTTTTTGACTCCTATATGTATGTCATGTGACCAACATATTGAGTACACATGCTTATTAAAAGTAGAGCGAAGGACATGAAAAGGTTCATTATTTGTATAGTTTCTCTTTTGGGAATCTCCAACTCATAAAACTAATTTTTATACTAAAAAATAGTGTTAGAACTATTTTAGCGTAAATCAACTCCAACCCGCTATACCAAATTTTATAATAAAAATAATATTTTTTTAATTATTCTCTCTTCAATATTATATTATATTTTTCGTTTAAAAAATAATGATATGGTTTAACTTGACATAGAATTTTAAAAAATAAAGACGACCTTTCAATTTTGTGATTCTAAATTAAAGTTACGTTATGTTAAATATATCTAAATGCCCTTTAATCTTCTGATGTTAAATATGTTATGTGAAAAATTGAAATTAAAATATCACCAAAAAAAAAGTTCATTCTTTTGAAACATATTAAAAAAGAAAGGAGAACATTCTTTTTTAAAAAGAATGAAGTTTTTTTTTTTTATTTTCTTTTGTATCTTTTTATTTCATAAAACAAATTCTTTCTTCTATTTTCACATGTTCACCCTATAGAATTTATATTCTTTTCTTATTTAGTTATTTGATATAAAACTATTTTATATCGTAATTTTTAAAATGATATAAATTACTAGCAAATATTATATATTATACATAATAATGGATAATACAAATTAAAAAATAAAATTATTGGTGAAATATAATTACAAAAATATTACATAATTGTGAAATTTAATAATTTCTACATAAGTATTCAACTGAATACTTGGAGTGCAAAATTTAGTGTCGAGAGGGATGAAGCAAACTTTGATGCGAGGCTTGCCACTCAACCTATTCCCAAGAGGAAAAACTTTAAGTATCTAGGGTCCATCATCTAGAGTAGTGGCGATATCGACAATAATGTCACACATCGTATTGGGGCAGCATGGACTAAATGGAGCCTTGCCTCTGGAGTATTGTGTGACAAGAAGATACCACCTAAACTCAAAGGTAAGTTTTACAGAGTGGTGGTTAGACCATCATTGTTGTATGGGGTGAAGTGTTGGCCAATTAAAAATGCACATGTTCAAAAGATGCATGTCGCAGAGATGAGAATGCTGAGATGGATGTGTGATCACACCAGGAGTGATAAGGTTAGAAATGAGATCATTCGGGAGAAGCTAGAGGTGGACCCGATGGCCAAAAAGATGAGGGAAGCGAGACTGCGATGCTTTGGACATGTGCAGAGAAGGAGTACCTATGCTCCTGTTAGGAGGTGCGAGAGGTTGGTTTTGGGAGCTACACGGAGGGGTAGAGGTAGACCGAAGAAGTACTAGAGGGAGGTGATTAGACATGATATGGCGGAACTTGATCTTACTGAGGACATGACCTTAGATAGAAAGAAGTGGAGGTCGCGAATTAGAATAGCAGGCTAATTGGTAGAGTTAGGTGGATGCATGGCCTTGGGGTATAGTAGGGTTAGGGTTAGGTATTGTTTTTTTTAATCATGTGTTCTCATTATCTATCGTATTATGTATTAGTTTTATCATAGTTACATACTACCATGTGCTAATCATTATTAGTCGCTCTTTCCATCCCTTTCCTTTTTCTTTTTGTCATACCTAGTTCTTTCTGCTTATGGGTTCTGAGATGAGGGTTCCCAGGAAATAGCCTCTCTACTTATATGGTAGTGGTAAGGTCTACGTACATTCTACCTCCCCAGACCCC
>JAABOM020000012.1:4724611-4749937 GCA_011800125.2 Solanum clarkiae
CAATATGTTATGAAATTCACGATGCATGAAATGCAAATGATGCTCATATATATATTGGGGATGTGACCTTAACCGACATGAATAAGACCAAGCGAACTATTACTTGAAATCCAGATGAAATCCCCTCATCAATAAAGAGTTGGACTATTTGCCAAAGGTAAACCATACTTCACCTTATGGGAACAACTCTTATTTCACATGAAGTAATCTTCCTTATGGGAACAACTCTCATTTTAGATAGGATTTTCATATATAGCATATCGATTCATATCATATCAAGTCTTCTCCTTACCGGAACAACTCCCATTTCGGAGGCATCTTTCCTTACAAGAACAACTCCCATTTCGGAAAGAAAAACCTATAGTAGGCACATAGTTCAAGGAAAGAGAGGGACTCTCCTACCATCGGTGCTAAGTCGTTATCTCACAAGAATACTTATAATATACGTAATTATACATGTTTTTCAAAGAAATTCAAGTTTTGCCAAAAATATCTCAATGCATAATTGGGCTTAAGAGCCAAACACCATTCATAATAGTTCATACTTAGGCTTAAATGCCAAAATCATAATTTATTAGTCGTAATACTCATACATAGGAGTAGCCCATTCATATACGAGATGGTGCAAGCATCCAATATGCTCAAAGAGCCAAAAGAGATAGACATATATGTGATCACATTCTTTTCATAACCAATACTTTATAAAAATCATATCAGAAAACATACTTGGTCTTAAACCATAACATAATTCCCGTAAAATCTCATGAACATGAATGCATATGCTATGAATGGTGTGAGAATGGCATGGGTAATTGAGATTCAATCTAAAACCATCAATATAATATGAAGTTCAAGTGAAAACATAGTTAGATCTACATTTGAAATCATAATATAATCACCCATGCTTAGATTCAACCATTAAAGGGACCATGCATATTCAAATTTTCATAATAACAATGTTTTTTAATATTTCTATCCAAATCTTGATTCATCCTTAAATCAATAGAATAACATAGCCTATTTCTTATTGGAATTTAAGGAATCAAAATAATTTAAAACCCCAAATTAAAGTAAGCAAAATCCATGTAGGTTTTCTTGAAAATAATTTTGGGTCTCCTTGATTGGAAGGAATCAAGGATCAACCCACATATCTTAGCTAATGAAGGAATTCCAAGAAGAGATTTGAAAAAGAATGAGTCCTCCCTTGATTCCCAAGATAAAATCACCATTAGAGTTCTTGAGAGAATTTGGTTTTTGAAACTAAGGGTTAGTCTTGAATGAGGTTTAGAATTAGCGTAGGAGAGGTTTAAGAATATAAAGCGGGGGGGGGGGGGGATTAAGGGTCTTAAAAAGCCTTAGGGATGGGTCAAAATATCAAAAGTACCACAATAAAGATACCCCCTAAATTTGTTTTCTGAAACTTCCTACGCCCAACTTCATGGGTCATGAGACCCTTAAGGGGTCATGAAGTCTCCCATCTAAGCCAAATAGATTTTATGAAAAAAGTCATAACTTTTTTCTCCAAACTCGGAATGAGGTGAGACCAAGTGAACTGTAAAGCTAATTCAAAGAGATTTAATTTGATAGGTTGTGGGCCACCCAGTTCATTTATTGCTAAGAGGTATGCCCATTTAAAGTTGACCCTCAATCGATACTTATGAACAAATTAGCCAATGGAATTCCTTTGAACTTGACTTGATGTAGGAGACCCATGATGAACTTAAACAACCTAAATAAGCTTGAATTGAAGGCTTGAAGGTGAACTAGCTTGAGCTTGAAAATCCCATACTTAGAAAAGTTTTATGAAATCAGCTCCATGGAGGGCCATACGGCCAGTATCAAGTTACACGAGCAGTGTGACTACACTTAGGTAAAAGATAGTCATTTCAAGCTTAAGGCCATTCACACGGCCCTCGACATGGTGTGTGAAGTATCACACAATTCATGTGGGGTCCAAGTGTGACGTGCCTTAGCTCAAAACTCGACACCAAGGCCACACTCCCAATAATTAAGGCCAAGTGTTGTGTCACTGGAGGCCACACGGCTCGTGTGACCTCACACTAGCTGTGTGGTCTCCCTTGACACGACACCTAGTCCAAATTTTTCCCAAAACAAAATTCTCAAGCTCCAATGAAGTCGTACGAAAATCTGAGTCATTACACATATGCCATAACCTTGCCATTTTGCATCAACACACACCCCAAACCAATCCTTGAGTCATCACAATAAACCACAAACCCTTCTGGTAAAATCCAAAAAATGGTAGCGAAAATAAGCTTGTCTATTAAAGTTTGGAAACTCTTCTCATATTCATCGGTCCAAAAAATTTTTGTCTTTTTTGGATCAACTTTGTCAAAGGGGAAGCAAGTGTAGAGAAACCATTCATAAACCTCCGATAGTACCCCACCAATGCCAAGAAACTCCTAATATCTGTTGGAGCCAAGGGCCTAGGCCAATTCCTTATCTCCTCCTTCTTCTTAGGGTCCACTTTAATTCTATCAGCTGATACCCAATGCCTCTCAAAATTCACACTTATCATATTTAGCAAGCAACCTCTCATCCCTCAAAATTTGTAGTACCACCCTCAAATGATTCATATGATCTTCTTCACTCCGGGTATAAATCAATATATCATATATGAAGACCACACAAACATATCAAAGTAGGGTTTAAAGACCCTATTCATGAGATCTATAAATACTGCCGGTGTATTAGTCAAGCCAAAATTCATTACCATATATTCAAAATGCACATGCCTAGTCCGAAAAGCTGTCTTGGGAATATCACACTCTCTCACCCTTATTTGGTAGTATCCGGACCGAAGATCAATCTTAGAAAAGTGACTGGTCCCTTGTAGTTGGTCAAATAGGTCATCCATCCTAGGTAGAGGATATTTGTGTTTTATTCGGACTCTATTGAGTTGCCGATAGTCGATGCACATTCTAAGGGAACCATCTTTTTCATTACAAACCACACTGGTGCACCCCAAGTTGACTTACTAGGCCCTATGAAACCCTTCTCCAATAAATCTCTCAATTTATTCTTCAACTTTGCCGGGGCCATATTGTAAAGGGGAATGGAAATGGGTTGTTTATCAGGAGGAGGTGTATACCAAAGTCTATTTCCCTTTTGTGAGGAAAATCAGGAAGCTAATCGGGAAAGATGTCGAGAAACTCATTGACCACCGGAACCGACTCAATGGGAAGGACTTTAACTTAACATCCCTAATCCTTACAAGGGTAAATGCGACCCTTGGAAATCAATTTCTGGGCTTTAATACAAGAAATGAACCTACCCTTAACCATCACATTACAAGATTCCCACTCAAGGACGGGCTCATTAGGGAATTGGACTCTAACTTTATAGGTTCTACAATCAATGGAAGCATGATATGCATGTAACCAATCCATCCGAAGAATAATGTCAAAATCCACCATGTCAAGTTCAAAAAAATCACAAGGCAAGACTTTATGCAATATAAACATAGACGATCCCTATAGACCCTTCTAGCAATAATGGATTCACCAATGGGGGTAGACACTTAATAGGGTTCACACAATACTTTGGGGCACACATGAAGCTTATTGGCAACAAAAGGAGTAATGAAAGAAAAAGTAGCACCCAGATCTAACAATGCATACACATCATAATAAAAAACCTTTAACATGCTGGTAATAACATCGAACACCTCATCCACTACTTATCTTTGTTGGAGAGCGTAGAACTAATTTTGTCTTTGAGTACCCTCTTATTGGCCTCCCTTTTTCCTTTGACCCACATTAGCACATTGGCCTTGAGGATGACCATCCCTACTCTTGTTTTGAGGATAGCGGCAATCAAGAATCTTCTAACCCACTTTACCGCAACCATAATAAGCATTAGAGTCCCTCAAGCATGGACTACCATGATTTCTCCCATACTTTTGGCACCAAGGATTAGTCATCCCACCATTACCACCTTGGGTCAGGTACCCTATCATTAGCAAACCTCTTGTTTGGAGCACTAGAGAAACTATTGCATGACTAAGTCAATTGAGAAAAAATTAAAGTAATAAATGAGCAATAAAGACATGATGTCACTCCATTTCATCTTCCAAATAGCAAGGGACATTTTAATCAAGTGAAACCAAGTTGTATGAATGCAATAAATTTGAGTGCAAGGTTATGTGAAAGGTTTAGGTAAGCTTGATACCTCAGCTAACTGTGTCGTTAATACCTTTGTTTTAATTTGTGAGTCTCGTGCTAATAATGTGTTGTAAAATCAGACATAGAAAAGATTGAATGTATAGCTTTGTAAAAAGGACTCAATAATATGCAACCCATCAAATTATGCCATGTAGAATCAAGGAGTCTCTTTAACCGACAATCATCATTTATGAGCTAGTCATGATCCAACACTTTGTTGTCATTGCAGCAGTCATCCAATATTTTGCCAAGGTAAAGGATGATCAACCTCAATAGATCCAGTAGCAATCAAGCTCCTCTTTTAGGACCTAAGAGGCATAGCCTCTATCCTACGCTGGCTATTTAGTTTATGAGGTTTGAGTTGTTATTTACTTTTATCCAAATTGGTGCTCGATACCACTCCCATTGACTCAATATGCTCATATACTCAATTAGTTCAATTCAATCAAATCATTAGTTTAGCCTCATGGAATCCAACCAAAATTAATCCCATCTCAATCATTAATTTAAAGTCTTTTATTTAATAAATACTCTTGAACTTGTTGACATCTTTCACACTCTATTCCAGAACAATCATTTATACTCAAAATATTCATGTTCAAAATAATGAAAACTTTCTAAGACTTCTCAGATTCAACTCATGTTCGACACAGTTTCTTTCAGGACATTCGTAATTTGTACTTTCCAACTCAATCAAAACAAAAGAAAATTAAATTAAATGCAATGCTCACTTAGGATTCACGTAGATCAAGGCATGAACATGTATCTCAAAGTATTCAACTCATAAACACATCATAACACGTAAATTATATGCAATAACTCACTAGAATTAGGGATAAATTCAAGAACTCATCAATTTGTTCGAAACTCAGAAATTCGGACTCAACCTCAATTCGATTTAATGAAGGAGTAGGACACGTGGATGGACTCAATCCAATGTTTAGGTTAGTCTTACACACCTGGAATGAAGATTGAACATGAATTTCTTTGAACCCTAGCTACTTCCTCTTCTCCTTACTCCCTCGTTTCAAAAGTTTTACAAAGTTTATGAGAGAAAAACTATGTTAGGAATTGATATGGGATAGATATTCGTCTCAAAATGACGTGGGTTAAGTCTAGGAGGGATGGCGAAAGACTGGAAAGCCCCTCACTTGAAACTGAAAATGGACAAAAAGGTTGCACAAGTCTCTGCTCCTTTTTCTTTCTTTTTATTTCGAAAAATCTCGATGGTGAAAATTAAACTGAAATTGACCAAGTCTGCAATGCAGTCTTGGCAAGTACTCTTCTGGTTCACCAACTTTTCCCAAAATTTCATGTCCAAACATTTCACCCAGGCGCGTCCTGGTCCAAGGTAGTTCATTTTTTTCATTTTATCTTGTCTTAGGCTAATTTTGAATAAGATCGTACTGGGTATTGTAGTGGATGTAGACTTTTCCTGTTTTATTGTACTAATAAGTAGATCACTTCACTCAACAGCTCAATAGTAGCTCTCTTCTGTTTTACTGTACTAAGAAGTAAGAATCATGGAAGACATAATTGAAATCAGCTTGGTATAAAGAGACGGAAAGGAAAAAG
This sequence comes from Solanum clarkiae, assembly GCA_011800125.2. Classification (NCBI taxonomy): domain Eukaryota; kingdom Viridiplantae; phylum Streptophyta; class Magnoliopsida; order Solanales; family Solanaceae; genus Solanum; species Solanum clarkiae. Next base: position 4,730,371 of record JAABOM020000012.1, read on the forward strand.
AGGAGGAAAGAAGCAAGCACATCCCAATCATAGAATAATTCAAACAGTATCAGTTGGACATAAACTGAAACAGAGTAACTTGAAAATAGAACATCATTGCTAAAATAACCCATACAATTGTATTGCTATCGAGTATACAAACAACAAACAGAAAATCAAAAGTGAAAAACAGCAAAATTCACTCTTTCCATCTTCCATCAAGTATGTCGTCTACAAGCTCTCTTCTGTGGCCTTCTCATTTTCTTTGGAAAAATGCCTTCAAGAGAGATCTAACGCTTCAAGCATATTCAATTGCCCCATTTCCATTAGAATATCACCTATGAGATTGTTATGGGATAAATTGATTAGCCAAAGTGAGCTGAGATCCTTTAGTGTTTCCGAAACGACACCTTCAAAATGATTGCTTGAGAGATCTACGGTTGTCATAATTGTGCTGATTCTTTCTAGTTACATCTCCTGGCCTTAGATTATCAAACTCACCGTACCTTCATACGATGTGTAAGATGATCCGTCAGATGGTCCCATGCACCAGATGCGTCCTGTGTCTTCACCATGTAATTTAATCATTGCCTTGAAGTTCCCAGAAAATTTTGCAGGAAGTGAGCCACTAAGTTCATTACGAGAAAGATCAATAATTCGCAACCTAGGAAAGCAAAACTTAGTCTGACAAGTACTTATAGGTCCATGGAACACATTGGACTTTAATATCAGGACCTGCAGTTCAAGACAATGGTTCTCAACAAATCACTATGCTCACTAAATGGTGGTAGACTCCCGGTGAAATTATTTTTTTCGTAAGTCTATCACTTTCAGATTAGCCATGCTTCCCAATCAATTTGGAATCGAGTTACTGAAGCTGTTGCATGATAAATCTAATAAGGATAGCTTGGTCATGTTACAAATGGATGAAGGTAGTGGCCCCCGAAGAAAGTTAAATTTAAGATCAAGATACTTTAGATTAAATACCACAAGGAGTCCCACCTCATGCCACCGGTAAACCAGTTAGAGATTTAACCACGGATCTTATCGTTAGAAATAACCAAGGCCCAAAGCATCTTTACATTTCTCAAAAAGTGTGGAAAATCCTTCAGTTCACATGATGATAACTTCAAAGCTCCTAGTCTAGGAAAGGTGATATTTATTCTTCCCACATCACCGATGATGTTATTGGATGAAAGGTCAAGGATAGAAAGGTTTATGAGATTCGCAAGTGATTGAAGAAGAGAACCACCGAGTTGATTATGACTTAAATCCAGGTCTCCTAAAGTTGGATTTGTTTGGATATCATTGCGTAGTCCAGTCAATTGATTATGACCAAGCGACAATAAATATAGCAAAGGGAGACTAAACACCTAAGATGGTATGTCACCATTCAGCAAGTTGTAAGACAAATCTAGTATGGTTCGCTTTTGAAGCGTGCTGGCATTATTAGGAAGTGGGTCAGATACGGAATTACTCGACAAGTCTAAGTATTGAAGACGAGTCAAGTTGAAAATTGTTGAAGGAATATGGCTGGTGAAATTATTATCACTCAAATCCAACTCCCTAATTTGCTTTAGGTTGCCTATGGAATCAGGAATGAAATCAGAGAATCCTGACAGAGTGTTTCCCGACATGAGCATTTCCAAGTTTGGCATAAGGAAAAAGCTCTCCGTAAGGACACCTTGCAACTCGGTATCTTGAAGATCCATGTACTTTAAGGAGGAAGAAGAAATATTCACAGGTATCGGAGATGAGATGTTGACACAATGGAGAGATAGTACCTCCAGATTTGTGAAGTTGTTAAGCATTGTTTCAAATGTTCTCTGATCAAGTTGTAATCCATATACGAAAGAAGCAGTAAGATCAAGTGAAACCAAATTAGAAAGGTATGACATTTCTGTTGGGATTTTTCCATAAAAGTAAGAATAAGAAAGGTTGAATGCCTCAAATTCGTCAATCGGCTAATGTTATGTGGGATTGAAGAAGAGAAGTCATTATTAGTGAGGTTTAGTTTTTGAAGATGATAGAGTTGGAAGAGGCTGTTGTTGGGATGAATAGTTCCATTAAGTAGACTGCAACTAAGGTCCAAACCGATAACATGACTGGTTAACATGTCACAAGTGACTCCGTCCCAAGAGCAGCAATCCCTACTCTCATTCCAAGACTTTGTTTTTGGGAAAGAAGCTCTAACACACTGAATAAGAGTGTAGTCGGATATAATATGAAAGGATTGCTTAAACTGAAGCAAAAGCAGAAGCTTCACTGGGTGAGCAAATATGATGCTCAAAGGAAGAAGAAAAACTTTGACTTAGAAAGACACAATAGAAAAGTAAATAAACAAAAAAAAGAGGCCACATTTTTTTGCTTGTTTGTTTGAAACACCCAGGAAATGTGCCTCGGAAATGCCCATAATCGTAATTTCCATATATCTCAAAATCAATGCGCGATATCGAAAACTCGACTTCGTATTCTTTATCAGGGGCAAAATTAAGTGGGAGATGGGTATAACCTGGATTTTAGAAAACCTATAGCGAAAAATGATTTTTGCCAAATTTTCAATTTCCAATAGGGGTCCGCGATGCCTCCACGATGCGGACCTATCATGGAGGTGTGTTTGCACTTTCTTGATTTTTCTATTTTGGCATAAAACATTGGGGTGTTGGCCTCATGCCCACTTATGCGTAAAAAGACATATACTTAGTCATTTGTCAACAATATATCACTCAAAAACCCTCTCAAAAGACTCTCCAACACTTAACCAAATATTTCATCCAAATTCAAGTGTCTCAAGCTTAATTTCGAATCTCGAGAACTCAATACAAGCTTCATGTATCCTTCAAGTTTAGATCAAGGAAAACCCAAGTTTGAGGTATATGGGTTTCAACCATTGGGTCCTTTCACCCATGGTGCCCAACCTTTCTTTTTTTATGAAAATTGCATAATTTCAAGTTATATTACTTATGGGTATTACTTTATGAATTGTGATTATAAATTATGTTGGAGTTTTATGAAATATTTATTAAAAATACATGTCTATCTGTTTCAAGTTTATACTATGAGATGGTTGTCTATTGTGACTATGCATGTATTGAATTATGAAACTAAGATCTACTATGAGATTTGATGAGGAATTTCAAGGTATCTTACATAAGGGCTTTCCTATGTGTTGGTGGGTTGATTTACATTGAGTTTTCCTCACATTATTTCACTCTTGAATTACATGGTTTTGAACTAGCATTACACACCCGCCAAGTGTTTGACAAGGATTCTTAAGTTATTGATGATCTATTACATAGTTTATAAGTCAAGGGACTTTATGATGATTAAGGGGTTGTATGTATGTATTGAATTCATGAAGAGTATCTATAGTATTGCAAGTTGACCGCATTTTGTTACGGATGACATGCCCAATCACCTTGTCGGGGGTGACGTGCCCATACTACCTTGTTGAGGGGTATATACCTCAATAACCTTGTAGGAGGGTGACATGTCCGTACTTCAATATTGTGTATGATATGCTAAGAGGCTTGTTTGGTGTCCCTTCGAATTCCTATTCGCAGTGTCACATCTAGGCCCTAGGCATGGGTCGTGACAAACTTGGTATCAGAATATTAGGTTATTAATGGTCCTCGAAATCCAACACACCACATCAATTAGAGTCTTATTCATGGTTATCAAGTGCACCACAACTATGAGTCAGAGGCTATGAGGCATTTTAGGAAATGTTTCCCTTCTTTATGATCTATATCGTGATTTAGGAGTAAGGTAAGGTTTTTTCCTCTAACGAATGTTCTTTGCTACTCTAGAACATGAATAAGGAGAGCTCCTTCACCTGAGGAGCAAACGACCACTTCTGCTCCTCAAGCTCCTCAAGATAGGGGAATGGCCCATGACTATGTTGGCCTTGCTATGACCAACCATCTCAACCAAGGGGCCCAAGCCCCTCATTCTCCTACTCCGGCCTCATAGGTGAGTGACTTTACTAGAATGAATCCACTGGAGTTCCATGGGTCTAAGATGGATGAGGATCCTGAAGAATTCATTGACGAGGTGTATAAGGTTTTATCTATTATGGGGGTTAATTCGGAGGAAAAGGCATAGTTGGCAGCCTATCAACTCAAAGAGGTGGCTCAAATTTGGTTCACCCAATGGAAGGTAGAGAAGGGGAATGATAATGTTATCCTTTGAGAGGAGTTCAAAGCAGCATTTCTCAACCAGTTTTTTCCTATCAAGCTAAGTGAGGCCAAAATGATAGAATTTATGAACCTCAAGAAAGGGTCTATGAGTATGAAGGAGTATGCCATCAAGTTCAACCAACTCTCCAAGTATGCCCTACAATTGGTTGCCGAGCTGAGGTCAAGGATGAACAAATTTATGTCGGGTGTGTTCGACTTGGTTAATAAGGAGTGTCGTACCGCTATGTTGGTACGTGATATGGATTTGTCTTGCCTCATGACTTATGCCAAACAACTAGAGGGGGAAAATCTTAGAAAGAGAGAAGTGGTGAGGCAAAGAGGGCCCGTTCTGAAGGTGGATTCCAAAATCCCAAGGGTGGCCGGTTTCCTCAAGGCCATAAGCTCTAAGGACAAGGATCTTCCAATGCTCCTAATAAAAGGTTTGCTAATGATAACCCAAGGGTCCAAGGTGGTGGTATTATGGTGCCTAACCCTATGTGCCCAAGATGTGGTAGGAGCCATAATGGCCCATGTTTGAAGAACACTAATGCTTGTTATGGTTGTGGTGAAACGGGTCATAAGGTGATTGATTGTCCTCATAATCAAAACAAGGATAGAGATGGTCATCTACAAGGCCAAGCTGCAAATGTGGGTCCAAAGGGAAGAGGAGGCCAACAAGTGGGTGCTCCAAGGCAAAATAAATTTTATGCTCTTTAAGGGTGACAAGGGGTGGATGAGGTGTCTGATGTCATCAACGGTATGTTAAAGGTTTTTGATTTTGATGTGTATGTTTTGATAGATCCTGATAGCACTCTCTCTTTTATTACTCCTTTTGTTGCCAAAAAGCTTCATGTTAGTTCTAAATTATTGTGTGAACCTTATGAGGTGTCTACCCCTGTTGGTGCATCCATTGTTGCTAGGAAAGTTTATAGAAATTATCTCATATTCCTTTTGCATAAATTCTTGCCTTCTGTTTTGTTGAATTAGATATGGTGAATTTTGATGTCATTCTTGGGATGGATTGGTTGCATGCATATTATGCTTCTATTGATTATAGAACCCGTAGGGTCAAATTCTAATTCCCTAATAAGCCCGTGCTTGAGTGGAAAAGTTGTGATGTGGTAGTCACGGGTAGATTTATTTCTTGAATTAAAGCCTAAAAATTTATTTCTAAGGGTTGTCTCTATCATCTTGTAAGAGTTAAGGATGTTGAGTCCAAAGTCCTTCCTATAGAGTCGATTTCGGTGGTTAATGAGTTTCTTGATATTTTTCCCAATGAGCTTCCTGGTCTTCCTCTTGAAAGGGAAATAAATTTTGGTATAGATCTCCTTCTCAATACTCAACCCATTTCTATTCCCCCTTTACTGTATAACCCTATCGGAGTTGAAGGAATTGAAAGAACAATTGAGGGATTCGTTGAAAAAGGTTTTATAAGGCCTAGTCACCTAGGAGTGCTCCGGTGTAGTTTGTGAAGAAAATGGATAGTTCTCTTGTGCATTGATTACCGACAACTTAATAGAGTCATCGTGAAGAACAAATACCCTCTACTAAGGATTGATGATCTTTTTGACCAATTTTAATGGGCTAGTCACTTCTCTAAGATTGATCTTCGGTCCGGGTATCACCAAGTGAAATTGAAGGAGTGTGACATTCCGAAGAAGGCCTTCCGGACTAGGTATGGGAACTTTGAGTTTGTGGTTATGTCCTTTGGATTGAATAATGCACCATCTGTGAATCACTTGAGAGTGGTATTACAAATCTTGAGAGAGGAGAGGTTGTATGTTAAATATGAAAAATATGAGTTTTAGTTGAAAGAGGTTGCTTTTCTAGGTCATGTGGTGTCGGATGATGGCATTAAGGTGGATCCTAAGAAGATGAAGGTGATTAGAAATTAGCCTAGACCTTTGACTCCATCGGACATTAGAAGTTTCTTGGGTTCAGCGGGTTACTACCAAAGGTTTGTAAATGGTTTCTCTTCTATTGCTTCTCCTATGAACCCAAAAGAAGTCAAAATTTGTGTGGACCAATGATTGTGAGAAGACTTTCCAAACTTTGAAAGATAAGCTTATCGAAGGGTTTGTTGTATATTGTGATGCCTCAAGAACTGGTTTGGGGTGTGTTTTGATGAAAAATGGTAAGGTAATACTGTATGCCTCTAAACAACTTTAGGTGCATGAGAAGAATTATCCCACCCATGATCTTGACTTGGCGGTCATAGTTTTTTCTTTGAAAATTTGACGTCACTACTTATATGGGGTTCATTTTGATGTGTTTAATCATCATAAAAGTCTCCAATATGTGTTCACCCAAAAAGATCTCAACTTGAGACAAAGAAGGTGGTTAGAGCTCCTTAAAGATTATGATATGAGTGTGCATTATCACCCCGGCAAAGCTAATATTGTAGCCAATGCTCTAAGTAGGGTGTCAATGGGTAGTCTAGCTTATGTTGATGATAGTGGCAAAAACGGTGGATAGAAAGGTCCATCTGTTGGCTAGATTGGGGGTTAGGTTGGATGAAGTCAATAATGGTGGTGTAGTGGTTGTTGATGGTTCTAAATCTTTATTGATTGAGGAGGTAAAGGTAAAACAAGATCTTAACCCACTTTGGTAGAGTTGAAGGCCTTGGTGAGGAATGATAAAGTGGAGGTTTTCTTCTAAGGGGGAGATGGCGCCCTTAGGCACCAAGGTAGGTTATATGTGCCTTATGTTAATGACATGACGACATTGATTTTAGAAGAGGCCCATGACTCATCCTATTCCATTCACCCCGGTTCTATGAAGATGTATAAAGATTTGAGGGAATTCTATTGGTGGGGTGGTTTGAAGAGAGACATTGCCAAGTTTATATCTGAATGTCACAATTGCCAACAAGTAAAAGCCAAACATCAAAGGAAGGGTGGCTTAGCCCAAGATATAGAGATTCCTACTTGGAAGTGGGAGGAAATGAACATGGATTTTATGGTTGGGTTGCCTAAGACTAGAAAGTATTTTGATTCTATTTGGGTTGTTATGGACAGAATGACAAAGTTGGATCACTTCCTACCGGTCAAAACTGCTTATCATTCCAAAGATTATGCCAAATTGTATATTCATGAGTTGGTTAGATTACATGGGGTGCCTTTGTCTATTATTTCGGATCATGGTGCTCAATTCACTTCTCACTTTTGGAGGTCCTTCGATAGAGGTCTTGGTACCAAGATAAAGCATAGCATGGCCTTTCAACCTCAAATGGATGGCCAAGCCGCAAGAACTATAAACACTCTTGAGGATATGCTTAGGGATTGTGTTTTGATGTTTAAGGGTAGCTGGGATGAACATCATCCACTTATTGAGTTTGCTTATAATAATAGTTATCATTCAAGCAATGGTACGTCTCCTTTTGAAGCTCTTTATGGTAGGCATTGTAGATCCCTGGTCGGATGGTTTGAGGTGGGGGAGATGTCTTTGTTAGGTCCAGATTTGGTCATGGAAGCCTTTAGAGAAGGTGAGGTTGATAAAAAAGAGATTGAAAACAGCCCAAAGTAGACAAAAGTCATATTCTGACATGAGAAGGAGAGATCTTGAACTTAAGTTTGGTGATTGGGTTTACTTGAAAGTATCACCTATGAAGGGTGAAGTCTGTTTTGGAAAGAAGGGTAAATTAAGCCCAAGGTTTGTGGGTCCTTATAGAGTGTTGAGAAGGATTGATAAGGTGGCATATGAGTTGGAGATGCCCATTGATACGAATATGGTTCACCTGGTCATTCATGTGTCTATGTTGAGAAAGTATATAAGTGAACCTCATTCTATAGTGCCCTTGAATGTTGTGGGGGTAATAGAAGATAATTTGACTTACGAGAAGGTCCCAGAGGAGATTTTGGATAGACAAGTGAAGAGATTGAGAAACAAGGATGTAGCTTCCATCAAAGTTCTTTGGAGAAACCAACAAGTTGAAAGTGCCACATGAAAAGTTGAGGCAGATATGACAAAATGATATCCACATCTCTTCCACTCTACTCAAGCCTAAGGCACTAAATTAAGTCCACTATATGATTTCAAGTCTTAAGTTTCAGCACTTATGCCATTTTGCATGCATTAATGTTTATGTTGAGAAGTCTATGGTAATTTTGACATTCATGTTGAAATTTTTGAAATAAGTTTAAATGCATCTGTTGCATTCATGTCGAGCTGGAATTTTCATGGTTACTTCTCTTATATATTTTTCTTTGACATTCGGAGACGAATGTTCCCAAGGTGGAGATATTGAAACTCCCTAGAAATGTGCCTCGAAAATTTTCATAATTGTAATTTTCATATATCTCAAAATCTGTGCGTGATATCAAAAGTCTGACTTCATATTCTTGATCAGGAGGCAAAATTGAGTGGGAGATAAGTATAATCCGGATTTTAGAAGACCCATGACAAAAAATAATTTTCACCAAATTTTCAATTTCCATTAGGGGTCCATGACGCCTCGCAACACAGACCCATCGTGGGGTGTGTTTTCACTTCCTTGATTTTTCTATTTCGGCCTAAAACATTGGGGTCTTGGCCCCATGCCAACTTATGCGTAAAAGACTTATACTTAACCATTTTTCAACTTTATATCACTCAAAAACCCTCTCAAAAGCCTCTCGAACACTTACCCAAATATTTCATCCAAATTCAAGTGTCTCAAACTTAATTCTGGATCTCAAGAACTCAATTCAAGCTTCAAGTCTCTTTCAAGTTTAGATCAAGGAAAACCTAAGTTTGAGGTATATGGGTTTCGACTATTGGGTCCTTTCCCCCATGGTGCCCAACTTCCCTTTTTATGAAAATTGCATGATTTCAAGTTATATTACTTATGGGTATTACTTATTATGAATTATGATTATTATGAAAATTCTATGATTTCAAGTATTACTTATTTTATGATGATTAAGGGGTTGTATATATGTATTGAATTCATGAAGAGTATATACAATGTTGCAAGTTGACCACACCTTGTTGGGGGGTGACATGCTCAATTACCTTGTTGAGGGGGTGACATGCCTCAATCACCTTGTCGAGGGCTGATATGCGCGTACTACCTTGTTAAGAGGTATATACCTCAATCACCTTGTTGGGGGGTGACGTACCGGTACTACTATGTTGAGGGTTAGATACCTTAACCACCTTGTCGATACATGCCGTACTATCATGTTGGGGGGTAGATACCTTGACCACCTTGTCGGCATGTTGAGGTGAAGATACCTCAATCACCTTCCAAGGGGGTGATATGCCTTGAATTCCAAGTAATAGCTTGTTTGGTCTATGATTATGGTCTCTTCCTACACATGTAATCTATATTGGCAAGTTTTATGTTTTACAAACATGTTTTACTTCAAGCATTGAGCATGCATGCCATATTGATATTATACTTATCCATTGCCTATGACTATGCATTTTGACTATGTGGCCTATGTCTTGTTGCATTGCATCCTACGTACTTAGTATATTTAAACATATTAACACATACTCTATGCCTACATGATGTTACCATATAGGAACCAGAGCACCTCTCGATCATCCTCCACATAGCTAGTTCGGTGCTTTAGAGATACGCTTTGGTGAGTCCTCAAGTCCGAGGATGCTAGCTATGTTACTCTTCTCTTTTGTTATTTCCTTATGTTGAACACTTGATACTATGAGGGTAATCTTGAAAAGTGTCTTGGTCCCTGCTCCAATCTATGTTTAGAGGTGTTGTTGGAACAATTGATGTATTTATGCTTTGAGCTTGACTCTTGAGTATCTTATGATTATCCAAGACTTCCCTAGTCCCATTTCCCTTATTTATATCTCTTGTTATTATTTATTTTGCTTCTGCACCAAGGATGTGTGTATGATATTCTAAAAGACTTGTTTAGGGTCCCTTCAAGTTTCCATTCGCCGTGTCACGTCTAGGCCCTAGGCATGGGTCGTGACATTATTTTCAGCAAATAACAGTTTGTTCTGTTGTTACAAAATCCATACATATTTTTTAGTTATTTCTATCAACATTGATCTCTTCTTCATTTTCCCATTATACTTTTCAAAGGGAGAAATTATTACATGACCAAGTCAATACTCCATTTCATCTTCCATATGAAACCAAGTTGTAAGAATGCAATAAATTTGGGTGCAATTTTTCCATGGAATTTATACAATCATAAAAGGTCAATCCGAGTTAGTAATTCAAACTTGTTAGGTGCACAATCGTTTTCACCTAAGGAAAAGAGATACTATATTCTAACTTGCAGATGGTGACTTGTAAGTCTTTAAGCCAATTTCCACAAAGTTGAAGAAAGAAAAAGTATGTGTGAGACTACTAGTCCTTCAATTATTCTTTCGTTTTGTGAAAGAGGATATCTTTTCAACATGATATTAAATGAAATATTACTTGCCAAACATCAAAAAAAAAAGTAAGAAAACATTTTCGTGAAAGAAAAAGATTATCCAAGATGGATACACCTGTTTTAAGTAACAGAGAGGAAGGGATGTTGCTAACGTTATGTGAAAGATTTATATAATAACATATATAATTATATTGCTATCAAAACATGAATAAACAACAAACAGAAAATTAAAAAGAGAAAAACAGAAACAAAAAGTTCAATTTTTCAATCTTCCATCACGTACGTCGTCTCCAAGCTCTCTTCTGTGGCCTTCTCATTTTGTTTGGAAAAATGCCTTCAAAAAATTCGACTAACCATTTTGTCTTACGATATTTAAACATGAGGCTCCACATGACAGTTCCAACAACGAGTCCAAAACTGTAGCCTATGACTACCGATTCCCATGTAAATCCACTAAAAAAATACGACTCTTCTTCTTCTTCCTCCAATGGTTGAGGAACATGAGATGAATCACTCGTTCCACATTGCTTCGATAGAGGAAGACCACATAAATCAAGGTTGTCGCCATACAAGTCATTTTCAAATGTGTTGAATTGTGAACCTTGAGGGATTGGTCCAACAAGAAGATTGTCAGAGAGGTTTAACTTTTCCAGAAATGTTAGCCTTGTCAATTCCTGTGGAATATTTCATGTGAGCTGATTTCAAGATAGATCTAATGCTTCAAGAATATTCATTTGCCCCATTTCCATTGGAATATCACCTTCGAGATTGTTATGGGATAAATTGAGTAGCCAAAGCGAGCCAAGATCCATTAGTGCTTTCGGAATGACACCCTCAAAATGGTTGCATGAGAGATCTATGACTGTCATAATTGTGCTTTCGGAATGACACCCTCAAAATGGTTGCTTTCTAGCTCCATATCATTTCCTTTGATCACCAATCTCACTGAATCCTCATACACATCATTGATGACTATTTCTTCCACAACATCCTGGCCTGCTATCAATGAATGCCTTAAATCTATAATATCTCCTTGAGGCATTGGTTTCATATATTTGACCACGCCTTTGGCTAATTTGATCATTGCTTTGAAGTTTTGAAAAATTTCTGCAGGCAGTGAGCCACTGAACTCATTATGTGAGAGATCGAAACTGTAGCACCTGAAGAGTTCCTAGTGAAGCTGGAAATGTGTCATTTATACGTTGTTCCCCACATCAAGGATTTCTAGACTATCACAGTTTAGCAATGACATCGGGACTAGTCGTTCCAATTAATTACCATTCAAGACAATGGTTGTCAAGTCCCTGTGAAATTGTTCCTTCTCAAGTCCAACACCGTTAGATTAACCATGCTTGTCAAGCAACTTGGAATCAAATTACTAAAGTTGTTGCGTGATAAATCTAGAAAGTCAAGCGTGCCCATGTTACAAATGGATGAAGGTTGTGGACCCTGAAGGAAGTTAAATTTAAGATCAAGATACCAAAGGTTATAGTAATGAAACTGTGGTAGCTGTCCTGTTAACGAATTATGCCAAAGGTTCAGGAATCGCAACGAATCCCACCTCATTCCACTAAGCCAGTTAGGAATCTGACCATGAATCTTATTGTTAGAAATATCCAAGAACACAAGTGTCATTACATTTCTCAAGAAATGTGGAAAATCCTTCAGATTACAAGATGATAAGTCCAAATATTCTAGTCTAGGAAAGGTGATATTTACTCCCGCATCACCGGTGATGTTATTTGATGACATGTCAAGGATAGAAAGGTTTGTGAGATTGGCTTGTGATTGAGGAAAAGGGCCACTGAGTTGATTATGGCTTAAATGCAGATGTTGTTATGCTAGGTTTCTTTTGAGCTCATCGGGTAGTCCACTAAATCGATTATGATGAAGCGAGAATGAAGATAGGGTAAACACCCAAGATGGTATGGTACCATTCAGTGAGTTGAAGGACAAATCCAGTTCAGTTAGCTTTTGAAGCTTGCACGCATTATTAGGAAGTGGTCCAGATAGGGAATTACTCGACAAGTGTAAGGTTTCAAGATCTGTCAAGCTTACAGTTGTACAAGGAAATGAACCGATGAAGCTGTTACTATGAAGATGTAAATCTTGCAGCTCTCGGAGCTTAGAGAAAACATCAGGAATTTCACCTGCAAAGGAGTTAGATGAAAGATCTAAACTTGTGATTTGCTTCAATTTAGAGATTGTTGAAGGAATTTGTCCGGTGAAATTATTATGACAAAAATGCAACTCCCTAAATTGTGTTAGGTTGCCAATGATCCTGAGAGGTCCAAGATATTCCAGGAACTCAAGGTGCCAATTGATGAGGCAGTCCACCAGAGATTCCTGTGTAGGAAATATCCAACTCCAACAGAGTGCTTCTCAGGTGGAACTTTGGTAAAACTCCTTTGAGAAGAGGGTTGTAAATCAATTTGAGATTTTTCAAGTAGGGAGAAGGAAAAAGCTCTCTCGGAGAACACCTAGCAGATCAGTATATCGAAGATCCACGTACCTTAAGGAGGAAGAAGAAATATTCACAGGTATTGGAGACGAGAAGTTGAAACCAGGGAGAGATAGTACCTCCACATTTGTGAAGTACCAGCGCCAGCCCTATGAGCTAACTTTCCATTTGACGGCAAAGAGCAATCGGCCCTGTGAAAGATGTGTTTTTCCAAATGTTCTTTGATCAAGTTCACATTCATTATAAGAATGATCAAGTGAAACCAAATTAAAAAGGTAACAGATTTCTTCTTGGATTTTTCCATCAAAATAAGCATTGGAAATATTGAGATGCCTCAAATTCGTCAATTGGTCAATGTTATATGGGATAGAAGAATGATTGAAGTGATTGTATGCAAGGTTGAGTGTCTAAAGATGATGGAGTTGGAAAAGGCTGCTGTTGGGATTAATAGTTCCATTAAGCAGACTGCAACTAAGGTCCAAACTGATAACATGATTGGTTAGCATGTCACAAGTGATTCCATTCCAGCTGCAGCAATCCCTCCTCTCATTCCAAGATGTTGTTTTTGGGACATCAGTATCATCCCCACAGCTATAGTTATTGGAGATTTCAAAGGATTGTTTGAAGTGAAGCGAAGCAGAAGCTTCACTAGAAGAGCATGTCAGGAACAGAGAAACTAAGGAATAAGTGTCTCCATTCATTGATCTAAATACATAATAATACATTAGTATTTTGTTGGGATGTGCAAACTCTTCCCTCCCATATTGGAGGTGCAAAGTCAAAATGACCAACTTAAATAGGTGAACCCAATCCCATTAGTATGAGGCCTTTTGGGAGATGCCCAAAAATAAATCCGTGAGGGCTTGGCTCAAAGCGGACAATATCATACTAATGCGGGGTTGGGGTGCGGGAATGTGCAGTCCCAACAGTGGTATCTAAGCCCAGGTTTAGGGGGAGGACCGGCGTGTGCGGAGTACCTAGCAATTTGGAGGTCTGCCCGGTGTGCCCAGGTTCGGGCGGGTGTGCCCAGGGGGCGGATTGCCCAGGTTCGGGCGGGTGTGCCAAGGTTCAGGGGCCGGTGTGGGGTCAGAGTTTGAGAGGAGATTTGTTGGGATGTGCAAACTCTTCCCTCCCACATTGGAGGTGGAAGGTCAAAATGACCAACTTAAATAGGTGAACCCAATCCCATTAGTATGAGGCCTTTTGGGAGATATACAAAAACAAATCCGTGAGGGTTTGGCCCAAAGCGGACAATATCATACTAATGCGGGATTGGGGGTGCGGGTGCACACTGTCCCAATAAGTGGTATCAGAGCCCAGGTTTGGGGGGAGGACCGGCATGTGCGGAGTACCTAACAATGTGGAGGTCTGCCCAGTGTGCCCAAGGGGGCAGGTGTTGCCCAGGGGGCGGGTTGCCCAGGTTCGGGCAGGTGTACCCAGGGGGCGGGTGTGCCCAGGTTCAGGGGCCGGTGTGAGGTCTGAGTTTGAGGGTAGATTTGTTGGGATGTGCAAACTCTTCCCTCCCACATTGGAGGTGGAAGGTCAAAATGACCAACTTAAATAGGTGAACCCAATCCCATTAGTATGAGGCCTTTTGGGAGATGCCCAGAAATAAATTCGTGAGGGCTTAGCCTAAAGCGGACAATATCATACTAATGTGGAATTGGGGGTACGGGTGCACGCGGTCCCAACATATTTATACACAAGAGAAAATATCCTCTCCTTAATGTAAATCCTATAAATAAATGTGCATATATTCTACAACTAATGCTACATAATATTCTTCACTAAATGTAGCATCTAGAATATCTCTTGCATATATTCTACAACTAATGCTATACAATATTCTACACTAAATGTAGATCATGTAGGATATCCTTATGATCGTATGATCTTTCCATCATGCTAACATTCCCCCTCAAATTGATGCCGGTGGATCGAAAAGCATCAATTTGCCTACTAGAAATTGATGGTGTTGTCGTGCCATTGACTTGGTAAACACATTAGCTATTTGAAGATCACTGGATACATGTGGAAGGGTAATTTTCATTGATAGCTTCTCTAATAGAATGACAGTCCACTTCAATATGTTTTGGTTCTTTCATGATAAACCGGATTTGTAGCAATTTGAATGGCCCTTGTGTTATCAGCGTGAAGAGGACTAGGACTAGATTGCGGAAATCCATTTTCTATTAACAAACCATGAAGCCAAATAATCTTGGAGCAAGCTGCAGACAATTGCTCGATATTTTGACTCTATTGAGGATTTTGAAACATGATCTTGCTTCTTGATCTTCGAAGTTATCAAGGAACCTCCAAGAAACATGCACCAACGTGTGACAGAGCGATGAGTATCTAGACAACCAGCCCAATCAGAATCACAAAATGAAGTAAGATGAAAAGGAGAACCTGTGGGAAAGAATAATCCACAAGTAGATGTTCCTAGGAGATATCAAATGATACGACGAACAACCACCAATTGTAGATAACGAGGAGCCTGCATGAACTGGCTGACTTGTTGAACTGCAAAAGAGATATCTTGTCGAGTAATAGTAAGGTAATTTAGGCTCCCAACTAATTATCGATACAAAGTTGGATCAGGCAAAAGATCTCCTTCATCACGACGATACTTCACGTTCAATTCCAATGGAGTATCTACTGAAGAAGATTCTTTAAGACCAGCCAAAGCAATCAAGTCCTAAGTACATTTGTGCTGGTTTAAGAATACACCTAAAGAATCACAATGAACTTCCAAACCCAAAAAATATGTAAGAGTACCAAGATCTTTCATATGAAAAGAATCCTTAAGCTGCTGCTAGAGGTTAGAAATTAATGAGGAATTAGTTAATGTGATAATAATATCATCTACGTATACCAAAAGAAGAACACAACTAGTAGATGTTTTTTGAAGAAACAAAGATGAGTCATATTTACTCTATTCAAAAGAGAACTGAAGCAAAGTAGACCGGAACTTGCATATAAATATAAAGATCGCCATGCAAAAAAGCATTTTTTTACATCCATTTGATGAAGTTACCAATTTTTCACAGAGCAATGGCAATTATTGTTCATACCGAAGCCATTTTTGCTACTGGTGCAAAGGTCTCCTCATAGTCCATACTATACTATTGTTTGTTACCAAAGACCACCAATCGATCTTTTTACCGATCAAGAGTTCCATCAGAATGCAGTTTAATTGAATAAACCCATTTACATCCAATTGGATGGACATCTGAAGGACAAGAAACAATGTCCTATGCGTTATTTTCTTTAAGTGCCAAAATTTCTTCCTTCATCGCTTTCTGCTAACACTCAAGCTTCAAGACTCATGCATAACCTATTGGAATAGAGATGGTGGATAATGTAGAGGAGAAATCATACCAATTAGGAGTATGAGATACTTTGGTAGATTGCCGAAGAGGCTCAAGAGGAGCAGGACTTGAAGAAATCTCAGATTCTGGTTGAGCAGCAGTCTCTAGTGTCAGATCAATTTTGGGATGAAATAAAGTTGGACGATGTCGTTCATACACAAATCCAGGATTGAATTTAGAAGAAGAAGAAAAATTCTCAAAAGTTGGAAGAAGAGAAATATAAGATGACTCAAAATGAGTAGGAAAACAATATTGATTCTCAAAGAAAACAACATTTCTAGAAACACGAAATTTGTTAGAACTTGTATCATAGAAAAGAAAACATTTTTGTGAGGTACTATAACCCATGAAAGCACATTTAGTAGACTGAGTTGGAAGTTTATTGCATTCAGAAAGGGGATGATGGATAAAACAAACACAACCAAATGTATGAAAATTATCATAGCTTGTATTTTGATTAGAATGACGATAATATGGAGAACCAAGGTTCAAAACTTTAGATGTCAGCCTATTAATTAAATAAACAGTAGTAGACAAAGCTTCAACCCAGTACTTATACAGGACAGATGACTCAATCAATAAAGTACGAGTTATATCCAAAAGATGACGATTTTTACGCTCGGTAACTCCATTTTGTTGTGGAGTATATAGGCAAGAGCATTGTGAAATAATTCTTCTCTGAAGCAAGAAACTATTGAATTCATTATACATATATTCTCCACTAGAATCAGATCTTAATATTTTGATGCAGGTAGAAAATTGAGTCTCAATGTAAGTCAAAAATGTCTTGAATATGGAAAAGACATCAGATTTGGAACGAAGAAAATACACCCATATAAATCGACTATAATCATCTATGAATGTCACAAAGTACTTGAAATGAGCATGAGAAACAATTGGTGAAATACCCCAAACATCACTATGAATTACATCAAAACACGTTGTAGCACGGCTTCCGAAACTAGGAAAAGGAAGAGCTTTACTTTTACCTAATTTACAAGTAGAACAATCAAAGGGAGTTGCTGAAAATTGATTTTTATTTCCCAATAAACCTTAATTTGACAAATGAGACAAGACAATAGAATTTGGATGCTCTAGACGCTTATGCCAGACCTCAGTCTTACTACCTGTAGAAGTACAAACAAAACATAGAACAGGAGGAATGGAAAAGCATATAGGAAACAATCTTCCAACTGTAGGCCCCTTCGCGATTATCGTCCCCGATATCTGATCCTGCACAAGGCAACCATTACGAGAAAAATTCACATCACAATTGTTATATACCAACTGGCCAATAGAAATAAGGCTACTGAAGAGCTTTGGTGATTCAAATACATTCTTGAAAGTTTTAGTAATATCCCCAACCTTGGTAATTGGTAAATTACTACCATTAGCAATCTAGATTTGTGATGGACCGTGGTACTCACTAATATTTTTTAGCATACTCGTTGAGTTGGTCATATGATTGGAAGCGCCAGAATCAACAAGCCAAAAATTATATCTAATATCATTACCTTGTAATCACAAAGCTAAAAGGGCTGACATAATCATTTGTTGTACCACTTCTGGAGTAAGAACTTGTTTAGCCACTCCAGTTGAAACTGAATTACCAGAAGTTGATCCATTTATCCCAGCTTGAAAAAGTATTGATCTTTTAATTTTGAGGACGTGTGGGATGCTCTTTAATAATATGCTCGTGTTGTTTACAATAACTGCAGAACTTTTTACCACAATTGCTAACAATATGACCATATTCTTTGCAACTGTAGCATTGAGTCTTGCTCATATCCTAGACTTTTCCTTTTCTTTGAGCAACAAATGCAACTATGTGAATAGTATCTTGCTTAAGAGCATTTTGTTTCTCTTCACGAAGTAACTCCCTAAAATAGACATCCAAAGATGGAGACGGGTCACGATTCATCAAGAACAATCTCAAAATTAGATCGCAATTTCATCAAAAATTGATCTCTCTTGCTTTGCTCATGAACTGCTTGAATAATAAGGAGATATTCAAAAGGTATTTTAGCATAAGTAATATCCGTAAATTGAAACGACCCAAAAAAAAGTGCCCAAAAATGTGTCTCAGAATGCTCAGAATTTTAAATTCCATATGTTTCAAAATCCATTTGCTATATCGAAAATCCTACTTCATATTCTTCCTCAGGGGGTCAAAATTAGAGGGGAAAGGGTCTAACCACAATTTTAGAGGAATCGAATAACAATTTCAAATTTACAAAATTTTAATTTCTAGAGACGATCCGCGACTGCACTACTATGCACAGCTATTGCAGACATGTGTTAATTTGCCCTCTATGACACGTTCGCATCGCGAACCTATGTATTTCGCTGCCAGTGATTTTTATCTTGGTCCAAAGCTTTGGAGTCTTGGGCCTAAGTGTTTCCAAATGTGTTTTTACCTATACTTAACCTTACTTCACCCTCGTATGATTCTAAACACTCTCCAATACTCACTTAAAATACTTAGTCATACTTTCACTCCCAAAATGAAGTTCCAAACCCTCATCCCAAGCTAAGGTTCTTCTTCAAGATTCTTCTCCAAGCTTCAAGCCTCTATCTCCAATCTTTACTGAGTTCATCTCTAAGCTAAGGTATGTGGGTTTCTTTCATAGGTCCCTCTCACCCATGATACCCAAGCCTTCTTTTACTCAAATTGCATGATTTAAAGTTGATTTACAAATGGATCTTGATTATTGTGAAATTCACTGCACAGTATGTTAAAGCTATGTAAAGTTGTGACTATTATGCTATGTTTTGAGCTATAAATCTTGGATCTATTGTAAGATTTGATGAGGGATTTTGATGTATATGTCTTGAGGGTGTTTCAAGGTGTACGTTGATTGTTTTACAATGGACTTTCTTGCATGATTTCATCTCTAATTTGCATGGTTTTATACTACCACTTTACACCCTTTAAATATTTGATAAAACGTCCGGATGTGGTTTCTTGAGGAGTTAAAGGTCCAAATCATGAGATATGATATGAATTACTATATTATGATTAAATGAGCTTATGTATGATATAATCTATTTAAAGTGTTGCATTAGACCATACCCGATCCGGGGGGATAAGAGCCTGGGTAACCATGTTAGAGGTTTGCAATCATCAACCATGCAACCGCCATGTTGATAAGGTGTGATTATCATCAACAACAACCAAGGGATTTGTACCTTGAATACCTAAATTGGTCTCTTCTACATATATGATATTCTATCTAAGCATGA
>JAABOM020000012.1:4754472-4765567 GCA_011800125.2 Solanum clarkiae
ATTCTTTTTAAACTTTGAACAAGTCAATTATTTTGAACATTGAAAAAAATCTCAAAAATTCAATTAATTTAAAATGAAGAAAATATTTAAGAACTTTTTCTTATTAAAAAAAACCTAAAATCTAAAAGGATAAAGACATCGTAGTCCTAGGAATATGAGCAACCTTATCCATCCTCCTTATTGTCAGGTCACACCCTAACACTCCTATCACTACAAGATAAAATTGACACCCATAATAACAAAAAACTATATATTAAAAATATAAAAAGTTGTATAGTATATATATTCTCTTAGCTAAGCATTTTTCTATCACATATATTCAAATTCAAGAAAAAAAAAAAATGTTGGCTATATTTCACAAGGCATTTGCTCATCCACCTGAAGAGTTAAATAGTCCTGCATCTAAAAGATGTTTACTTCCTCAACAAACTCTGCAAAAATTTCTAAGTGCTCATCCCTTTGATACTTCTTCTGTTAGCTTTGGAGATGCTGCTGTTCTTGCCTTTGTTCGTCCTAACTCCACTTCCTTGCTAAATCACACACAAAGGTAAATTTACTACTCCCTTCATTTTATTTTATGTGACATTCTTTGATTTGACACGATCTTTAAGAAGAAAAAAAAGGAAGATTTGTGATCTAAAATTATTTTTAGATATTTATATGGCTGAGAATAATTTAATTAAGAGAATAATGACATCTTTTGACTTGGCACGATCTTTAAGAAAAAGGAAGACTTGTGATCTAAAATTATTCTTGGATATTTATGTGGCTGAGAATAATTTAATTAAGAGAATAATTTAATTAAGGATAAAAAATTTTAAAAGATAAATTGTTTCTAATTTAAGTAAACTGATATTCTTTTTGGATAGACAAAAAAGGAAAGAGTGACACATAAAATGAAATAAAGGGAGTATTTTTTTAATTTTATTTTATGTGATACTGTTTGATTTGACACAATATTTAAGAAAAAAGAGACAATACTATATCACTTTTGTGAGTCATAGTTTTGTCTCTCAAGTTATTGGTAGGGGTACAAAATACAATTATAATAGAGAAGTCGAGACCTAACAAAAGAGGTAAGCTTTGTTTGGATCTATCCTAGATCTATTGAGAAATCAAGAGAAGAAAAAGATGAGAATCTTGATTGAAGGAGATGAAGCAGGGAGAAGCTCTTGGAAGATCAAATATTTTAACGTGGTAATACCTAATTATTTGAACAATTTCTATGGGTGTAATATATATATTAAATGAATAGAGAATATTTTTACATGGAAAATAAACAGTTTCGCCCCTCACTCCTCTCGGCAAGCTCACCGTTGACCTGCAAGGTTGAAAAATATTTAACAGTGTATTAAATATTATATCAGGCTCCATATTCTAACAAACTTGAATTCTCGTGAAAGACTAGGTCTAAACGATCTCTGTTTATCGATTTTTAAAATTTGTGATCTAAAAATATCTATAGATATTTGTATAATTAAAAATTATTTTATTAAAAAAATCAAGAAAAAAATTTTAAAATTAAATTATTTTTGTAATTTTTTTTTTTTGAGATGGATTAAAAAGAAAAAGGAAGAATCAGGTTCATGGTGCCTAATTAGTATACCCTACTTTAGCTTAGACATAAAATTTTGGGAAGAGAGCTTTTTGAGATTTATGTTATGAAATAAGTAATAAGTGTTTGTTGTTATAAAATTACGTACGAGTAAAATACATATTTTAAAGTTGTATTATTTTTAAATACAAAAATATATTTTTTTATACTAATTTAAAAAAATAATCATATAAATCACAATAGAGTGAGTAAAATATCTTGTCAGAACGAAAAATATAGAGTATTTGAAGTGCTTTTATTTTTAATTTTACATAATATTAAACTAAGATCAGTTAAATGGACTGATAGACACCAAAGCTGACTCCAAATTACTATTTTAAAAAAATTAAATTAATCACAAATTTGGTTACCAACTCATACCTAAATACTTATTACATCAATAATTATTTTTTTCTTATGAATTATGTAAAAACATTAGCGTGACAAGATAACTTAATGGGAAAGAATGGATTAGGTAACTCATACCTAACTGAATATTTTTTTGAGAACATTGCTGATTACAGATTTGTCTTTTTAGTGTTGAATTACTCGGAATTGAAGCGCAATTATTATTGTTGTTGTTATTGTAGGTATTTTTGTGGGTACGATGATATTTACTGTTTGTTCATTGGGAGCTTGAACAACTTATGTGCACTAATCAGACAATATGGACTATCATCAAAAGGTACAAATGAAGCCATGCTAGTTATAGAAGCCTACAGGACACTCAGAGACAGGGGACCTTATCCAGCTGACCAAGTTATTAAGGATTTTGAAGGAAGCTATGCTTTTGTTATCTATGATAGTAAAACTGGAACTGTATTTGTCGCTTTGGTAAGTATTTCCATTTACTATGTTTTAACTTGTTTCTTTCAGAAACAACTTTCTCTATCTCTATGAAATAATAGTAAGGTCTACATATATTTTACCCTCCCCAGACCCCACTTGTGGGATTTCACTGGGTATATTGTCGTCGTTGTTGCTATGTTTCAACTTGTTTGTCTGATATCTTTGATAAGTATTTTCGTTCACTATGTTTCAACTTGTTTCTTTCAGAAATAGTCTCTCTATCTCTGTGAGATAGTAGTAACGTCTGTGTATATTTTACTCTCCCCAGACCCCATTTGTGAGATTTCAACTTGTTTGTCTGATATTGACCTGACAGGAAGTTCTATGTAGTAAAGATACGTTGAATGTACCAGAACGTCTTTGATCTGGTGGTTTTAAACATGTTACGTGGGAAGTTAGGATCAAAGAGTTGTCCAAAAAAAAGAAAAAGAAATGAAGATTCATTTTGCTGGTGTTGTATAATTGCAGGGTTCAGATGGTACGGTGAAGTTGTTCTGGGGTATTGCTGCTGATGGATCTGTGGTGATTTCTGATGATTTAGAAGTCATTAAAGCTGGATGTGCAAAGTCATTTGCACCCTTTCCCACAGGTAACATCTCCAACGAAACTCACATTTAGAGTCTAATAAGCAGTAGCGTCTTGTACAACTAGTATCAACCTATTGTCCAAGGAATATTATAAATTACGGACTAACGACATGTATTGAACCTACACATGGTGGATTCACAATTCACTGTCTTGATTCATGCTTACGTTATAATTTTTTGTTGAAACGCACAGGTTGTATGTTCCACAGTGAGAAAGGACTGATGAATTTTGAGCACCCAATGAACAAGATGAGGGCCATGCCAAGAGTAGATAGTGAAGGGGTAATGTGTGGAGCTAACTTCAAAGTGGATATGTATTCCAGAGTTGACAGCATCCCTAGAGTTGGCAGTGAAGCTAACTGGTCTGATTGGAACACTTCTTATTAAGTCGATTTTTCAAACTTCCTTTAGTGTTTCTTCTGTTTTTGGTTCCGTTTTAGAGTTTGTATTAGGTTGGTTTCTTCCCTGTACGTGCTTTGCACCTGTGTATGACTCTTGAAAAATAAATGAACCATCAGAAATGATTCAAGGTGAGTGATATTTATTGCTAACTCAAAAATTTTACAACACAATCTTGATTCAAATTTTCTCTCATCAACTCCCTTTTCTTGTTGGCGTTGGCGATGGATAAGGTCAGTCTGCAAAATCTAAGCCAATCCTACGAGTTTTTCACTGACTTCCCACACTTTACGCGCTTTCTCTGGGTCGCTAGCTTCTTCTGACAACTGATTTTCGAAAGAAGAAGAATTCTTGTTCCAGCTCCAATAGACACCTGATTTTGTAAGACTTGGATCACTTACAACCTGTACAAAACAAACATACAACATCTTATGTTTAGTAACTTTACGTTGAAGTTCAGTGATTATACGTGACACTAACACTGATTTTATTACCTGTGCAAGTCTCTTTCCTGATTCAGCCTCGGAGACGAATCCCTTGGTAATGAACTTCTGGAATGGAGGGAAAAGGAGCCTAAACAAGGGGATATGCTCTCTGAATAGCCCTGTTGTCGCGATGCATCCAGGGTATAGAGAAGCAAATGTGATGCCAGTCTCCTCGTGGTATCGCCTATGGAATTCCTGCATAGTGAGCATATTGCAAACTTTGCTGTCTTTGTATGCTTTGGCACCATCAAAGTCACCACCATCAATCATGGCCGAGCTGTTAAGACCATCGAGTCCCCTTGCCAAACCCCTCAAGTCTCCGAGGTTGGCTTTTGGAGGTACATTTCCAGCCAAAGTATTTGTGTTTCCTGACAAGTGATTGCAGTAACAACGATTAGTCTCCCACTAATAAGAGTCGCAAGTTCATAGTCTCAATCCAATTGACTTCACGACTAGTTGGCTTCCATCTAGAATTCAGACGTTGTTGGTTTTGAATTGACAGAGCGAGTTCTAAAATGTATATCAAACTCTATCTACACTTGTTTGAAGCACTAGGTTCTACCAAACTATTGAACCCATGGTTGGATACAGTGCTCTAATAACAGTCAGACCTCTCTATAATAACTATATTTATTTTGTAATAACTTCACTATAACGGCTAAACTTTTGTTTTTTTAATGACGGCGATATCTGAGCCAACTTTTACGCAGCACCTTCACTAATTCCACTAGACACCTCCCACTAGCCTGGTATAACTAACTGTCCACCAAAACTAGGACAGATGAGAAGAATCATCTAGTGTTTTTGCCTCCATGGGAATGATTTGAACCTAAAGACCTCATAGTTCTCAACTACTTCACTAACCACTAGGCCACATCCAAGGATGCATAACGGCTAAACTTTTTTTGGGAAAAACAACAAAAATTATCCAGACAAACGACGTCATTATAAAGAGGTTTGATTGTACCTGTGATTGAACCAACAATGATGAGTCTTTTTGAAGGGTAATTAGACTTGTTCAAATCATCAAGCAACAATCTTGAAAGAAGGAAATGACCAAGATGGTTAGTCCCAACACTAAGCTCAAATCCTTCAGCTGTAAATGAAGGCTCTTTTGCAGTAGGCTGATAAACAGCTGCATTGCAAACCAATACATCAAGAGGATTCCCTGATCTCCTGAAGTTATCGACAAATTGGCGTACGCTCTCAAGCGACGCAAGGTCTAAATGCATTATAGTATAGTTCTCCTTAGGAATCCCTGCTGATTTTGCTGCTCTTTCAGCTTTAAGAAAGTCCCTACATGCCATAATCACATGCCATTTCCCTGTCTCAGCCAGAGCTTTTGCTGTGGCAAGTCCTAGTCCTGATGAGGCTCCAGTGATTACTACACACCCTTTTCTTAAGGTTTTCTTTCCTGTCATAGGGGCATTCGTTACACCGGGAGATGCAACCATCGTCTCGGCTCTAATAGCTCCGAGAGATGACTTTCTTCCGCTCTGTAACGAAATACCATCAGGTTAATTTCACGTATGATCATAGTTTGTAAAGTTTAGTTACTTTATAATGTGACAAAATAAGAGTTTTATGACTTTAATGTTACAATAGGTAAAGTTCAGTCATGTTTCTTCGCTTTGCATCGAATTAAACCAAATTATACCTTGATTTTGAATGAAGAGCCAAAGTCAAATTTGACATGGTCGGAGAGAGAAATTCCAAAAAGAGTAGAATCCTTCAAAGTTGCACTAGTTTTCCCCTGTAAAAGAATAGGATTTCAAATTATATTATAAATTAAAAAAATACGTAGAACTTTAATTTATTGGTCAAAATTTATGTACATATTTTATTTCAATTTATGTGATATTGTCTTTTTAATCCAGTTTTAAAAAAAAAACACACACATTTTTATTTAGTAGTAATAATTTAACTTAACTTGTTTTATGCTATTCCCTCCGTGCTATTTTATGTGGCACGATTTGACTTTGCGTTGTATATAAGAAAAGAAGGAAGACTTTTGAAACTTGTGGCATAAAATTATTCTTAGATATTTGTGTGATTGAGAATCATTTCACCATGAGTAAAATATGAATTTTAAAGTTAAATTATTTTAATTTAGAATAATAACATTCTGTTTGAAACGGATGAAAAAAGAAAGGGTGCCAGACAGAGAGTATAAGTTTTAAAAATTTTCTTTCTTAAACTTCATGTCAAGTCAAATAATAAGAAATCGGAGAAAATAACAAAGAATACAAACCTCCTTGGGAATAAAGAAAGTAGAAGGAAGCAATGCAGCAGCTTGAAGAGCCATGAATATTAGGAATTGATGAGTTTTATTCTAAATTATATATCAGATGAAAATTTTAATAAAAATGATTCTTGGAATCATAGTGTGAGAATAGTAAGGATTTGGGATACTTATATATAGATTGAGATATTATGGGGTGTTATAGTGATTTTTTGACAAAAAGATAAGATAATTTTTAAGACTAGTATGAGTTGTGTCAATTGTAAAGTCACCAATCAGACTTCAATATTTAGATTTCCTTTTGATATTTCTACAATAAAATAAACATATTGATATTTACATAGAGCCCTTTTTTTAATATCATTTTTTCACAATTTAAAAAATTGATTTTAACATTCTCTTTCATCTATAATAAAATTATTTATATTTATAATTATATGAAAATTATAAATATAAATACGCTAGTAGGGTAGGATGATGTCTGACCCTGTGATACAGTAGGTTCGTAGGATTAGTCGTGTCTTTATATCTAATGTTGTTATCCTCCGCTCGTCTTTTATTTGTTACTTTTATTGTTTTTATATATTATTGCACTTTATATCTAGTATCTTCTGCTTTTGGGATCTGATAGTTTTTTAGACGAGAGTCTTCCGAAAACAACCTCTTATATCTATGAAGTAGAGGTAAGGTCGACGTACATTTTTTCCTTTCCAGACCCTGACCATCTGTGAAATTCTATGGGGTATGTTGTTATTATTGTATAATTATAAGGAATTTTAAGATTTATTTAGGCCATAAATTCTAAAAGTTTAACTTTTTAAATTTTTTTATGTCAAATCAAAATCAAACCTTGTTGGTGAGAGTTCAATTCCCTACATTATAATCTTCCTCCCCATTTCCCTTCGTCCTGTCCCAAATTTTTTCTTTAAAAAAAAATCAAACAAATAAAATTTCACGATCAAATAGATATTAAAAAAATGGAGATATTTGGCTCTTTACCCGAGGCAATCCACTTACATTAGTCATGGGCTTCACTATGGGAAATCTACTAGTGACAAGGACAGGGGATAAAGGGCAGTTGGATTAAACTCTATTGTCACATGGATATAAGTTAATATAAAAGCACTTCTTATACAAAGTTTTCTTTAAAGAAAAATTATTTATAGTAGCAAAATAATTTTTATCAGATCAGCACTCAATTTAAAAAGAGGTTTATCATAATTACCTTATAAATAACTTATTTGTTTCATTGAGTGATGGTGCGAAGAACTTACAACATTAATAATATATTAAGTATAATTTCACAAAATAAGGTCTGAGAAGCATAAATTATATACAGATTTTATCATTATATTAGGATAGAGGTGCATAGAACTTAAATTCTTAAATTTAACTACTAGAAAATATAGAATCAGCTACAAAATTTATCGATAATCCCTAGCAAATCTGTCACTAAGTAGCTCCTCACTAATTGAATTTTCTTATAACTATCATCACTTCGTAGCTAAATAGAATTACAATGAAATTTTCATTGTTTAGCTACAAAATTTCATCCTCGCTAATTCACTGTTTTCTAGTAGTATTTGAAACTTATATTATATGCATTCATGATCCATAATTTTCAGACCATCGAGTTACTCAATCTACCAATGTACTTCATAGCAATTGTCTAGCATGATAACATCAAATTTAGAGTCTCAGTATACTCTAAACACGCCCTCAGTATAATATTGACGATCTCACGAAGAAATAATTCTAGTTAATTATCATTTACTAATTTTATCTTTTACAGAATTAATCTTCTTTGACTGTACAAGAATATGTAGAGCTCAGTATATCTAGAATTACAGGAAAACGTTTGTTGATATTAATAACTTGTTACAAGTAATGATATACTAATAATTTGTTGTCTAAATCTTTTAGTAATTTCTAACAATTGACATAAACATACTTTTCTCAAAATTTCCATAACATATAAATCTGTTTTCACGATCCCTTTTTATATTGCCCCAACGTGGGAGCCTTCAATATGTAATTATAACTAACCTGATGTATTATGACTTCAGTTTTTAAAGAACTTATGTCCCACGAAGTATAAGTTTATTGCTTAAGAGCAACTATTAAAAATCAACCTATTTCAAGGACAAATCAATTCTGTTGAACAATTGAGAAAGCTTTATAACATTATATTTCACAAGCCATAACACAATCATTCTTAAAAGAAAAAAACAAGAGGACAGAAAACATGACTTCCCTTTTTACTGAAATAATTTATTCAATTAGATTCTTGAGTTTATATCAACTTCACATGTTTGATAATATGATTTCAAATTGGATTTAAGATAACTTAAATCCCCTTAATTATAATTTGTTTATAAGTATAATGATGATCTTCATGCATGCCTTCTCTTAATTGAGAGAATGAGCCAAAGCAAGCTTGGTCAGAGATAATTTGTGTAGTTGAAGGGTTTTGTCCCAAAACAATGCAATAACCATCATCATAATTCTCCATTCCATGTGCCATGAGTTGCCATACTAAGCTTCCTCCCATGGTTCCACCTTCTTTGGCCAAATTGTACACATTTCTATATACACTACTCATGAATTTGTCTCTTGATCCTTGACCTCTAATGGACTTGCCAAATTCAGCAAGCACTAGAGGTTTCTTTAATATGCTTCTTGCATCTTCCCAATGACTTGTGATCCCCCTTTCCATCCACACCAATTGTGCATCATCGCTTTGCCCAGACACCCTTAAAAGAAATAATTGTGATGAGTCCAGTCCTGCTAGACTTCTGTTTGTTTGATCGAGCTTCTGGATTACTTGTGAGGTATCTACTTATGTCTCCAACAGGCCTTTGAGGATCCAACTTTATGTTTTGTTCTATTTGAGGACTGGACATTTAGACTTGTATTTCATTAGACTATTCTATACTTAGAAGCTTGTACACATGATACCCGTTCTTTGAATGGATGTATTTGATTTTCTTCCGCTAAACTATCTTATTAGACTGTTATCTTTTGTTTTATCATTATTATAAGTTGTTTAGGTTTTGGGCTGACCCGCTTAGGTGGGTTAGACAAGTGTCATCACACCCGGACTTCGAGTCGTGACAAAAGCTCTTCACAGGGAGTATCCAGAAGTGCATAGACCTACCCCAAACCCAGCTAGCAAGGTAGGACCCATGCGACAACTCCACCTAGTGTAATGGTACTCGCAACTTGAAAGTTTAATAAGGGCGTAGGTAACCCATATAAGCTGCTTGGGTTCAGACCAGGTCTTATTATCACTATCTCTGTTGGTGACACTAGAGGAATAACAATAGCCATACAATGTAGAAAGAACGCCGACATGCTGACTAGTCAAATCATAAAAACCAAGGTCATCTTAGATGTCGTCATAATCTCAAGTACAAAAGAGCACGTCTTCAATGCCTCGTAAGTACCAAAATTTAGAAATCAAATGATCCAAGTTGCATGACTCCCGTTAAAATTAATTTGAAATCAACTTCATGCCAACAAAATAAATAACATCCCCTCCTCGAGCAAGCCTCAAGCCTAAAAATACAATATAGCTATAATCCAATAAGAAAGCCACCAACATACAACTAAATACAAAGCTAAAATAATTGCATAGAGCTGACGATCAAGTAGGGGGAGATAACATTTCCAGGATCGATTCCTAATCCCCAAATTCAAACAATTGAACTGAACTACATCATACTTATGTCTAATCGAGCCACACAAGACAGGTTCAAACACCAGATGCACTATTAAAAACAAGCCTAACCAAAAGTCATACCTAGCTACAAGGACGATAGAATTCATATTGAAGTATCAAGTCTCAAACCTATTCTATTACACTTGCGCTCAGATGACCAAACTATCAGTTCTAACAAGTCATAAATGACTTGAGGTCACTGCAGAAAAGCTCTAAACACTGAAAAGATCGGAGAATGGAGAAAATAAACTAGAGGGTCGTTACAAACCATCATCATTCTTTGATTAAATTTGTTGTTAAGAAATTACAAGAAAGAAATGCTTAATTCAACCTTTAGCTAGTCATTCTTTTCAGCATATATAAGAATATTGTAATCAAACTAAAAAAAAGAGGACAGAAAATATTAATGATTCCATATATCTCTTAAATTATTTATGCAATTACATTCTTCAGTTTAATCAACTTCACACATATTTATAAATAAGATGTCTTAAAATGATGGATTTAAGATCACTGTAATCCATTTATAAATTGATTATTGATTATTGTATAATTAGAAGAGCAATATAATTGGAGAACCTATTATGAAACTTATTTTCTTTGTTATCCTCCATATTAATTGGTTATCTTCATGCCTTCACTTAATTGAGAGAATGAGCCAAAGCATCCATGATATGAGCTTGGTCAGAGATAATTTGTGTAGTTGAACTGTTTTGTCCCAAAACAATGCAGTAACCATCATCATAATTCTCCATTCCATGTGCCATGAGTTGCCATACTAAGCTTCCTCCCATGGTTCCACCTTCTTTGGCCAAATTGTACACATTTCTATATACACTACTCATGAATTTGTCTCTTGATCCTTGACCTCTAATGGACTTGCCAAATTCAGCAAGCACTAGAGGTTTCTTTAATATGTTTCTTGCATCTTCCCAGTGACTTGTTATCCACCTTTCCATCCACACCAATTGTGCATCATCACTTTGGCTAGACACCCTAGAGCATTATAAAGATATAATTAACATATAATAAGCTTTGGTAATTCAAATACATTATGATGGAATTTGTGAGTAGAGGTGAAAATTACCATTGGTCTGTGTATGCATGGATAGTGGCAAAGTCAATCTCATTGATGAGATGGTTACTTATGAAATCTGTTCCAACTTGATAACCAGGATTAACTGACTTCCTTTCAGGAATTGAGTCACCATAAAATCC
>JAABOM020000012.1:4765667-4782507 GCA_011800125.2 Solanum clarkiae
GTTTAAAAATTATTAAAAATAAAATAAAGTCCCCGTAAAATAATTTGACACCGTGGAGGGTAAAAATTGGGTGTCAATACTTACTCCCTTCGTCCATTCTTAATTCTTCACTCTATTATTTTGAGATGTGCAACAATACTTGTCCAGTTTATGAGATCAAGATATAATTTGACACTTAGTTCCTAATGTATACCCTTATCATTTATTATAGTCATTTCCCTATTACATTTTTCAAGACATTGTATTTATTGTATTCAAAGACTGAATTTGGTAGATTAGCCCTATCATTTGCTACTTTTTAATCTCTGTGTCAAGTAAATACGGAACAAGTAAAAATAGACGAAGAGAGTATTCTTTAGTGTTTGATTAGCAAAAAGAAAATAGTATCTAATCAAGATTAGAGCATGTATATGTAATTTAGCAAATTACTATAAGGTGAGATTGAGAAGGAGTGAGGATGGTGGAGGTGGAATAGTCAATGGATTGGGGTTGGGGACTTGGGGATAGCGAGGATATACAATAAACTAATATAACATTTACTATTTCGTCACAAATTTTATTTATTTCTCATGATCACATAAAGCTCGAGCTATTCCAACAACCACTTAAACTTGATCCAAAGTACATTATTTCAATGATAAGGATTCTCAAATCTCAATTAGAAATAAGAAATTTATTGAGAGCAATAGCTTTGCCCCTAACCCTCTTGTTAGTCAATAGAAGGTGCCTCAATTGAGCCCATGTAAAAGGTACATATTTTCTTGGATTACAAATGGGATGAATTAATTGAGGAGGGCACTCAATAATTGCATTGCTTGTTGGACTCATAAAATAGGCTATTGATAACCTTTGTTTTTCCTTATTAACAACTGCCCTGTGGATGACACTTTTTAATTTTCCATTTGTCCAAGCCTGTAAAAAAACACAAAGATTTAGTTATAATTACACAAAAATAGAAGTCATTATTCACCAAAAAAAAAAAATTTTTTTTGTTAAAGATACACTTCTTATTGTTTCAGGTTTAGTTGGTGAATTAAAATAATGATAGAAAAATAAATATTAAAATGAATAATGATATATTAGCAAATTATATCACAGATTGAAGTAATTTTGAGTGTTAAAAACTATTTCTAATGTCTAAGAATTAGTTGGGCAATAAAAAAAATAAGATAATTGTACATTCTTTTGGTTTTTGTAGGTGACTTTTAACATATTTTAGGATTTTTTGTTTCCCTTTTTAATATCATCAAAATATTTGCCGTAATCATGGTAACAAAAAATTAGATTTTTTTTTAATGAAAAAACACCCATCATATAAAACATGCCTAGATTAACAAGGGATTAGGAATGATATTTTTTCTTCTTCTTTTTATCTTTGTGAAAGTGTATGAGGGTTAATTAATTACTCAAAAATAAAGAAATTAGTTATCAATTTTGTTATTAGTCTATCACTAGCTAAATTTCCTCATAGCTAACATAATTTTTTTGACAACTCATCTTCTGGTGTTTCAGTCACACCTTTCAATGACTTCCTTAATTATGCACGAGAAATTGTTCTAGATCGCGCTTTCTGTTGCTGATAAATAAGATTAGCGATGAATTTTACTATCCAATAAACGTTAGAGAGAACAGGATCACCTCAAGGGTGTCACCAATATTGATAACAAATGAATTTGGAAGAGGTCTAACTCCAACCCATTGCTTATCATCCTTGAGTACTTGAAGTCCACCAACTTGATCTTGATGCAATATGGTTAAAGTTTGTGGATCTGAATGGATCCCTATTCCAACAATCTTCTCTGGGAGAGGACAAGGAGGATATCTACTAATCCTGAAATAAGTTGCTTCTTTTTCTTCAAATTTTTTGCTAAAGAAGAAGTCATCTTCAAGGCCTAATCCATGTGCCAACATCTCAAGTATAACCATTCCAAGCTTGTCCATTTCTTTCATGTAATCTATCATTGCATTGCTGTTTTGTCAAAAGTCAAAAAGATTAGTATTTTGGAATACTAATACATAGTGCATTCAGCCGAACCCTTCAGCGAAAAATTATATTATTTATAGAAGGTTAAATTTTTTTAACGTATATATCATAGATATCGAACCCTCTTAGGTTAGTTCGTGTGTTTACTTCTTCAAATTTTGAACCCCCTTAATTAAAATTCTGACTCCGCCGGTGGGTTCAACAAAACTCAACAACATTGGTCAGAACTTACTTTTATATTGAAAATCGTTTGTATTTGATCATTAAGTTTTTTAAAGTAAAATTCATGCATCTGAAAACTACATAAAAATTATTAGCTCCTCTGTCTTATTTTATGCGGCATCCTTTTTGTCTTATTTGTCCCCAAAAGAATATCATCTTACTCTAATTGGAAATAATTTAACTTTAAATTTTTTTTTTACCCTTAATGAAATGATTTCTAGTCACACAAATATCTAACAATAATTTTAGACCACAGGTTTCGAAAGTCTTCCTTTTTTTCTTAAACACTGTGTCAAGTCAAAAAGTGTCACATAATAGGACGTGGGAATAGAAGTTAATTATGATAATTGACAATTTCAAATTTTAACGGTCGAAATTCCAACCGTGTGACTTAAATTAGGATAAGTTTGACATTAAATAAGATCCTATATGTAATCAAACATGCCTTTTCACGTACAAACATCGTGCTACTAGGTGAAGTAGATCGAATGTTGCACCCTAGATATTAAAATGTAAGTGTTGTATGTATGTGTACGTACCTAAACGCGTGATATTGATCACCATATACCTTTTTCGCGAATTCAACAACCATTTCTGGCGATTGAAGCAGCTGCAAGACTTCAGCCCAAGGCAAATTTTGCCCATACTCAGGATTTGAGGCATAATATCCCAATGGCAAACTTGAAGTCTTGCCACCTTTGAGCTTTTGTTCCATTGGAAGGTCAAAAAGTTCATGCAATCGAGTAGTAAAGTTTTCAACGATTTCACTAGGCACCCCATGATCGACAAGCTTAAAAAATCCCCAATTTTCACTTGCTTTTACCATAACTTGGCATAGATTGTCATAAAGTTGTCGATCATCGTTGTCACGAATATGATTGTTGAGACTAATCACTGGAATATCATCTTCAACGTCTCCAAAATCGTCGTGTTTTAGTGTAGGCCATTCTTCCTTGGACCATATGAAGTTTTTGACTTGCATTTTGTTGTTGCCATTCATTGAAAGTGTCTCAATGTACTCTTCTTCAATTCTCTGTGACATAATTGTAAGTACTTAATTGAGACTATTGATAATATTATGACTAGGCACTTTTTGAATCAAGTATTCGATTATCGAGGAAAAATGAATATATTTTTTTATATCGAATCAGGATCAAGTAGTCAATATACAATCCATTTTGGTGTGCCATATATATAGGTAGAAAATGGAATCTTGCATTGTTGGAGAATGGAGACCTTTGTTATGTTATGTGGAACCTTAATTGTTGCCACCAATGTAGTAAACAAAAAGTTGTCTAGGATTCTTCATCACTAAGGCAATCTTTAACATGATCAAAGTTTTTATATGTGGAAAATAAAAATGAATATATGCGGTTCAAGAAACTTGCATAGAGTCTGAATTTTTTTAAAAGAAAAGGTTAGATATGAATAGACGTGTCAAAAGTTTTATATAGATTACTTATTTATATAATTTAATTCATTAAAATTTTATGCACCGATTTTTAAATATTTGTTTTGATAAGAGTGTTCTTGAAACTTTTTCAGATTTGATGTGTGATACATATTTCTTCTATTTCTCCAAGTAAAGCTCTTCACATCGCGATGCCTATTGTGCTAGCTTGTCGTTTCATAATTGGAGACAACATAAATAGAGTATTCATAACAAAGACGTTTATCGTCTATTCTTGATTCAAAACACTTTCATTATAGTCGCGTAAATATACAAATATATATAATCCCTCCATCTCATTTTATGTAGTACCCTTTGACTTGACAAAGTGTTTAAGAAAAGAGAAAAGACTTTTAAAACTTGTGGTTTAAAATCATTCTTAAGTATTTCTGTAGCTAAAAATCATTTCATTAAAGGTAAAAAGAAAATTCTAATATTAAAATTATTTTCAATTAGAGTAAGGTGATAATTTTTTTTGGAATGCACCAAAAAAAATGTCACATAATCAGAGGAAGTACATATCTATGATCGAAACGTTAAGTCATGCCTACAATAATTCACTCACATCTTAAGAAGCTCTCATGTTTCAAGATTGAAGTCATCTCTAATTCTTTTTTTTAATAACTTTACCAAATATCTATATTGAAACTAGTAAATAGTCAATAGATTCTAATACTTCGTTTTTTAAAAAAAAAAATCTAATTTAACTTAATACGAAATTTAAGAAAATAAAAAATATTTTTCACTTATATAAATTCTAAATTAAAGTTATATTAAACATATCAAAATGTTCTTTAATTTTTTGGTCTTAAATATGCCACGTGAAAAGTTAAAACTTAAATTTTTCCCAAAAAAAAAAGAAAAAAGAAATCAGACGTTCTTACGTACCAAAAGAGAAGTAGGTCATTCTGATACAAAAATTGAAAAAATATATTACGAACCCAACAAATATAAAGTCTATCTTCATAATAGTGCACCCTTAAATTGGCTATATATGCACTCCCTCCTCCTCAACCCCAAAATTTGAACAACCAAACTGATTGAATCAACAGTCAATCAAGACTTACTCTTTCATGAGTTTATCCCTAGAGATAAATAGCATTAAGATGAAGAACATAGTAAAATGATGGGAGTGCAAATGATATTACACATTAATACATGAACCAGATTTTAAACTCATCTAGCCTAATGATATCTAGTAAGAAGGTCAGACTTGCAGATGAATCTGCAATCATATTTGATCAACGAAACGAAGCGAGTAGTAAAATATGTATCCTAGACCAAAATTTTGCAGGACCTCTGTCTACATAGGGAGATCAGGGTCCAAACGTCTTTGAATAGCAGCTGCAGCCTATCAGGACATCGGAATATAAGATCAACGATTGAGAAAAGAAATTGTTTATCAAGAAATATCAGGCTCATTCTCACCTCAAAGTTACCAAGCTTGTATTGATAAGCCATCTCTTCTCTTAATTGAGCTTGTTCTTTCATTGCTTGCGCCTTAAAATAAAAAAGGAGTTTGTCACATTATGTACTTTTCACCTGTTGTGTGGAGTAGGAAAAAAGGTAGCAGGATACATACCATTCCACTTTGCATCTCGCGCTTCAATGCTTCCACCTGTTCTTGCTTGTGCTTCTCACGTTCTCGCATCAATTCTTGCCTAAGGTAATATAATAGGTAACGACTCAACAACCAGCCAATGAAAATTTAGTGCAAAGATGAAAATCGTCTCCCTTTTTTCCCTTTTAATGATAAAAGCTATGCTCTACAATTTGTCTTCAGGGAAAACAATACTCTAAGATGTCCAACTATATAGTACTTGCTAACGCGGGATCCTATAGCTTCCAGTATGCTAGAATTTTATATACCACCATCTTTTAGCATTATAATGTGGTTTCAGGTCTGAAAGTTTAAACTAGGACAAAGTAATAATCTATAATACCACAGCTGATAGTGACTCTGTTCAAAGAGTTTCAAAATATTGCGAGATCACATTAGAAATTTGGAAATTCCTAAAGGACTTCAAAGTTATATCCTTTAAATAAGACATCCGATGTCTCAACTTGAAACTCGAAATTTGTTGGATAATAGGTGTATCCTCTATCCGTTTCCACTTAAATACCAAACTTGGTTCTCTGGCAATATTTGAATTTGTGCCATGCCGTTAACCCACTTTTCACATCTCAAGCAAAAAAACGATTTTTTACAATGAAATGGCAACTGTGTTCATAACTTACCTGCGCTGTTCTTCATCATTGAAGACAGTACGTTCATCATCCATGACCTTCTTGACACCTTTTCTGCTTTCCTTTTCCATTTTACGTCTATAATAGGCGTCAAGGTTATAATATCTGCAAAAATGAAGAATAACAGAAGCGTTGTAAGATGATTATAAACATTGCTTAAATATCAAGAATTTGTATACCTCTCTCTGTGTATAAACACACATCTTCCTACAAGGAACTAGAAGCCTCACACCAAAATATCCCAACTCAATGCATTCACTATGAATATAGAAAGAACCCCCACCACACCCCCACCAGGAGGAAAAAAAATTGGATTGAAATGATGCAGTAGCCTTACTTCTTAGAAGGAAAGGTTGCGGTGTTATGATCCTCCATGAATCTGCGCAATAGCTAACTATCAAAAACTGGAAGTTCTTTGCATATATTGCTTAAACAGAGCTACAGAAAAGGAAGAACAAGGGCTACTAAGGGGGTGTTTGGATTAGCTTCTTAAAAGTGACTTGTAAGTTAAAAATTTAAAGCCATAAGTCGGGGACGCCCAACTTTTGGCTTTTGGCTTTTGGCTTTACTTTTTCAGCCTAGAAAAAACACTTTTTGTTGTTTCCAAACAATTTCAAAACTAAAAAAAATAGCTTAAAAGCCAAAAGCCACTTAAAATAAGCCAATCCAAACACCCACCAAGAACTATCTTGTCCCTTCTTGATTTACTT
This sequence comes from Solanum clarkiae, assembly GCA_011800125.2. Taxonomy (NCBI): domain Eukaryota; kingdom Viridiplantae; phylum Streptophyta; class Magnoliopsida; order Solanales; family Solanaceae; genus Solanum; species Solanum clarkiae. The sequence continues at coordinate 4,772,281 of JAABOM020000012.1, forward strand.
ACTGCTTGAACATTTGCTTCTCTTCCCAATTTGGCAGGCTTTCCAGATTCACCTATAAATGACACAAGCAATGAGAACTTCCACAACTAGATATAATATCTTACACAGAATTGTATAGAAAGAGAATTGCACACAAGTATTATGCAATGTAGCTTTTAAATGAGGACCTTTCGAAGTGCACTATACTGCACTAAAGGGAAAATGCTTGACGTATCCAAAATATTTATAAAAACAATTGGCGTATCCTGCAACAAGTCCAGCGTGGATAATCAACATGCATAAGCTTAAAGAGCCACTATTTACCTTCTTAATTTCTGCTAACCATGCTGTAAACTCTGGCCGTTTGTTCCTACAATAAAGCAATAGATTAACTTGAAATCTAAAGAAGAGCAATCTGATCATTCAAAATGGACACCAAGAGTGAGGAGTAAAACATTCACTGCAACCTTCTGAAACAAAATCATAACATAGGAGAAGGTGAAGAAAATCCATAGTAATTAGTTGAAGCATCAATGTATTATCACCGTATGATGCATGAATTCAGAAATTTTCACTCTCCTTTATAACAATAAAAGGTACATCCACGCAGATGAATAAAGAGGATGGTCCAGTCACAAAATAAGAAAAGGATATATATATTTATCTACAGCAATATGACAGCCTGCTTTCTGGACACTTTCTGGACAATATAGGAGTCAATAACATGTACTCTCACTACTCCAAATGCTGCATCCTCTTAAGGATAATCCCAGAAATCGATCCAAAAGTAAGGCTCTGTTTGGAAATCATATGTTCTGACCAGTATAATGGAACAGATGATAGATTGAATAATTATTCAGAGCATTCAAGTTGCATTGAAGACTAAAGCCTGAAATTTGTAGGATAATCACTCGCTTGTATGAGCTTGCTCACATTGCTGGTTTCAAGCACAGATCAATTAGGGTTATTGTAGGCTAGCAGCCAGCATTTTGACAATTCATGATGAATCATAGGCAGACTTTGCAAAAGATATGACACAGTGGAAGAAAAAGACTCATATAGGTGATTTTCACATAGTCCAGAATAGATTTTAGTCTTGTTACCACTACTACCATTACTACTATCATTGGCTGGTTATGCATTCAATGTGGAACTGAAGAGCTACCTACTATCGCCACTTTTAGTATTTATCAATAGATTTTGTTTACTTGGAAGAAGGAAAAGAATAACAACATGTTCTCCTTCCATCAAATAAGAAACAATAGATTAATTTCATGTAAGACTAAGAATCCAAGGATATGGCTAATCTTATTTGTTAGAATAATGGTGGTATTCACGCCAGCTTGCATGCACCTCAATTATTCCACAAAATACTTGGTACATCCCACCAGCACAATTTACAAGTAACTCTGGCGACCAAGAAGTAGGCAAATGAAAAAACAACACCAAGTATTTTTTGTTTGTGTCGGGATTGAACTTTGGTCTCCAAGGTTTACACCCACTTCATTGACCAGCAAGCAGTAGGTCATACCCTTGGATGCAACGTATAGCTAGTCCATAAGAAAAATTTGTGCATCATTGCATCTTAAAAGGTAAAGATCCATAACAGTCAATCATGTTCTACTAATCCATAACTCCTTTAAACCAACTTATTTGTCCAAATCCCTTGAGCATTTTCCAGAGGCTGACATTTTAAGCATGAGGCCATTAGTGCTACCTACTTCCATCCAAAGGCTCACAATTAATCAATCAACTATCCCTCATTGTCAATACTAGTTATGATCCGCTAAATCTGAATTGAAGTCAATTGTATGAATCAGCTACCAATTCTGTTTTTCCTTTTCTTTTTTGTGATAATGCAAGTGTTGGTGCCAACTAGCGCACATCAACTATTTTCACCGGCTACAGCCTACATGTTACCTCTTCATCTACACATTCCACTTTATTTGATATTATTCATTCTAAAAAATTAACCAATTTATCTTTAAGGGGAAGTAAGAGTTATCTAAAACTAATGGTTCTAAATCTCACACTTATTCCTCCCAAGACTTAAAGCCTCAAAGAGTATCAGACTCCACAGACTTTATACCTACAAGAAATCCATCTGCCTCATTCTAAGCTTGAACAAAGGATTAGCTTTGGCCATATAATATTTTCAATAATAAAAATGACCATATTCACTCTAAGGACAATGACAAAAGCAAATTAATCATGTATCTAAGTTTTGGATACGTTGGTGATCAAACAAATAATGACAACCTCTACTCCAAGGGTTTAAGTTCTATGCACAGTGCACAACATATAAGGCACTCTTTGCAGGTGTATCTCTGTTTGCATCCTTGGGGTTTCTTCTTTATGGAGGAAGGCTTTTCCTTACATTACAGTGTTTCCCAGTAGAATCAAAAGGGAGATAGAGTTGTCCTTCTTCTTGGTTTATGTCGTTTAACTGCTATCTGTTGCTTCAATTTGCTTTATATCTTGATATGTAATTGTCATTTTTTTCTTCTTGCAACCTTGTCTGAGTAACTTCTAATTTGAGCCTAGGTAGGAGTAAGGTTTGCACAGACCTACCTTGTGAGATACCACCAGGTATGTTGTTGCTGTAGCTGTAGCTTGCTTACCATCAAGTACTTAAGTTTTTCGGAAAATGCTTTGGGATAATTAGTGATTGTCTAGTGTTTGGGCATGTAAAAATATTATCCAAAGAAATTATTTTCATCAAAAGAGAAGCCATTTCCTTTACTAGTATACATCAAATCACTACTCCAACCAACATTTAAGCACTAATCCTCTCATAATACTCAAACTTTCACCAAAACACTATCCGAGGATCTTCAATGATTTCTTTTCTTTTTTTTTTCCTTTCCTAAAAACACATTTCATTCAATTAACCAAACATTAGAAAACATTTTCAAGGAAAAATCTAAAAGATAACTATTTACGAGTAACTAAAATATGACTAATCTTATGGAACACAATTAAAAGATAACTACAAGCAACTATTTACAATTCGACTAAGTTGCATGGACTCTTCACTTTCAATGCCGCACCCCTGTCGGATTCTCCGAAAATACACCACATTTGGCGAATCCGACACGCACTCGCTGATACTTTTGAAGAGACCGAACAACATAGCAATTCGACTATAAAATGAAACAGAAGTAACAGTAGTATGCTCTCAAATAGTAATACTTAGCTAGTTTGGATTGGATTTTAAAAAACTCATCTTCAAATGTCTGTTTGGCCATGAAATTTGATCATATCTTTGGGATTTCACTGACAGAGCTTCGAATTTTTGTCCAAGTAAAATGCATTCCAAACACAAATTCAGTTCAAAAACTCAAAATTTTCAAATTTTAACTTCAAAATTTATGATGAGAGCTTAAACCAAAAGATGAAATCCAGGAAAAGTAGCTCACCACATATCAGTTTCCTTAATAATTCCATATTTTCCCCAAGAGTTTGTAACAGCACCAATATTTCCCTTCTCTTTCTTCTTCTTCTTTCTCTCCTTTTTCTCTTTCTCCTTCTTCCTCCTTTTCTTCTTCTCCTTCTCTTTCCTCAACTTTCGTCTCTTCTCCTTCTCTTTCTCCTCTCTTCTCTTCCTCTCTCTCCTCTTTCTACGCCTCCTCTCCTCTTCCGATTCCGAATAATCCGAACTACTCGACTCCGAATCCGAATACGAGTCCTCAGAGTCCGAATACGAATCTTCACTGGATGATGAAGAATCTGAACCCTCATAATCATCCCGCGATCGTCTCCTAGAACTTCGACTTCGACTTCCCTTTCTCTTGTGCTTCCTCACTTCTCGTTCCGGTTCTGATTCGGATTCCGATTCATCATCTCTTTTGGATTTTGATTTGTGCTTTTGCTTAGATGGAGCTCCATTTTCGTCCTCTGAAGCTTTTGCTCGCTCTTTCGCCATTGTAGGGGTTTTGGTTCAAACAGCAAGTGCAGAAAGGAGTTGAGCTAATCTTTAAAACTTAAGTAAATGGTTACTTATGGCCCCTTAAGTTTAGGGATGTACTTATTCATCCTTTTTTAACGACAATGAACAAGTATGATCCTTTTAGATGTATATAGGGGACGGTTTTGGTCCAAGATAATGGAACCTTGACGGAATAAATTTAAAATTAGCAAATTGGTTGAAAAAGGAGCAACATTAGGATGGATCAGATCATTTCATCCTTAATGAAAAGTATTTATTGGTTTGAAATCTTGAAATGAAGAAATAAACTCTATCTAGAGGATCGATTAGATACTTTGAAGAAGGTAGGATTAAGACACTGTTCAACCTTGATGGCACCCACCTTACCCCCGATAGATAAGCCTAACCCTGTCCTAGAACAGCTAGCAACGGGTGTCGCAGAATAGTTTAACCGAACTAATACAAGCACAAGCTAATACTAGGTATCCATCAACATAACAATATACCCTATGTGTTTAGGGTTGGAGTCCCGAGGTTCCCGATCAGATTAGGTTACTACACCGATACCAAGTTCACCTATGCATTGTTCAGTTGCGCATCTTCTGGTTATGTAACATTGTTAGACGTGTTACCAATATATCGACCTTAACCACTTTTGTGCATAGGTGTACCTTTTGAGCCCATAGGGGCCTGGTTGGCATTTAGGCTTAGTTGGTAGGGCCTTACACTTATGTATATCACTTTACTGTTGTCGAGATTCTAGTTACATATGTTGGTAAAAATATGTTTTTCTGGTCCTGGCAAATTTGAGTTACTTTGCACCTACATATACATTACTTGGTTGTGGTAGACAACTGCAGTAGAATCATATTCTAGTTCCTTCCTGCTTTATTTACTATTTTTTACTTAGTCAGCGTAATAATGCCTACCGGGTACCCTATCCTTGATACTTACCCCTACATTTCTGCATCTGTTTCGTGGTGCGGGTCCTAGCACAAGCTAGCCTTGATGATTCTTCCTGTGATAGCTATATTTGGAGACTAGTGATGAGCATTGAACATCTGTGGATCCTTTCAGTCTCCTTCTGTATTTGTGGCTATCTTTTGTGATTTGAGACTTGCCCTGTATATTATTTTGGTCCTGTATATGTATATAGAGCGATATTATGATCAGTGTGTTGTATTTAGAATAATCTTGTCCAGGTGACTTCCAAGTTTTGGGAGGGGATGTTTTGTTGTTGTTATGTTGATGGATGCCTAGTATTAACGTGTGCTTATGTTAATTCGGTTAAATTGTTCTCTGATGCTCGTTACTAGCTATTACGGGACAGGGTTAGGCTTGCTTATCGAGGGTAAGGTAGGCATCATCATAACCTGTAAGGTTGAATAGTGACATCGAGTCATCAAGAAAGCAAAAATTTTTTGCACAAATGCATTCGTTGTGAATCTATGTAAGGATAGCGGATTTGGACTTCCCATTTTGAATGAACTTTGGATTTTTAGACTCACCATGTTTCGAGTATGAAGCTTGTTTTGAATAGTGGACATTTGGACACACATTTTTGTAGTATGAAAAATCTTTCGTCTCACCTATAAAATATAGAGATAAGATCTGCTTATACTCTACTCTTTTTATAATATAATACTGTATAAGACTACACTACGTATATTGTTACTATATTCAAATCAGGTCCTAAGGAGCATCAAGCACAACAAAAGAAAAATTATCATCATTTCCTTTCACTATGGATGAAATTTCTGTGTCAAATGCGAAACTTCTGCTTGTTTAAGCATGCATGACTAACTTTGCATAAAACTAGTTTAGTAAACCAAAAACACTAGTCCAAATTTGAATAAGTCTTCTATCGCGAATCGCTATGAACAATATTCCATTAATTAAGCATACATATAAATTCAGTTATATTGCCACCTTCTGAAGAAACAATATTGTTTTGCCAAAAAGAGGCATAAAGACAAGGAAATGAAGCAACCTTTGCATGGTGTACATAAAGCTATTTCTGTTAAATCTCTTAACAGTCTATATTTTTATATTATGAACTATTACCCGACTGTTGTAAGCACAAGCACATACATTTCTACAAATTAGGACAAGATAAATGTTATATGAACCTCAAAACAGGAGCAGGCACAAGATGAAGCAACAGAAAAGAAAGATGGACAATCTGCTAAGAAATTTGTCCACCTGCATTTCTTCCCTTCTCATTCTAGGACCCCTGCGCCCTCGGTAGATGTAAGAGCTAGGATGAGGATAAGCAATTCCAAACATTCTTGAAGAAAACATTTCTCCAAACACACCAACCACTGGACTGAACAAACTGGTCATTGCGGTGTTCCCAAAGCTAGAAGGAGCCACAGCTGCATAGCTACCAAAGGCTTGGGGGAAGTATTGCTGGTGATGTTGAAATGTGGAGGGTTGTGGAGGGTAGAGAGAGGTTTGACGAATTCGCTGATGTATGCGAGGAATTGGAAGCACTGAATTACGCGGTGTGATTGCCCCAAGCGCTTGAGGCCTATGAGGTATGTCCACATCTACCTGAGCCTTCTTGGGTTCAGATTCCAATGATGATATCCCACGACCGTAGAGAGGCACCAGCGAGGAGTTTGAAATGTGAGCTTTACAGACTGGACATTTAGAGTTTTCTACTGATCCTGGTCCAGAGCTCTCAACCTGGAGCCACTTATAAATGCAAGGCCAGCAATAGAGGTGACCACAGAGGGTGACTACAGGATCATGTGCTGAGTCAAGGCAAATGTTGCAATCAAAACAGGAAGCTTCATTTCCAGAGGTTGCTGTTGACAAAGGAACTGAGTTTCTCTTATTAACGGAGATATCTTCATCAGACTCAACGCAGGTGATAGTCATGAATCTGCTCAAGATGAAATTCACAAACAATCATGCACCTCACAATAACAAAATGCACCACAAAAATGAAACATATGTGTATGAGCGAGCGAACCTACATGAGATGCACAAATGAGACTAACAAGCTTTTGATGAATGATAATTAAGCGTGTTCTTCGTGAATTAATCAGTAATTCATTTGGGGTGCAAACTTAGAAAGACAACCAGGAAAGCATCTCGCTGTTTTTTCCTTCTCCTTTCTGTTTAAGATTCAAAAGGGGATAAGAGTATCAAAGCAAGCAGTATGGATTGGATATCTAAATACCTCTATGTTCAAATACTAAACCAATGCACTACAAAGTTGCATTTCATTTAGGTTGAGTCTGTCCTTACTAATTTGGTAGTTCGAATTTTCTTTTTTTAAAAAAGAAAGAAACGTATGATTGCTTCCCAGACTTTGAATAGACAAACCTGGATTATTAATTTGGTTAAAACACTCCAACATCCAGTCAGATCCATGGATTTGGAAAACTTGTTAGAATAAAATAATTGACATGTATTCCCAGTCAGTTTCTTACTGTCATTTAGTTCGACGTAACAATGAAAAGTATCAGATGGGTATATAATGTGCCAGATAACATAAAACCAGTCTCTAACCCCAACACTCCAAAGCTCACACCCAAGTACCTCTCATCCGTGTGTTCTCTAAGAGATCATTTGATACGCAGGATAAGGTGGGATATCCCAAGATTAAGCTTGACATAAAATTTATTCCACATTTGGTTTAATCCAATGATATCCCTCCTTATCCCGTCCAACTTGGGTTTATTTTACTCCATCTCCTAGGTGGGATAAATTAGTCCTTGGATTATAATCCCACGATAATTTAGTCCGCATACCAAACCACCCCTAAATACACAAGGGTATATACTTTAACACCATAACTAAAGCCTCTAAAAAAATACTTTAAGCTATCACAATTTTACAACTTCTACGTTTCAACCCCAAGCTAGTTTCAGTCAACTGAATAGAACTGGTATATACTTGTTAAATGCTTAAAATACCACAAATTTAAAGGCAATTCAATCGAAATCAGTAACAGAACCTCAACATTTCCAATTTCAAAAAGAAAAAAAGCAGAATCTAAAGTTAGGTTTCAAAAATGACATGAACACTAGTAAGTTCTTCCAACCTATGTTGCTCGAACTCTTCAAAAATGTTGACCAGATACGTGTTTGATCCTCAAAAAGTAATGCACTTTCGGAGGATCCGATAAAGGTACGAGCTACATAGCTCCCAAGTGATAAGCAAGAAACTGGAACAGCAAAACAGCAACATCATAAACACCATTTTCTAATGTAAACCAAAATAGCAACATGAGATTCCATAAAAAGCCATGACAATTAAAATCCATAAAAGAAAAATCATATAAACTCAGGTTTGATCATAAAATGACAGTTAACTCAATCATAAATCAGTAAACACAATCTAAAGTTAAGTTTCAATAAACAACACAAACATAAGTAAGTCCTCCCAACCTACGCTGCTTTAACTCTTCAAAAATGTTAATAGGTGCGTGTCAAATCCTCAAAAAGTAATGTACTTTTAAACTATCCGACACGGGGTGAGACAACATTCTTTTAGAGAACAAGCAACATAGCTCCCAAGTGATAAGCAAGAAACAGGAACAGTAAAATAAACCATCTCAAAATCAGTAGGTTCTCCCAACCTACGCTGCTTTAACTCTTCAAAAATGTTAATAGGTGCGTGTCAAATCCTCAAAAAGTAATGTACTTTTAAACTATCCGACATGGGGTGAGACAACATTCTTTTAGAGAACAAGCAACATAGCTCTCAAGTAATAAGCAAGAAACTAGAACAGTTAAAAAAAATCTCAAACACCATTTTCGAATGTAAACCCAAATAGGAGCAACACAAGATTCCATAAAAAGCTATCTACCAAGTGTTAAAAGAACCAAACTTTATTCACATAAACAAGAAACAAGAACAAATATGAAACATCCAAATCCCAATCCTCCATAAACTTTACAAAAAATTGTTTCTTTGAGTGTTTGTTCCTTATTTCCCACCCCCTTTTTTCATGTTGATCAAATTGCAACTCCACATTTCCTTAGAAGGAAAAAACAAAAACATTAACAAATCAAGAACACTAAAACCCTTTTCATGGAAATTAAACACCTAAAATCGATCTCAAGCCTCCAAAAATTAAAAAAAAAATAAAACATACCATTGGCGAAAAGTAATAGAGTGATAGACAAAATATAATGAGAAAGAAAAATAGAAAAAAAATCATACCAAGAGATGAAAACCCCAAAGGAGAATGGAAGAACCGCTAGAGAAGAAAGATATAAAGGAAATGAAATGAGTACCAAAAATACTGAGATCAGATAGGATGTGTTTAATAGCGTGAACCCCAAAAAAGGGAAATGGTAAAGCCTCTTGATGGCCAAATATGACCAAAAAACAAAAACAAAAAATGTTTTATAGTGATGAAATATTTTATTCCAAAAAATTGAATTCATTTTATTTTATACTAATGGGGGAAACAAGTTATTCTTCTTATTTCAGTTTGTTTATCTGATTTTAATTTGACATGAAATTTTTTAAAAAAAATTTATATTGCTAAACTAATTAATGTAACATTATATCTTTTAATATTATATTAAGGAAAAATTACAAAAATACATAACTTATGTTTATATAATTTTATATAATCCCGACTCTTTTAAAAAATTACAAAAATCCCTTAAATGATATAAAACTATAACACTTGTTGATACAAATTACAATCCTTACTTCTCCATGTATCATAGTTAAAGTCCCTTAATGCTCTTATCTTTTCGACATGTATCACTAGTTTCATTTTTTTGTATCAAAAAGAAAGGATTTTTGGTAATTTTGAAAAAAGTTGGTATTAGTTGAAAGAGTTTAAATTATATGCACCGTCAGTGTATAAAATTGTAAAGATAATTACTATTATTTTTTCAAGTAATATTTATACCTTTTGAAAAGAATATAATTTAGAAAAATATTAAAGGTAGTTTGAATCCTAATTATACTATAATCCAAATTCCTTGCTAATTTTTAGATTTTTTTCCTTTCTTGTCTTTTCTTTTTATTTTTATTCCTTTCATTTTTCTTACATTATTGACATTCATATTTATAATAATAATAATTCTACTAAAATATGTAATCAAAAAGAAGATTTGAAAGAGATGAAGATGTGGGGAGTTGTTCAAGAGATTTTTCGTCTTTTATGAAAAATACAATAATAGAAAAATGATACGAACGCTTCAAAAAATACTTAATTTTATGAAAAAATATAAATCCTAGAACCAATAAGAAAAATTAAAAAATATATAAAAAGGTTAGTTTTGATTGTAGATATAAAAATGAAATTCTTATGTATTGAAAAAGTAAGGTACAAAAGACTACAT
>JAABOM020000012.1:4782607-4792607 GCA_011800125.2 Solanum clarkiae
AAAAGACTACATCGTGAAGAAGAAAGAAATGTATATACATATACTTGTAGAACAATTAAGAAAAAATATAAATTGTAGGGGAAGAAGTCAATAAAAAAAACTAAATTATTTGTCAAAAAGGAAGAGAGGGGTGAAACGGAGAGAAGTAGAAAAAAAAAAAGAGAAAATATAATAATTGTATTTTATTTTTTAAAAATATAAGTAAATAAATAAATATTATAAAGAATTACTTCTTGGTAACCTGCAATAGCAGGTCAATATTACCTGATGGTGTAAAAATTAGGTATAATGTGCACCAAAATTAAACTCTAGTTGAAATTAGCTCCAAAAAGTATGAAATTTATGTAAAATACCTTTTCTTTAAATGCACTAAAAAAAAAGTAAGACAAACAAATTGAAATGAGCGAAGAATAACATAGGGTGTTTTTTACAGGAAGAAAGATATTTTCCATCCAAAAAAACAACTTTCAAAAATAAATAATTTTTTTTGATAAAACATTTGATAAATTAACAAGAAGATATTATCCCAAAAATTTATACGTAATTTAGGGTCACGACGGGGTGGGACTGCGGCATCCAACGGTAGGAAGAAGACAATCAATGCAACAATAAAGAATTTTGTGATAATAATATAACTATCGTTATATTAATATAATATAAATATTTGTAACAAAAACTTTATGTCAATATAGCTAAAGATTTAATAATTTTGAATACGATATCATTAACTCAATTACAGATGAAATTTAATGCTTTACAACTACCTTTTAGTGAATACTTTGACAAGCAATCAAATATTTATGTAGATACTTAATTTAAAAGTCTTGTCTAACATCTCCTAATCTTTTAACTTTGTTTCTCTACTTTGACAAGCACTCAAATATTTACCTTAGTATTATATGTAACTAAGGTTTTGTAAGGTGAGCCATAAAATTTACATGAAAGATTAATATGTAGATGTTGGTTGGTTGGTTAAATTAGAGTTCATAGGAAGGGGATCACAATCTTGTGTTAAGAATGTATAAAATTAAATATATATTTAATAGTTAACATTTAACCTTTGTACGTCACGTAACCATTCATGAAAGGTAGCTCCGCCTTTTATGAAATTTTAGTTTTATGAAATTTTAGTAATGAATGAAGCAATATTAGTAATGAAATTTTTTTAGGAATCTCATAATGTTAGAAGCTAATTACATTTTATTCCTACTTTTTTTCAATTTACAAAAATCCCTTAAATTTGGTAGAATTTAAATATATCGCAAAACGCTCTGATATATCACATCTCCATCTCGAATACACGATTTCGAATACATCACTCCAAATAAAGAGACAATTTACCAGTGAATTCTGAACTTCAGAAACATTGAAATACCAACATAATGCAAAAAGAGGAAACATAGATAGCATATAAACACAACTATACAGACAAATCTCAGGTTCATCAAGTTATAAATCTTGCAGTGCCAAAGGCAAGGAGGGAAAACATAAAACAGCTAAATTCTCATTTTACATATGTACCATTTTACAAGAATTTTTCTATGGAGGCCGTCAACGTTGTTTTTGGGACTGCGCCAATGACTGCATCTTTCTTCTCTCCATCCTTGAAAATCATGACAGTTGGGATACTCCGAATTCCATATTTGGTTGCGATGCCAGGACTTTCATCCGTGTTCACCTTGAAGAATTTCAACTTGCCAGCAAATTCCTGTGATAGTTCATCAATAACAGGGTGAATCATTCGGCATGGACCACACCATGGAGCCCAAAATTCAACCAGGACAGGTATATCGGATCCAATTACAAGGGATTCCCATGTTTGATCATTGACACCAGGCACTGCATTTTAGAATCACCACGTTAAATAAACAAAGAAGATGATTAAATTGATGGAGATGCTACTACAACAATGGTCGATGAAATAGTAGAACATAAGAAGCTGATGCATCATATTTATTATTACTCTTTGTAATTATACAGAACGCTAGATTAAGATTTAACAACAGGGAATTTCATTTTTCTGACTAGGAGCAGGATGATTCATATTACAACTGCAACGCCTGCATTCTCACAAAAAGTACGAGTCATTCGTCTCATTTTTGGTGAAGAATGAAAGGAAGCATCGCATGAAACAAATCATACTGATTTGAAAATAATTCCACAATGTCAAGGAGAAAACCAATATTAGAATGTATATACAACAATTGCTTTTACTAGAATAGTAATGTACCTCAGAGGAGTTCAAATATTCAACAGCAAATGAAATTCACAGCAAGACTAGCTTGGGTAGGTTTTTCTAGTATTTACCCTGCAAAATTATGTACACATTCCACGGATTGATTCTTTAACAAGCATCGTAATTCTAGTTTATGTTGTTTGGACTCCTCAAAACTATCGAACGAGTGTGTGTCGGATCCTCTAAAATAATGCGTTGTTGATGGATTTGACACAGGTATGGCAACAGTTTTGGAGTGTCCGAACAACATACATTCTAGTTGTCTTTCCACTAGTTTGATTTGCACATTGTTCGTGATAAATTGATTTACTCTTTAATGTGCAGTTGAATATTCAACTTGAATGTCATGGAACTGACTTTTCATCAAATTTGATTTTGTATGATAATCTGGTAATAATTGACAATTGCAGCAGTAGATGGCTGAATATACTTGAATCATGAAAACTACTTCACCACAAGGGGTGGATGTAGTGTTAATGTTGTGGAATTATCCAAATCCAGCAGCGCTTGCTCACTAAATAAGTACTCTCTGTCCTAAGTTCACGCAAAGGGGTTCGAGGTTCAAAATAATTAATTTTGACTATGAATTCAAATATAAATTCTTCAAATTCTTACAAAAATAAAGTTTACATATGTGAAAACTATTTGAAGAGTAGCTCTAGTCAACATACCTAATGATTCAAAGTATTTTAAAAGTTTGAGAAAACTATAGCCAAAGAAAAAAATTACGTATTCAACTTCCCAACCAACACCACCTTCACATAAAACGAGACACCGAGGAAGTACTAATCTCTCTACAGGGTAGACCCCACTTGTGAACTTGTAATGGGTATGTCGTTGTTGCTCTCACCAAGAAGATGGGAGTTTAGGTAGCCAACCAATTAATCTACTAACATACCCCGAATCCTTGCTCTGCCACTTGCATTTTTTGGTCAAATTTTATTAAGATTAGAGAAAAACCCAACCATCTCAAACTATAAGCAAGCAGGAGCTGACCTATAGATTCCGAACCTAGTAAATCAAATGATCTGTGGTAGAATCCCCAACTCTAACTCGTAAAATTCAAATCCTGAACTATCTTTGCTTCACCACGTTCAAATGCGTGTTTAAGCATTTCTTTAGTCCGAATTCAAGCTTAAAAAAGACCCAAATATCTCAAACTAAAATCAAACAGTACTTGATAAATGGATTTTGAACATAGTAAATCAAATCAACTATACTAAATGAGGAATCCCCAATTCAAACTCGTAAAATTTGAATCCTGAATTATGGAGGTGAATCTCAGTAGCTCAGTTGATTAACTACCCATACATAAACTTTGCTGTTGAAGGTTCGATTTTCCAGCTAATACGGTGTAATCCCCTCCACCATTACAGCTTCTCCCGCCCCAATTTTAATAACTTATTTCTCCAAAATCAAGCAAGTAGTATGGTTTAAAAAAGAGGAAAAAAGAAATAATCACCTAGAACAGCAGTATCCTGAGCCTCACAGACGATTCTTCCTCTTCTACTTGGAACAGATTTGGTAAATGAGGTAAAGGAGACCGATGAACGAGTCGACTGGACCTTAAGACCATTGAATACAGAGAATTTAACAGAGGACCGGCGACCGGAACTCGGAGCTAACGATGCCGACGACGGCAAAGAAGCGGCGGCACGAGGAACGGCGATGGTTGCCATGGCAGAGTGGAGAGATTCGTGTGGCTGAGTGGAGTGGAGTTTGTTTGGTATTGTTGATAAAATGGATGAGGTGATGAATGTGTGTTAGTTGATGAGCTAGTGTTTGGCAGTACACGTGTCACTTTCACATCACTTTGTTCTTTTATATCCTGAGATAAAAATATCTCGACAGAGTTCGCTAAGGCCAAATCTTTGATTATTTTATCATCTATGATTGAGTTGCAAAAACTTTTGGATAGATATCCTATATTTGAAGCGAATTCTTTCTAGTTAAAGAATCTTTTTCTAGTTATTCTGAAATAATTAAGAGATTCTCTAGAAGAACTACGGGGTTCTGCTCTGGCGGCAACATGTTTGGTTCTGCTTATGGGGTCAAATCAATAGAAAGATTGGAATATCAATCTCATCAAAATCATCAATCTCATTGAGATCATCGATCTCATCACTTTTTCAAGAAATATGAGTTGGAAAAAATTTTGAAAAAAAATTCAAAATAATACTTTTTCTTCGAGTTTAGACGCAAAGTCATTCTTGAAATGTCACTTAGAGGACTAATAGTTTCTTATGTTTGTAAATATATGTATATGTTTTATCATCCATCAAATTTTTATCTGTAGAATGTTGAGGACTAATACTATTGTACCATTAGGCTATTGATTTTGAAAGATTATGTCTTCTTGATTTTCTGTAAAGTTATTAGTTATTAGTTTAGTGGCTTTGGGGTTTGAAGGTGGATTAGGGTAATGTCGTCGATTGGGGTTGAAGGTAAAAGGTAGTAATGGTAAGACAGACACGGGCTTACTTAAGTTGAGAGTAGAGTCGTGGAACATAGAATCATTTACAAATAAGTCCATAGAGTTAGTGAAGAGACTTAAGATGAGACATATTAATATACCATGTGTTTAGGAGATCAGATGGTTAGGTACCAAAGCTCGGGACATAGACGGGTTTAAATTATGTTACCCTGGTGACTTTAGGGATAGAAATAGAGTAGATATCCTAGTAGATAAGGACCTTGGGGAGTATGTGATTGAGGTCATGAGGATTAATGATAGGATGATGTATGTTAAACTTGTCATCAATAGTCACTAAAGCTCTTGTGGGAGGATTCGAATATGGTTGTGAGAGGTATACTGGGCACAGAAAAAATCTTCATTAGGAGAGATTTTAATGGGCATATTAGTGCGACTTCTAGTAGTTTTGACGATGTTCATGGAAGCTTTAATTTTGGGGAAGGGAATGGAGGTGGAACATCTCTTTTAGATTTTGCTAAAGCCTTTGAGTTGGTTATTGCTAAATCATGTTTGAAGAGGAAAAATCACTTAGTTATCTTTAGCAATGGCGTATGCAAGATACTTCCTAAGCAGTGTCACCATTTAAAAGTCAAGGATAGTTCAAGAGAGAAATTAATGAAGTTTTTGCTTTTGGCCTAAAAAATATTTAAGGCCTCTTAGTAGTGAACTTTATGACCAAAAAATTATGTAAATAATATAAAATTTGTCTTCTTGAATAGGTAATAGTTCTCCCGGATCAACCGGTAAGAAATTTGGATAATTCCTTCATTTCGTCGATATTTTTGACTTATTAACCCGTTCTTCCAAGTCAGTGGGAGCTGAGGCTTGAACTGTTAAACTTGACTATGTACGTTTGAAATAATTTTTAGAAAAATATCACTCCATTAAATTTAGATTAAGATCATATAATCTGCATAATTAGTAATTTAGGATCAAATAATAGAGGATTGTGGATAATGTAATAAATAATCTATAGTCGATTGGTCATATGCAAACCCAAAAATAAAATACATATATATAAATTTAAATATCAATTTAATGAACTCTAAATTATTTATTGTAACAAGTAAATAGAAAAGAATAAAATTATTATTATGAACAAATAAAAATAAAAAAACTTCAATATGTAATAAAGAAATAGAATAAAACTAAAATACTAACATGATATGGAGACTCGTGATGCTGAATGACGGTGATAGATCAACAAGAACTAATATTTTTATTTTGTGAAAAAACTCACAGGTCACAAATATATAAATACAAGGAGTCTAACAATATTTTTATTTTTATCTAATATAATTCTAATTGATAAATGACTCAAAAATTTTAAGTTTTATTTCAATTCTATTTCTAAAATAAAAAAGTAATAGACTGATTTTGAATGAATGGATCAAGAAAAGGAAATTGTAACAAGTAAGAAAAGAATAAAATTATTATTATAACAAATAAAAATAAAAAATTCCAAACACATAATAAAGAAATAGAATAAAACTAAAATACTAACATGATATGGAAACTCGAGATGCTAAATGACGATGATTGATGAATAAGAACTAATATTTTTATTGAACGAGTGTCCGCTTAACTATTTTATACTGTAATTTATTTTTAATATATACATAGATATGTATACTTACAAAAGGGAAAAGGCTTAAATATATTATCAAACTTTAACAAAGGGTTTATTTATATCATCCGTTAAAAGTTTGGCTCAAATATGTCATTGTTGTTAAGGAAAAGCTCATCCATGCCATTATTTTCTAACATTGGTTTTGAAAAATCACCTTTTACACATGACATGTTTTAATTCGGCCACGACTTTTTCTAAATAAAATTAAATAAAACTTCACAAAATTAAAAAAAATTATTTTTTTAAGAAAAACTCTACAAAATTACGAATTTATTTAGAAACAAACTCTAAATAAAATTAAGGAAAAAAATCACAAATTTAAGATTTTTTTTAATTTTATTTATAATTTATTTCTTTTTTTAAAAAAAATGTGGCCGAATTAAAACACGCCATGTGTAAAAGGTAGATTTGCACAACCACCTTTTACACATGGCACGTTCTAATTTAGCCATGTCCTTTTTAAAGAAAATAAATTCTAAATAAAATTAAGAAAAAAATCTACAAAATTAAGTTTTTTCTTAAAAAAAAAAATAGAATTTATTTAGAAACAAATTCTAAGTAAGAAAAAAAATTCACAAAATGAATAATTTATTTAGAAACCAAGTAAATAAAATTAAGAAAAAAAATTGACAAAATTAAGAAATTTTTTCTTAATTTTATTTAGAATTGTTTCTTTTTTAAATGACATGGCCGAATTAAAACATGTCATGTATAAAAGGTGGTTTTGCAAAACCACCGTTAAAAAATAATGACACACATGAGTTTTTTCCTTAACAACAATGACGTATTTGAGCCAAACTTTTAACGAGTGGCATAAATGAACCTTTTGTTAAAATTTGATGACATATTTGAGTCTTTTCCCTTTAGAAAAAAAAATTGACGAAGCCGTGTCACATGACACCCCTTCCATCAAGGTAGATCCGCCTCTGATCTTTAGTAGTTCGGTAGCTAAGATTCAGATTGATTACTTACTCCTACGGAAGAGTGATAGAAGCCTTTGTAAGAATTGCAAGGTTATTCCAAGTGAAAATATTACTGTAATCATTTAAAATTTATTAAATATAAATTTTGAAATAATTCGAATTATATTAAATCCATAAATATATTAGTCCAAATAAATGTTATGAATTAATATAATTGAGTTAATCATTTAAGTCCAATAGATAGGGATTTAATTAAAACACATGTTAATTGATTTGGGCTACAATAAAAGAGTCCAAGTTAATAAGCCCAATATTGTTTCATCTAAGAGGCTCATCTTGGTACAACATATCAAGTGATATGGCACGCCAAGTCAAACAAAGAAGCCAATGGGACCATGCCATGTGTCAAAATGACAAGATCATCTCATTAAAGCCCAACATGCCATAAATCTGATTGGTCGAAGGGAAGTCTTCCCTGTTATAGTTCCTCTATTCTACAACTATAAATAGAGGTCTTCACAATTCAAAGAAAGGAGAAGAATTCTAACAAAAAAGCTAGAGAAAGCTTAAATTTCTCTACAAAGTACAAGAATTCAAACATTCAAGCACTCAAATTCAAGAACAAGCTTAAAAGCTCTTGAACTTAAGATCAAACTCAAGAACAAATTCAAGTTTCAAGAACAAGAACAGGATCAAGAACAAATTCAAATTCAAGATCGAGTTCAAGAACAAATTCCAGATTCAAGATCAAGCTGAAGAGCTCTTTAATTTACACTTGAAAAGGCGAATCAGAGGATTTATAGAGATTGTAACACTCGCATTTTGAA
Source organism: Solanum clarkiae (assembly GCA_011800125.2). Classification (NCBI taxonomy): domain Eukaryota; kingdom Viridiplantae; phylum Streptophyta; class Magnoliopsida; order Solanales; family Solanaceae; genus Solanum; species Solanum clarkiae. Next base: position 4,790,697 of record JAABOM020000012.1, read on the forward strand.
ATCAAATATTACAAATTATTCGCGATATTTTCGTTCTTGATTATTATTTTTTCGATGAGAATTTATCGCCTACAATTACCACTTAACATAGGTTTCTAGTGATGGATTTGCAAGGTTATTCCAAGTAAAAATATTGTCACTCAGCATAGGCTTTTAGTGATGGATTTAGAGATTAAGAAGAAAAAGAAAGGAAAAAAGCTATTTATTCCCAATCGAGGATTAGATGGGGAGGCCTGACTCCTACCCTTTCTAGGGAGATAGGGCAAAAGTTAAGCAGTTTAGGAGTTTAGAGTAATAGTGGAGATGTGAACATCATATGGAACACTACTATTGATTGCATTAGAAAATTAGCTACCGAGGTGTTAGAGGTATCGAAAGGGACCTTTGGTATCCATCAAGGTGATTGGTGGTGGAATGGAGAAGTTTAAGACAAAGTGAAAGCTAAGAAGATTGTCTATACAAAGTGGTTGGAGTGTATGAATGAGACAACGAAGACAAAAGCGAAGACAATGGTGACAAGTGCTAAGATAGCAACGTTTGAATGCTTCTATGTTAAGATAGCTAAAAAAGGCGAGGACAAAAGATTTTATAGGCTCGCAAAAGAGAGAGAGAGAAAAGCTCATGACTTAGACCAAGTAAAGTGCATCAAAGTTAAGGAGGGTGAGGTGTTGGTAGATGAGACTTTCATTAAGCAAAGGTGGAAAGCTTACTTTCATGAACTCTTAAATAAAAAAGGAGACAAAAATATTGAGTTGGGTGATTTGGCGCCCGATAATCAACAAGCTTTTAGTTACTGCAGGCGTTTAAAGATGAAGAGGTTAGAAGTGCTATTTGTAGAATAAACAGAGGGAGAACTATCAGACTTGATAAGCTTTCGGTGAATTTGTGGAAGAGCACGGTCAATGATGGTAAGTAGTGGTTGACTAGGTTGTTTAATGCTATTCTGAACACTGTTAAGATGCCAGATGAATGATGGAGGAGTACAATGATTCCATTGTATAAAAATAAGGGTGATATTCAATACTGTAATAATTACAAGAGTATCAAGTTGTTAAGCCATACTATGAAGATCTGGGAGAGAGTGATGGAGATGAGGGTGAGAAAATGAGTGTCTATTTTAAAGAATCGGTTCGAATTCAAGCCGGGGTGGTCGACTACTAAAGCAATTTATATTGTTCGAAGACTAGTGAAGAAATATAGGGAAAGAAAGAGGGACCTTAATATAGTATTCATTGGTCTTGAAAAGGCCTATGATGAGTTCCAAGGAATGTCCTATTGAGGTGTCTAGAGGCGAGGTATTACAATGGTGTATATTATGGTGATAAAGGCATGTATGATGGAGCAAAAATTCAGGTAAGCACGGTGGGAGAAGACTCAGGGTGTTTTCCTGTTGAGATGAGACTTCATCGAAGATCTATATTAAGCTCTTTTCTTTTTGCCTTTGTAATGGATGAGCTAATACCGTCTATTTAGGATGAAGGTCCATGGTATATGCTATTTAAAGATAATATAATACTGATTGATGAGACTCGGGATAAAGCTAATGATAGGTTGGAGGTTTGGAGTCATACTTTGGAATCCAAAGGATTCAAACTGAGTAGGACCAAACATGGAGTGCAAATTCAATGTTGTGAGAGATGAAGCAGACATTGAAGTGAGACTTGCCACTCAATTTATTCCCAAGATAGAAAATTTTAAATATCTTGGGTCTATCATCTACAGTAGTGCGATATGAATGATGATGTGTCACACATCGTATTGGGGAAGCATGGATGAAATGGAGGCTTTCCTCTGGAGTATTGTGTTACAAGAAGATACCATCTAAACTTAAAGATAAATTTTACAGGATGGTGGTTAGACCGTATTTACTTATGGGATATTACGGAGGCTAATCAAAAACTCACATGTTTA
>JAABOM020000012.1:4793780-4806011 GCA_011800125.2 Solanum clarkiae
ATTAAAAATAAAATATCTATTTTAATAAATTGACACTCTAAAATGGGCTGTAGGCCGGACAAAATTGGGTGTCAACATATGTAATGCGTCAACTTTAAAATTAGATATAAATAATATTTTTCGTTAAACAAATACAATAAATAAATAAATCTTAAAACTAAATAAATAATTAAAAGATAAAATAGGGAAAAGACGAAGTTGTCTAAAGCAAAATATTTTAAAGAAGAGAAAAAAAATTCAAATAACATTTCTAAGTGTCTTCACGCTTTTAATATAGTATAGATATAAATAATAATAATTCGTGCTTATTTTTCTTATAATGTTATAAATTATTCAAATTATTGACATGTAACATTATGAAATCACGAGCTATATTTATTACTTGTCATTTTATGCTTATTCATATTAATAAATTTTAAGAGTCTTCTATCCTACGTCTATCGTTAATATTTCATATTGGTAAAGTCACAAACGTTTATATAATTAAAGTAGGATTTTTTTTGACAAAACTTAAACTCGAAAAACTTCTTATTAAAATGAAATGAAATAACCCTACTCTTAATATTGATTCTTTCCATCAAGGAAACTTAGGAATATATTTGTATAATTATATAAATTATTAAATATATTACTTTACTAAAAAAAATAAGAAAAGTAATTAATTAATTATCAAATAAGCACATTGACGAAAATGCATAAATAGAAATAATGTTAATTTACTAACTTCATGTAAGGTTAGCAAGATCCATCTAAATATTTATTATTTATGTATATTTTATTTATACCATATAATTTGTTTCATGTATGTCTCTTTTTGCTCTTAAAAGATCAGGTGGATATCTACGAAAGTTATGAGGAAATTTTAATATTATTTTATTTAGGATAACAGGCGAAATAGGTAATACATAAATAACTTGATTCTGCATAACTAATTAGATATTTGTGTAACTCTAACAAGCTACCAAATGACGTATTCTTAATGCATGTATTAGCATGATTAAAAATATAATTGTTGCTCAAAACCTTCTCCATATCTTTTCCACCATATTTATGGAGAGTATTATTGTAAACAAATATTTTTTTGAAAAAAAAATCATGCATCGCATGTACTCTTAGTATAAAAAATAATCTTAGCATACCTAAGTAAGGGTAACAATCGAGCAGTTTAGGGTCAAATTTGAATAGGACAAGACAAACAACGAACCAACCCAATTCGACTCAAATTTATTTGGATCAAAACGGACTAGGTCAAAACAGGTGAGGTAATGGATCATAAAATAATTTAGGTAATGGTTAAAAATATAATTACCCCTCTAGTGAAACTTTATACTGTGGTTCTATAGACAAAGACGACAACAACAACATAGCCAGTGGGATCCTACAAGTGGGGTCTAGAGAGGGTAAAATATATGCAGAGCTTACCACTATCTCATAGAGACAGAGAGGTCGTTTCCGGAATAGAGAGGCTGTTTCTATAGACAAAGCTAGAAACAAAAGAAAGAAATCTTGAACAAGCCAACAAACTTGATACAACAATTCACAAAAAGTCACTTGATCAACCAGTTGAAATGAAAAACTATGTCATAGCAGCCATAGACAGAGACACTCAACTGCCATAATACAAGCCAAAACTAGTTTATCAACACAATAGGTGTATGCAAATACTGAAGTCTATATATGGCCAGCAGCATCCATCTTAACTGAAATTTCTCCAGTTGTTGACGCCTTATCCGCTGAGGGAAGAAACTTCTGACAATCCTTTACACCAATCTGTGTAAATGCAGCTACAAGTATACCCATGAATTCTGCCAACATGGCCCTGAATATCTCAGAGCTACCTGCGTAACCACCATCCTCGACAACACACCCTTTAACAACGCTACCAACACAAGCACCTTCCATATATGCTTTACATGCCGTAAGAATGTCTTGACAACGGTGGAAGTAATGACCTACAACAAAATCCTCAAAGTGCTGTGGCAAGAAAGCAGGATGCTTGAATTAGTAACCAAAAGCAAAAGAGAGCCAGCGTCACATCAAGAAAGTACAGAGAACTTCCCGTATGGTCACAGAACTTTATAACTTTATCGACTAGAACAGTAAAAGTCAAAAAGCTACTTTGTTACATTAAAGGAACTAAATGTTACCCATTATAACCGTAAAATCACAAAACTGTATCAACTATAACAATAAAGTCACCTTAACGAGTAAGTTTTGTTGTGACAAGGGAAAGTCTAGTGACTAGACTGTTATAATGGTGAAGTTCAGCATCTCTATTGACGAAATAGTCGTGACTTCATAGCGCTAAAGTTCAGTTGCTTTAATGAGACGTTAAAAATTAGTTTTGTAACTTCACTATTACGACAGATAAACCCAAGAGATGGTCATGAGCAATATACCTTTGGTGGTCGCCTTATACAATAGACCATTGACTTCAGATTAGAAATGTAAGTGCCCTCGTTGTACTGCAGCGAGCCTTGTTCCCCTATTAATGAACCACTCATCATATCATATCCAGGCTCATTGAAATAGGGCTTTGCATTCAATATTAGCCCTTGTATGGAAACCAGAACTTGCAGCATAGTTGATTCACCAGGGATCCATTTCTCCTTCGTTCCACCTTCCCAAGTGTTAAGAAGGCTCAGGCAGACTTTTCCACACTCATACAAGTTTGGATTGATACGAAGGCCAAACGAATGGTAGTGTACTTGCTGGAAGCAATAATTAGCAATGTGTTAGGCTTCAGGTTTAAGAAATGAAAAAATAGCACTTGAGGCGTCTTAGGCGAAAAAGAAGGCAAAAGTAAAGTAGTCAGAGAAGAAATGAGATGCATACTGGTGGATCATTGGGATAGTTGCTAGGGAATAAAACATCAAAAAAGAAAAGGCCATCATGGTACGGAGTTCCATCAGCTCCAATGACCACGGCCCTCAACAGATCCATTCGTGTTTCATACACTCGGACAAATATGGTAACTGCTCATGAAAAGGCATTCAGATGAGTGTAATTATATGTATGTCAAATTTCAACTTGATGACAAAGACAAGTATCACGGATCAATTAGGAATGCTACAAAAGATTGGAAAATTTGCTCAGGTTACCAGGTAGATCTTTCTCCAGTATCTTCCATTCCTCCTGTATCCTCTTGGCGCAACCCTTAGAGGCCTACACAGAGTAACAAACATTTAGGAATAAAATAATGAACAACTAAATCAAAACTATCAAACACCTATTCTCAGTTAAACCAACCTGGTTGTCATGAGATGCAAATGCAGCAAAGTAATGGTCTGAATAATCTTCAACAGTATCAAATTTCTTGAAAAGACCGAAATTCTTCAGGCTTTCATCTAAATTTTGAAGCTGTTCCTTACTAGGAGCTGATTCACACTGGAGTGATAGATTTGCACTGTTATGCGGAACATACATCAAGAGATTTTCACTGTTATGCGGAGCAGGCATAAAGAGATTCATGCTGTTATGTAGAACAGGCATCAAGAGATTTGCGCTGTTATACGGACCAGGCATCAAGAGATTTCCGCTGTTATGCTGAACAGGCATCAAGGGAGTTGCGCTGCTATGTGGAACAGGCGCCCAGAGTCCAGGAACCATTTCTGGATGGAAATAGTGCATCGTATCTGGTGCAAGAACAGACCCCGAAGAAAGCTGTTCCTGAGGAGAATAGTTCATAGCATTTGGCGGGAGAACATACGGAAACTGATTCATAGGGGGAGGGTTCATAGCACCTGGTGCGAGCATAAATCCTGAAGAAGCTTGAGCAGTTGTCATATTATGGGGTAAATTCATCCAACCAGGCATTGGTGGAGGTACAAAGGGCACTGTGGGGAAAGGAATTGCACCAGGAACAGATTTCTCTGCCCCGCGTGATCCGTTTGTAGAATCATTTTGTTCTTTAATAGTTATCCCCTTTGAGTTTCCTTTGCCAGGAAATTTGCTCTTGCCAAAAGCAGGTCCCCCAGATGACAAAGAGAGCTCAAATGGTGTAGGCTTAAAAGCATTATTTAAGTCATACCATGAAGTGGACTGGTCCTTTAGTACCTCAGGGGTTTCTCCTCCAAAAGGAGTACTCGGAGCTTTCGAAGTGAACGATGTGCTTTTAGTTGCTTTAGCAAAACCAGGCATCCATGGGAGTGGAACCTCAACTCCAGGTGTAGTATCCATATGATCAAAATGTGATTGCAAATTCGCATAGTCGTTATGAACTAGGTCATTCCAATACATGTACATAGACAGATGATCTTCATATAATAGGTCGGCGGGCATTTCATCTGATTCTGAAGGGCAGTGCTTCTTTGAAGACTGAGCTTCACTTGGTCCAACACTATTTGCTGAACCACCACAACCAAGGGATAGCTGAAGAAAATCATCCTGCAAAAGAGGCAAGAATTCACAAAATAGCCCCAACAGAAAACACATAAACCATAGAGATAATCAGTACTTCAACGATGCTAAGATCATTGTAATAACAATCGGTAAATTCCGATTACCTTTCCATTGACACTAGATTCAGTATCCTCATCAAGACATATCACATCATTATAACCTCCTTTCATGTCAAGATCTATTTCTTCATGGTGAATAGGCTACAAAATGAACACGCTTCATCACGTTAGTACCATGTATTAGAAAAAAGTGTTACTCCTGCAAGCTATAACCTCAAAAAACAAAACAATGGAAATTCAAATCAAAACATCTACGCAGGTCCTGTATAAGAAATTGAAAAAATTAAGACAAAAGTCTTGCACGCAACATGTTGTATGTATTTTTTAACCAAACTTCCCACTTAACTAAAGGCTGGTAGGCCACATTGCATGCTATAAGTAACGAAACAGATGATTTCATGACTATATAAAGCTTTACTGTTCACTTTTTCAAGCCGGTATGCATAGATTGTACGTCGATTATACATAATCATTCACATATTATACATATCTTTTACATCCGGTGGCTATTTTAAGTTTAATCAGTTGGGTAGACGGCTATTTAATCATTGGTGAAAGCTACGTTAAGAAGCTTCAGAGTACTATCTATCTTAGAGAAGGAAACAAATGAAAGTATTTTATACCTCTTTCTGTTTAGCACTCTCTGGTTTTGAAATCAAACCCATAGGGGGCGAGACATCCTCCGCCCACACATCGATTGAACTCCCACCGGGGAAAACCCTTTTCCTGTGCATTAATTCCATCAGAATCACACAGACCAGCACAACGAAAACAAAGAAAATCACTCTTTACCTGTGCATTAATACCATAAGTATCATACAGAACCACACAATAAAAACAGAGAAAATCAAATGAGTACGTGTTTTACATAAAACTCTGGTGAAACACTCTTTTCCTGTTCATCAATAACATCAGAATCACAGAGACACACAAAATACAAAAAAGAAAAAGAAAATCAAATGAAATTTGTATTTATTCTACTTGAAGTTGCTTGGAAACACTCTTTTCCTGTTCATTGATGATATCAGAATCACAGACACAAAATGGAAACAAGAAATAATAGAAAAGGAAATTAAAATCGTATTTGTTTTACTTGAAGTTCTTTCAAAACACTCTTTTCCTGCGCATCAATAACATCAAGAATCACATAAAATTGAAATGTGTTTTATTTAAAGTTTGTGGAAGCGCTCTTTTCCTGTGAATTAATAACATCGGAATCATAGAAACCAAAACGTTTACTAAGGGGTTCAAAATACAAAGACCTAAACACACCAAAAAGCCAAAGAGGTTCAACGTCTATTATATATATATATATATATATATATATACACACATTAAAAGAACATTTTTTAATCATGTATAAACGATGTAAGCTTTCCGTCAGAACGAGTTTCAGATGAAACCTCGATCCCTCCGCCGCTGACACAAACAAACATAAGGTGAATAAAAATAAAAGAATAACAGTACTATCAGAATCATACAAGGAAAAAAAGAACAAAATTAAATGAAAGCATTAAATGGTTCAAAGTTTTGCTGGGAATTCTGGTGAAACACACTTTAATTAAAGCATCAGAATCACAAATAAATGAAATAAAATAAGAAAGATCCAATCTTTTTGCTCTTATTCAGGTGGAACACTCATTTCGTATGCAAAAACACCATTAAAATAACAAACGTAACAGCGAAAAAAGATCCAATCTTTTTTCTCTTAGAACACTCATTTCATCTACAAAAACACCATCAAAATAACAAGAAAAAAACAAAAACAACAGGAAAAGAAACATCAAATGACCCTTTTCTGATGCACTAATATCATCCAAATCACAGCTACCAGATTAAAACAAAAACACAAGCAAAAAATATAACCAAAAAATAAAAACATCAAATGTGCATTTTTTTTTATACTCAGAAAACAGTAATCACATAAACAAAATACAAACAAAACAAGAAACAACATAACAGTGAAAAAAGATCCAATCTTTTTGCTCTTAGAACACTCATTTCATCTGCAAAAACACCATTAAAATAACAAGAAAAAAACAAAAACAACAGGAAAAAAAACAAAAAATGACCCTTTTCTGATGTACTAATATCATCCAAATCACATCTACCAGATTAAAACAAAAACACAAGTAAAACATACAACCAAAAAAAAATCAAATCTTTTTCTTTTCTTTTTTTTAACTCAGAAAACAGTAATCACATAAACAAAAATACATACAAAACAAGAAACCCCATTTATATATACCAAAAAAACAGAAAAAAAAAACTTTTTTTTCTCTGTACCATTTTTAGAATTAGGGACCACATAAAAGGGAAAAAAGCAGAAGTCAAATAGATTTATTTTTTTATTGGAATTCCCTTTTTTCTATATATCAACATCATCAGTCCCACACACACAAAAAAAAAAAAAAAAAAAAAACATAAATGGTGGAATTCTCTTTCTATATACATGACTAAAACTAAAATGTATCAGCATCATCAAGAAACTATCAAATCCCAAATGGGTATATGTTTTTACTGAAAAAAGAAAACAACCCTTTATTTATACATCAAAATCAAGAAACCCCAGATAAAAAAACCCCAAAAAAGATTAATGGATGAGTCTTTTTACTTGGAATTCTGAGAGTTGTAACGAGACGGCGACAACTCCATTGATGAACTGTTTTTGTTCAGAGAAAAGACTGATGAAATGAGAAGACAGCTAGGTTTTTAAGTATTTGCGGGATCAAAATTTCTTAAAATGTATTGAAAAAATCTGTGTATATATATAGAAATTAAATTATTGTAATCTCCAGTTTATCTCTACAGAAAAACTCATTTTTGCCGATTTGACTATTTTGTTAAGAGTTTACTGTTCACTTGTTTTCTCAACGTGGCTTCCCCTTTTTGACACGCCTTCGCGCCTAGTTATTAGAATACAACGTCCACCTCCTCAATCAAAATGACAAAAATACCCCTTAAATTGAAAAATAATTTTAAAATAGTTTATTTTAAAAGTATGTATCGAGGACGATAATAAAAGCATCAGATAGTAACAAAATAATACTATAACGAGGTAATGTTATAATACAATCATGTAAAACATCAAATAGTAGTAGAAGTCGAAGAATAAGAGACTACAAGAATAATATTATGACTATTAGTATAACAACCTTCTACCTATGCAATGACCTCACCCCGTCGTTATGGGTAGGTCAACGGGAAGGAAAATTGGGCTAGAAAACTTTCATTGGAAATTTTTAGTCTGGTGCAGTTTTAGATAGAATATGAGTCTTGTAGGATCTAGGGCAACCGTATTGTGGATTGAGGGTCGGATTATAAGTTTGATTGTTCGAGTTAATAGCCAAGATGATAAGGAGTTTGTACGCCTTTTCGAAACTGAATTCGGGCTAGTAGAACTCCTGAAATTGATCTTCATGCAAGAAGGTAAATTATTGAACGTCATGAATTGAGGAGTGTGTTGTAAAAAAGTGTTTGGGACACAAGTTATGAATTTCTGTTTCCGTGCAGTTTGCTATGACGGAATTATTTTCGTTATGATGGTGCTGCCATGACGGGACAAAAGGGGTTTTAAAGGTAGAAAAGTACCAAATTCACTCTTATTTCTTCCACTTCATCTTTGAGAGATAAAAAATGACCTTGTGTTATTTCTCTTCGGTTTTTCACCTATTTCATGGCTAAGGATAAATTTATTGTTTCCCTAATTTTTAATATGATTCTTAGACCTTAGATTCTAGGGAAAACTGTTATAGGAAAAGATTTAGACTTGTAATTGATAGTGGGTAAAAGTTTAGTTGGGAGAGATGATAGTGAAAGTGGACATGAGTTAGAATTTTGATATAATTAGGATAATTAGGCCATTGTCGTTGATTATATAATTTTTTTATTGTTTATAGACCAAGAGCGAAATTTTATAGAGTTCAAGGCTTAATTCGAGGTGAGTGATAGTTTAATATTCCCATTTGTGTGTTATATGCATGTTAATTACTTCATGGTACTTTATGTATGTACGTGAAAAAGCAAATAATGACCTAAAGCTAATTGATTATTTTCATGATCAAATCGCATGCAATGAATTTATTATTTGAATTTGACAAGGTATGAATTATTCGTTGTAATCATTATTGTGATTGTGATTATGATTATGATTGTGAATAGTGTCACGTTCTAATACATTATTAGATCGGGTGCCATGCTCTAGCACATTATTGGATCGAGTGTCACATTCTGACACACAACTTGTTTGGATATGGGTCCCTTGAGGACTACGGTTGAAATTGTATTGAGATTGTTTATTATTTCATTGGTATATCGAGCATGATTTGTGAACTTGTTATTTTCAATATGTGTATGATTTACTGTGTTTTAGTTGCTTGAAGATATCTTGTTTATGCTGGTACATTGTTGTTATGTCTATTGATACTACACTTACTTCTTTTTTTTTTTTTTTTTGGTTTAGTATAAAGCATCTTCAAGTGGTTGCAAACAAATCTCAACTAGGTGATTGTTAATTCCCAAAATTCATGAGTGAGCTACTCCTTTCAGGCTACAATGGATTCTCCCATTATCTTTAGTTTATTTGCTTTCGAACTTAGAAACTTAATCATATTTTTGTTCTGTAATTTTCGGGGTTACATCCTATTGTACTAGACACGTACATAGAGTTTGGTACAGTGACTTTCAGTTGTGGGTAGAATTTTGTATTGGTTAAATTTAATTTGAACTATGGAAATTCAACTGAGTTTTGTTATTTAATTCGCTTCGTAACTTAGAATTATCTACATTGTGTTGTTTAGTTAGATTGGGTTAGAGTATTGGTTCTCCCATCAAAAAATTAGTGTGGGTGTCATTCACGACCTGTTTGAAGTCGTGACAACCTACTAATAAGAATGTCCTCCTATCTATTTGCTTCATCTCATTTTATGTGCCACCTTTTGATTTGGCACGATATTAAGAAAAAAAAAGACTCTTGAAATTTGTGGTCTAAAATCATTTATAGATATTTGTGGGGTTGAAAATCATTTTATTAAGGGCAAAAGAGAAATTTTAAAATTAAATTGTTTCTAATTACAGTAATGTGATATTTTTTGGGGGGGACGAATTAAAAATAAAAAGCTATCATATAAAATGAGAAGGAGGGAATAATATTTTTATCCCAATAAGTGTACGTTATATGTTCTTATCATGTCTAATCAAATTTTTAATGCTTATTTGGCCTCCTCATAAGTTAAAATAGTATCATGTCATATCTAATCATATTTTTCTAATACTTCTTTGGTATAATTCTACTTCTTTGAAAACTATCCATAGTCAATCTCTCACACATCTAAACTAGGTCATCTGTGTATCTCCACATGTATGAACTATCTCAGCCTCGTATTTCTTATATTGTTTTCCATCGAAGTTACTCCTACCTTGTCTGGTATACCTTTATTTTTAATCCTATTTCTCCTAATATTGTCACAACTCAAGTTACGTCCTACATGTGACACGACGAATAGAATTTTGAAGAACCCTAAGCAAGCCTCTTAGCATAAGCATGACGTAAGATAACATAAGAATCATACAGGGAAAAGAAGTGTGGAATTAAGTCTTCAAAACACTTTCGACTTAACAACTCATTCAAAGTAAAATTAAGAGACACATCAAATAATTGAACATATGCTAGATCTAACATAGCCTCTACTGCATAAATATGGTATAGGATAAGCCCTAACTTATTAATATGAAAGTCTGAAAGTAACTCTAAAAGAAAGACAGTAGAAACTCATAGATGATTGTGCCTTCGTAGCATGAGACTCACCAATGATGCTAGGCTGATAACTGATAGCAAAATTTTAAAAATCACATCATAAGTGAGTGATCATATAACAGACATATAATCATGTGAGCTATAACATGAAGCATGGTGTAATATTGCTCTACTAAAAAAGGCTCGATGTGTTTGTCAAGGAATAAAGGTGTATACTAAATAGATCCACTATCTAAGTTTGTGTAGACTTTGCATCGGTGAGAGTTCTTGTATGGACAACACTTCATCTCATACGACAAAGTTGATGTAACTACTATCTTATAGAACTTGTCATTAAACTTTGGTGGCACCTTCTTACCATACGAGACGTTGAGTGTGAGTTTTCATTTCACCAGTCCTACACTAATATGGTGAGTGACATTCTATACAATCTCTCTATTTTTCTAGATAAAAAAGTAGAAAAATACTTGAAACTACCTCTCTTTTGAATGACTTGTGTATCAAGATTCAATTCCACATTAGCCTAATGCATCACATTATTGAACTTGCATTCCAAATATTTTTTTATTGATCCTACTCAACTCGAAATCATTAGTCACTAGAGTGTGGCTCCGAAGCTCTAGCTTAGCGTAAAGTCTCGCCAATCAAAACTACATCATCCACAAACAATATACCCCATGACGCTTTACCTTGAATTTATCGTGTCAATGCATCCATTATCAATGCAAAAAAAAAAAAAAAAAAGTACTAAGGATTGACTTTTAGTGCAATCTCATCAAACAAAAATTGCCCGAAACTTTTTCCCATTGTCCTTAATTAAATCTTGACTTAATTATACATTATAGTAAATCTCTAATTTTCAAGCTCCTTCATATATATATATATGGATTGTTTAATACATTGATGGAACAAAGTTAATCTCAAATTTCATTTCAATTTTTTTTTTTTCACATATGAAATAACCACTTAATCTCCACTAAATATTTTTCAAATACTGCTTGTGAAATTTGATGACAATATGAAATATTTTTTTTAACAGGAATTCATATTTAGAGGTAGTATGATTTTTATAGTTTTTCTTTTTTATTTAGAGTTTGGTATAATTTTTTGAGATATAATTTCAACTATATATTCTTGTATCTTTTAGTGCTTACTGCTTAGCATAGTTATTTGTGTTGTATATATTAAGATTTGATAAGATTTTTTGGTATTTATGATTAATTTTTTTTAACATTTTTACTTTTAAATCTGATGAATACAAACTGTTAAACATTTAATGACAACTAGAAGCATTAATTTTTTTGGACAAAGTTAAAAAAACATTTAAGTTGTTAGATTATTTTAAAATTATTAGTTTCAAATATCAAGGATATTTTTGTCATTTCATGTCGTTGGTCGCAAATGCTACCATGGTCTTTTTTTTATAGATATGCCCCTTGAATTTTCAGTTTTTATCACTGTGGGTCCCAGCTTACGTTGTCCAGCCACGTAAGATAAACTTATAAACTAAGTTAACACTTCATTAATTAATAATCTCTTTAAAATGTTATTTATTAAAAGAATGACTTAATTTAATTTGGCATAAAATTTATGAAAATAATGAAAAAAATTCTATCTTTTGATTCTAGATTAAAGTTATACCAAATTTATTAAAATATTATTTAATTGTGTAATCTTACACATATCACGTAAAAAATTTAAATTTAAATTTGTCGAAGAAGGAAAGAGATCATCTATTTTAAATGAACTAAAAAAGAAAGACGATCATTCTTTTTTCAAATAGAAGAAAAAATACTTTCCTCTAATCGACTTGGGTAAATATAAAAAATTACTTATTTTGATAAGATAATAAGATAATATATTTTTAGAAAACCCTTGTATAAATATATAATCCCATTAATATTGCAAATTAATAATTTTTAAAAAAGTACAAATATGTTTAAGACAATTTAGTGAAATGGGCTTCTATTGTGTATTTTGGTTAAAATTTAATGGGCAAATTTCATTAATATAAAA
>JAABOM020000012.1:4814017-4829138 GCA_011800125.2 Solanum clarkiae
ACCAAGTGGGTACAACAAGTTCTCCTCTCTAGTAAACACTAGAGGCAAATACAATCATCAACAAACAATCTTGGCAATACAACAATTACCAATTTCACCAAAAATGGAAGAAAAATATCAAAAACGTAGTCTGAAAATAACAGCTCAAAAAACGACCTTCCGGGCATCAAAATGAAAAACTGCTTCTTGGAGTTGAAGATAAGAGTGTCAGGAACAACATACTAAAATTTGAGGATGAACGGACTCTGTTTGACCTCCGATCCAGAAGGAAAACCAAGCTATGCACAGTGAAAATGCAGATTTTTCTGCTCTTTGTTTCTGTTTTGTTGTCTCTGATTTTTTCTGTTTTTCTTGATCTCTTACTAATCTGATTTTCTGACATATATATTTCACACACACAAATGAAATGGGCCAAGAGAATAACCATAAATATTGGGTTTAAAGTAATTGTCCAATTTAAAAAGAGCCCAAATTAATTGGGCTATCCCTCCATGTAGGAGGGATATTTCCTAACACCATTAAATCTAATCATAAAATGCATTTCAGATATCTGGCAATTGACATTGAATTCGCTCTTCTGGTTCTACTATCTCTGCTGCTTTCAGCGGATTTTCATTGAAATGAATATTAATGCGATTGATCATCTTAACATCAATATCCCTGACTCTTTGCCACTCTCTCCTCATTCATTCCTTTAAATTGATGTCAGTGAGTTGCTAGAAAGTGAATTCCTTAGAACTCCAAGACATGACTTGGAAGAACGTGAAGCAGCAATAGAGCTTAGAGAAAAGATTGATGAGCAGGAATTGTTGTTGGAGTTCCTTTTGCTAATCCAACAGAAAAAGCAGGAGGCTATGGAAAATTTGCACGAAATAGTGTCTTTTGTATCGTCTGATATAGAAGAGGCCACTAAGATGCAGACAACCCTTAAGTTAAAAGGAGGCTCAAGCTTAGAACCAGCTAAGCAATTGAATTCTCGGAGGACAAGTACCGAAGATCATGATTCAGGGAGCTCTGGATCTAGAAAGAGGTCTAGGCCCAGCACAGGTGAGGAATCTGATGTCCATCCAGATGAAAGCCAGAGATCAGAAAGGCATATTGAATATAAAGGCTGCATTTCGGCAAAAATTTCCCGGTTGATGAAGAACTTCAGAAAATTGGAGGCAGCTTATTTCATGACAAGACGCAGGGTTATTAAAAGGGACAAATCTATGAGTAGAAACTGTCAAACAAGTCCGGAATGTAAAAGTTCCGCTACAGCTACTGAAAGGAGTTCTCTGAGTAATTTGTCATCAAAGGGAGCGTGCAATGGCGATAGACAGATGGGATGGATCAATTCATACTTGGAGGGTCTCTGCAAGTATTTTTCTTATAGCAAGTTAGAAGTGAAAGCAGATTTGAAGCAAGGGGATCTTCTAAACTCTTCCAATCTCATATGTTCTCTCAGCTTTGATCGTGATGGTGAATTTTTCGCAACTGCTGGTGTAAATAAGAAGATCAAAGTTTTTGAATATAACTCAATTCTAAATGCGGATCGTGATATACACTATCCAGTCGTTGAAATGGCTAATAGATCAAAGTTAAGCAGTATATGTTGGAATGGATATATCAAAAGCCAGCTTGCCTCAAGTAACTTTGAAGGTGTGGTGCAGGTACGTCAAACTCATGATCATTAAATCTTGTTTATTTAGCAGAACCAGAATGACGTTTGCTTAGATATATATATATATATATATATATATATATATATATATATATATATATATAATACAGGTATGGGATGTCACAAGAAGTCAGCTTTTTATGGAGATGAGAGAGCACGAGAAACGTGTCTGGTCTGTTGACTTTTCAGTAGCTGATCCAACCATGTTGGCAAGCGGGAGCGATGATGGTTCTGTGAAGCTTTGGAATATCAATCAGGCAATTCTACTTTTGCATTTGGTGGATGTCAGCTTTAAAACTAAATGTACTACAGTCATCTAGTTATTGTTGCTGTGTTGATTGAACGTGGATGTGTAATAAGTTGGTTTTTCTTACCTGGTTTGCCACAGGGAGTAAGTGTTGGAACCATAAAAACAAAAGCCAATGTTTGCTGTGTTCAGTTCCCTGTTGATTCTGGACGGGCCCTTGCTTTTGGTTCAGCAGATCATAAGATATATTACTACGACCTGCGAAACTCAAAGTTGCCTCTATACACATTAATTGGGCACAACAAGACGGTGAGCTATGTCAAGTTCATCGATTCAACAACTCTTGTGTCTGCATCTACAGATAATACAATAAAGCTATGGGATCTGACAACATGCATGTCTCGTATTCTTGATTCTCCTCTTCAGTCATTCACTGGACATATGAATGTAAAGGTATCATACTTTGATCCTACACCTGAATAATGATCTGTTGTCTTGTAATGTTCTCAGTAATAAAGTTTGAGAGATCTAAGTTGCCCATACAGTTAAGTTAAATTCATTTTCTGTCTGATTTTTGTCCTTCGGGAGTTCAATTTTCCCTCAATTTTCGTTCTTCTTTTTTTTTTTAAAAAAAATAGAAGAGTGACACCCTTGATACCAGGAAAAAAGGATATATCTTCTATGTTCTGTGAATTGTATTCACTTGATTTGTGAAATCAAGATCGAGTACAAACGAATTTGCCAATTTCCCAACCATGGACATATAACTTTCTTGTAAGACCAATAGGTAGGTTTGGGTCTGTACAGTAGCTAGTCTGGAATATTTTCTACTGCACTGGACTGAAATTGGATATTTGTTTGTGAGTAGTACAAGTTCCAGATACAGAGATTCACAATCTTTTGTAGTTAAAAAGTTTAAAAATTCATAGTCGGGGTTTGAAATGTTTGACTCTCTGCATATCATCTACTCCGAACTACATCACAAGCATATTCGCTTACTCCAACCCCTGCTACCTGCCTGTCATTCCCCAAAACTGAATGACAGGTCCCCGGCTCCCTAACTTCCATTGAGAGAACCTTTCCATACCCATTCATAGACTCTGTATGCATCATGAATTAACGCATTCATAATACTTAAATTCGACGTATAGCTGGTTCGTCTCCAAAAAATTTAGAAGTTTGTACATAAACGTATATAGATACATCAACTCAAAGCGTACAATGAGCTTTTAACTGTCTAAATAATAAATAATTGTGTGTGTCGTAACTGGGCAAGACAAAATACTAAACATGACATGACTGCTCTTATAAGCAATGTAGTAAGACTCACCATAACAAAGCTGGAGGAGTTGAATGCCTATCTCGACTCCTAACTTTGCGCATGTTTGCGCTTGAAATGGAGAACAACAAAAATTCCCTTGGGACTGAGTACAAACATTAAAGGGTCATTGGGTAAAGTGTATGAGAATAATGCTAAATAAAGTGTATTATAATGCTTGCATTAGTAATGCATGTATTAATTATGCTTGCACTAATTATATGTGGAATATTTTATGCACTGTTTGGTTTGGTGAATTAAAAATACCATGCATTGCATAAAAAATTTTGTTTACAAAGATACCCTCCACAATAATGATGGAAAAGATTGAAAAAAGGGCTTTGAGGGGCAATTAGGTCTTTAATCATGCTAATGCATGCATTAAAATATACCCCTTAATACACAATACAAGCATTAGTTATACATGGGTTGAAAAAAGTTACCAAATAAGGTACTACTAATACACAAAGATAATGCATGCGTTATTTTTACTAATACTCTCTACCAAACGACCTCTAAGTATCCAACTCCCTCACTTAATGTTAGGACAACTTTTTTTTAAGTAGCGGTGCAATATATACAAATTAAAATCGTTATACAACATGTTAAATCACGAGAACATTTCTGAAACCAAAAGGTACTTTTAGAATGTGAACATTTGTCAATAGGCCTTTTTCCATTACATATATAACTTTACTTCTGTTGGGGAGTACCTATAGACACTGACACGCTTTAACCACCATGTGTATATCATGACATGTAATCAATGCCCGATCTCACTATAATGTTGTATGTTTTCACATGGAAATGCTAGAAATAACCACACGGCTACATTGTTGTTATTCAATGATAGTCTCAACTATGATCCCATGCCTGCGCGTGTGGTTGCTAGGCATTCGATCTGTGCGACCAGATCCCCTCTCAGTTACCTAAAGGTATTCTCTAAAACATTTGTCTTCGATATATGCCCCTTTTGGTCATCTATACTATAAAAGCTTTGACATCATGATCCATGTGATAATCAATTCATATCTTGGCTCCTATGCCCCTTAAACATCATCTATGTGCGAAATAATAACATAGAGTTCATAAGCATATTATAAGTAGTAAGCATGGTTTCTGAAATAAACACATTTATCGCACTTGAAAACATATTCATAAACAATTATGAAACATAACATGGGGCGCTATTTTCACATTTCAAAATATAAATTAACATATTTTATAAAACATATCATTCTCAAGATAGCACAAACCATAGTTTTCGTGAAAAACATGGAGAATGATCACTTGCTCACCCCTATGAACTATTCACGTTCTAAACCAGATTCATGTACATTTGAAATCATGTCATTTGAGAAAATAGTATCAAGGAAGATATATTTTCACTTACCTTCAACCTTTTCATCCAGTTAACCAAACGACATTCAACATGTCCCATTACAATCAATCTACATAAATGTGATTGTATTTCCATCAATGCTAGCACAACAATTTAACATAGACCATCTATGGTTCATACATTGTCTCCCATCACCCTCATAATTTCCGTAATTCATGTCCATAAATTCAATTCATGGAGTTCACTAGTCATTGGAGTAGTTGTTCAACTTATTATCTGATATACCAAATTACTATTCATCATCAAGCTCTTTCTTTCTGGAGTTATTCCAATACTATATTTAAAGCACAATTTCTACCCACGATCTACTTGGCAAACTTATTTCACCTTCATAGTCAAAGCTTGAGTTGTGGGATCGGTTCTCGGAGACAGATCTTGAAGATGCTCTACTTTGAAGAACTCTTGGGAGATTGAGATTTCTTGAAAAATCACATGTTTTGGGAGTTAAAATAATGCTATTGCACATTTATGAGTCGTTTGGTAGAGAATTTCGGTCAAAGTACTTAAAATCGGTTGACCAAATCTGGTGCGAATTCCCCAACACACTCACACTCACGCCATGTCAAGTGTTGACACTGGTGCGCTACCAAAAGTGAAGAGTCCGGATAACTTAGATTCCAATCACCCACATACCATACTATTCATTGTCAAATATATCATACCCTTCTCTTTACTATGATCTACCCAATATTTACACAATGAGGCACTTACAATAGACTCATGATGTGAGGCTATGTCTAGCCAAATAACTTTCTTGCGGTCTGTTCGTGGTTGGCCCAACTGTGATGTATGGTTCCTGACTTCTCCCAGCTTTCTTGCTATATGATTGTGTCGCAAAGGTATGATAAGCCTCTTTAGGCTGACCTCTTGTTCAACTTGTTATTTTATCCGTTCTACAACTTCCAAATTACACCATGCATACATTACCATGTCCCCAACACTTCACCATTTTCATGTGGGCCCATACACATCTCAGGACTACCTGAATCATGCAATTAGGATTGTAATTATCCCAAATAACTTTTTAGGAGTCCAGGGGCCTTACACCGCCTATCAGCAATTGAGTTTCAACCATTCCCCCTCTCAAACATGCCTAGGCTTCCATTTGGATCGCAGCTGTGTTTTGATCCTCCTTAAAACCAGGAGAAAAGTTGGTTTGTTGACTACCAACTTGGTACTTAACAACCCTTGGTAGAATCTACCTATGGCCCAATGGCAACAAGACTACCTTGAAGGCCTTTCCTGTTCCACTGTCATGGAAGACTTTCAAATAGATGAATTAGAATGGAGATTTGAATAACTTCCATTACAGGTTAAATAAATGGAGAGGAGAGAGGCTTACAAAAGAAAGTAGGGTGGGAGCTTTAACAGGGACTAAACCAGAATGAGTAGACAAAAAAGAGGCAGACAAAGAAAGGAGAGGATTAAATATGTGTACATGTCGCATAAATTTATAAATATGCTCAAGCTTATATAGAATAGCTAGACAATCAAGTTCCAGTCTAGCCTATAAGGCACGTCTTCAAGCATTCGTATGTCATCTTGTTCTCTCTATATATTTCTTTTGAGCAATTTAACGTTGTATTAAAACCAAGACCTAGGTTGTACTGATTTTTTTTTTTTTACAAATGGAGTAAATACAGAATATACTATATATGAAATCAGTCCTAAATGGTGCCTAGGACATCTAGGATTGTTTCAGTGTCACTAATATACAGTTTAGTGCACCGAAAACAGGATTGTACACTCTCTATATTGTATTATTCAAATGGTAGATTATTGACATGCGACTTATATTAAGTACATAGAAGCTTATGCATCTATGAAGTACTTCTCAGCCACACCTTAAAAAATTTAGTTGCTTTGTATCATCAACATTGCCACCGGTTTCTTCTTTTTGAGTCATGACCAAAAGTAACCAAATCATGTCTCTAGTTTCTTCTTACAACTTACTCCTGATTAGTACTTGATATCTTCCCTATCCCGTGATGATGTAGTTGTGCTTGAATTTGCTTTGCTACTGATAAAAGCATTTCTTTGTTTCAGAACTTTGTTGGCCTATCTGTATCTGATGGTTACATAGCAACTGGCTCAGAAACAAATGAGGTATCATTTATTACCATAAAGATCTATACTTGTGTACTTAAGTGCATTTTAAAGGAGTTTTGAGTAATACTTTCACAGAAAGTCTGTATTGAAGGGAATAGTTTGACTAGAACTGGTTCCTTGAGCATCATATCTAAGGCAGGTATATGCAGCTGAAATTTGTGTTTAAAGTTCCAGATAGCTGTTTATAATAAATGTACAGAAAGCAAGTATTTTATGCAAGAAACTACAAAATGAGAGTCATGAAATGAAATCATTTACCAGAAGGCATACAATATGACTACCAGTAGGGAAACAAAGTACAGGCTGGTCAAAACTCACTTCTATGAAATGAAATTTGGCACCTCAACACTATGTGTAGTCTGCACGCGCTAGACTTCATGTTAAGGCTTGTGCATGTTCCACCGTGTGCCAATTGCCACTTGTGCAGTATACTACACATCTTTATTTAGACATGCAATAATATGCCTTTAGATTGTATTGTGCATGTACAAGATTGAATTCCTGAATGTCCTTAGACCATATACTCCATTGAGGTATGCACATCAATGGGATACTAGACCTAAATAAACAATTGCATCCTTGCATGTATCCTTGTGTGATGGCTATCCTTTATTTGCTTCAGAGTGCCAGTTGGTACCTTAAGTTGATCATTTGCACAAGTAGGTTAATAGACGGTATGCAAAAAGTAGTTCCTTAAGCTTCAAGGGAAACCAAAGGATTTCAGTTACTTTTTATGGCTCCAAATTCACATACATCAGCCAACTATAATCTGATTCTATTGGTCGTTGACTTTCCTGTACTCACCTAGTTTCGTGTCCATTTTGTATCCCTAAGAGAGAAGCCGTAGCTTATGAAATTCTCTTCAACTGAACCCATGCTAGCTAAACAATCCAAAAAGGTGCCAATGTGAGTATGGGACTATTGGTGATCCTCAATGCAATAGCAGACTACATGTCTGACTAAAATCCATTTGCATTTGGGAACGCTTTTGTCAGTAGTCGAAAAACAATTTTTGTTTGACCAATCTTTCCTGAAAGACTTTTTGAGTCTTCCTTCCTTCAGCAGAGTGATGGTATTGGGATAATTTTAGCGACTTGGACTGAGAAAAGAATGCTAATTCTTGTAGTGTAACTAACATGTTGAAGGCTCCTCTTCTTAAAACTCTCATTGAGCTGAGCTCTGGTTTCAGACTAGCTAGAAACCAACTAACTGCATAAGTGGGAGACAGATGACCTGACTAGCAGTTGATCAAAATCACCATGGTGCGCCGTAATGTCCTTTATCTGGGCTCAAATTCTACGATCAAGCCATAGGATCGTCATACTCTTGGTCAAGCCTCTCAGTTAGGGCCAGTACATGCTCATCCCAGGATAAATAAGCTAAATGTTTTCTTTCACGTATAAAAGCTACGTGCTACAGCTGCTTTGACCCTCTGCTCCAATAGTACTTTATCAGTTAAAAAGAACTGATCCAAATTTATACAGGTAGTTCCCAAGACCAGACCCGTCAAATTTTGAGTTCGATATACGAGTGAAAGAAATGGACTGAAATGTTAATTTGTTTGCTGGTGTGCCGAGAAATAGGGTTCTTCAAACTCATGGATGATTGAAGAATTCCCTTCAAACTGCTGTAGATTCTTCATTCTTGCTTGTATATCCATTTTACCCATTAACTATACAATCGATTGCATATGCTGTAATTCGCAACTGATCTCCTAAATATTTCTTCACTAATTCCATCTCTTTCATGTCCATTGTCCATCACATTTCTTTAGTAAAGGCTTGATGTGAGGATCGAATGTTTTGGCTTGATGTGAGGATTGAATGTTTCTGATATTAATTGATACAAACAAATGAATTAAAACTGAAAAAAATAAACTTCAGGAAAGGGTAATTTCAAGAAGGGGTCAAACAATTCAGGGAAGGGGAAGATTCCGAGAACAATTCTAAAAGATTGATTGCTGAAATGGGTGTTATTGTATTAGATGAACTTCAAATATGATTACATTGTATTTATTCAAGAGAACTAAGCTGGAAATTGGCTAAGCAACTTTCCCGCCAAAATTAAATTTGAAAGCTAATCACCGAGTTAACTAACATCCAGCTTAACCAACTCGACTAACTTTTAACAGCTGCAGTCAGCTAAATGCAATAATAGAACCGTATCAGTTCAAACACGGTTTACTAAATGGAGAATATGGAATAGTAAACTGATAACTATCCAAAATAGAGAATTCATTAACTTGATATATATATATATATATATATATATATATATATATATATAATTTGATAAGTTCATGTGGTTGCACACTCCCTTGGCAACGCCAAGATCTGTGAAAGATTTGATGTTTAGTTGGAAGAGCAGGAGGAGGAGGAGAAGACTAAGTGCTTGGAACATGGTTCCACTCCACTTGCATTAATGTGGGTAGTTTGGAGAGAGAGAAATAGGAGAACTTTTGAAGGAGTTGAATCGAGTCTCTCTCAGTTGAGGAGTCGTCTCCGCTCTTGTAGAATCTTACCTTTTGGTATAGACAGAAAGTAACTTATATAGATAATTGGTTGGAGTTTGTAGACAATCATATTTTGTAGAATCTTAACCTCTTGGTACCCCATGTATACTGCCAGTTGAGCCATGTTTATGAATGGAAATACCTTTGCTTGATCAAAGATTCTTGTATTGGGGAGCCTCTATTGATCCTTTAAAGAACAAAGTGCTCATTCTTTAATGAAGTAAATAATTAGACAAGCAGATGAAGTGATAGACTGGTACACCCCAGAGCAGAACGTCTAGTACTAGGATAATGCTCTAGATACTGTGTGTGAAAAGCTTAGTCCATATTATCGAGCTTCCGACTCCAAATCTTAACTATTTAACAGTCTGCCAAGAGGAAGAAAACTACTTTTTTGTGACTGCATCTCGAGTAGTTCTTTCTAATTATATACACACAGAAAGGAAATTTTGGTGGTTATTGTGTGTAAACATTCCCCTCCCACAGTTCATCTTTGAATTTAGGTAGTTTTCTTTTGGAGTTCCCATCTTATATGCTTTTGCACATTATGTGTATGTTGCCCAAGTCTCTCAAAAAATGTTGCCGCACCCGTGTTGGAGCCTCCAATGATACACTTTTTTGGAGATCCTAAATGCAGTCGTCAATATTTTTTGAAGAGTCCGAGCAACATATTCCATCATCTGATGCCATTTATGGTGATTATTAGCGCTGATTGCCACTCGTTTTTAATGTGTAATGGGTAATTTATGTCATGCTACAGGTTGTCATATACCACAAAGCTTTTCCCATGCCAGCATTGTCATTTAAATTTAACTGCACAGATCCGCTTTCTGGTGATGAAGTAGAGGACAGTGCACAGTTCATCTCATCTGTGTGTTGGCGCGGTCAGTCCCCTACCTTAGTTGCCGCGAATTCTATGGGAAATATCAAGCTCTTGGAGATGGTATAATGTCCTAGTTACTACAAGATGAAGAAAGGTACGAAGGAGAGAGACTTCAGCAAAAGTAAATGAAGGGGTTACACCAAGATATTGTCCTAGCTGAGATAAACTCGATTCGATGCCATGGCAACAAGGAAGTTGATATTGCCATCAAGAAACAAATATTTTTGTAGTTAGTTCATAGCAGAAGAAACTCAATGGAAGTATGACAATTTTCTCATGGTGGAATGTGCTGTAAATAGATATTGGTTAGGGGTATGGGAAGAAGAGATGCAAGTGTTTATTCTCTTTGTATATTTTGTAATTTTGAGGTCTAACGAACATTTCAGGAATGTAATATCGTTGCCTGATGACAGTAAATTGAAGAATACAAGCAGCGTTTTAGAATCCATGCTGCATCTCATTCAGTTCAACTGATCTGTTCAGCTGCTAAACACGCGAGTGCAAGGAGGCATAGGTAACATTTGAGATTATGCATTTTTCGAGTACATTCTGTCTTAGGATTATGTACGCTGTTCATGACCAGCCAATTTATTTGACAAAAAAACATGCAAATTATGAAAATACCAAGTTTCCATGGTTTCAAAGGGAGATAATGGTTAATGTGACTTGTTTGGATTACTTTCTATTCTACTCTCAGGCTGTTTATTATGTTACTAAACTATATCTACTATAGACAGACTTGTCATTGCAGGTCATATTTACCTGATTCTTTAGAAAACTTTTCTGACCTTGGGGTATAGTAAGGCAGCAGGAGTGATCGTGTTATATCATGTGTTATCGTTATCTCTCATATATGTATTAATTTTATCGTATTTACATACTATCATGTGCTTTTCATTATTAGTCATTTTTTTTGTTCCCTTTCCTTTCTTTTTTGTCATATTTAATTTATTCTGCTTATAGATTTTTGAGACGAGGGTTCCTAGGAAACTTCTTCTTTACTTCTATGAGATAGTGATAAGGTCTACCTACATTCTACCCTCC
Organism: Solanum clarkiae; assembly: GCA_011800125.2. Taxonomy (NCBI): domain Eukaryota; kingdom Viridiplantae; phylum Streptophyta; class Magnoliopsida; order Solanales; family Solanaceae; genus Solanum; species Solanum clarkiae. Next base: position 4,825,196 of record JAABOM020000012.1, read on the forward strand.
CCAAACCTCACTTGTGAAATTCCACTGAGTATGTTGTTGTTATTTGAAAAACTTGTACACTGACGGTGCATAGAAGTTAAACTTTTGTTCTAGGAGGTGATCTTATAGTGTTATATTCTAGCCTGTTCATTCGACAAATGGTCGAATTCAGTGTTTGTCTGGCTCTTTAATGTTACATTCTTCCCCCTCCTTTTGTGGATCAGCAAGCAAGGATGAGAACAAAACATAAATCTAGTTACAGTGGTTCTGACTATATTTGGCTGACAATGCTAGTCTACCAATAAGACGTCGAATCCTTAGAGCCCCTGGACCTGGGCTAAGTTTAGTTGGATTTCCAACTTTAGAACAAGGAGGATTTCCAGCACACCAACCACCAGGTGTGAAGCTATCATTACTCCTGCTAAGTAATTCCATATCAATCTTGTCTAAAACTGGATCATCTTGCTTGAACTTGCGCGCAAACGCCGCGCCACTTGCAATCATCTTTGCAGTGTCATTCAGGGACAGTGTGTGTGGATGCTGTTTTGGAGGAACATCCCAGGAAATATAGTGCATGTCATGGTTAATAACAGTAGAAATGAACTCTGGTGCATTGCATACAACAGTTTGAAAGTAGCCTTCTGGAGAGGACACAAAATTAGTGTAGTATAGAAGTAGGTTCCTAGGGAGATTGTCCCATCCCCATATGCAGTATTCCACAAATGCACGCGAAAGGACCATCCAAGCTGAACCTGTGTCATGTTTGTAACATTCTTTAGAGTAAGGTCTATAAGGATGATGGCCGACTTGCTATCACATGTTAAATTACACTGACAATGTATATTGTTTAATTTCATAACGAAGAAAAAGAAATCGTGAGTCAAATTCATTGATTCTATATGGTTCAAAAGTAACATTATTTACCAGTAAAGAGTTTGAAGGCAGTTGGAGCAGGTCTCTTTGGTGTTACCCAAATTAAATCAGATTTTGTGGTCTTGTACAACCCTGGGTCTATAATTATTGGCATTGCCCTTTTGGCCCTGAAAAATTTGCAAATCATAGTTCAGTTAGACGAGGATCTTATTAACTCAGGCGATTGACTATCTGAACGATTCTCCACCCATAATTCCCTTGTCGATAAAGTGAAAGAGAGAACATACTCTTTCCAACCTAGGTCACTTGTGTGCTCAATGAAATTCAAGTCTGGTTTCAAATCAGAAAATGTGTAGAGTAGATCTGCACAAAGAGAAGAAAAGGGAAAAATTAAAGATATTTCATTTAATAAGTTTAAGTTATTAGAGGAAATAACAAAAAAAATATATTCAATATAATTTTATAAGTAGAAATCGAAGAGGTTAGGATGTAAGTAGACTTTATTCCTAGAGTTTGAACTTACAATTGTAGCAACTTTTATTCCAACCACCTTTAATGTATGTTATAGAAGATTTCCTATGCCAATGGAATTCAAAAATTTATATAAATACAAAGACACAATAAGGTTGAAATTTTCAAAATAACACTTCGAATTGGAGGGTGATCCTCCCAATAAACAAGACTAAAAGTTTATTATATAGTTTACCCCCTCACTAGGGTGGAATAAAAAAAAAACTCTGATATAAAAATTCATCCATCTATAATCCAACTAATTAAACTTAAAATAGTCGACAAATATAATATATATATACACACACACATGATTTCAGTGTACTTCTTCTATCTAATAATAATTATTCGCTATTGACTTTGCATAATGATTAAGAAATCGTAAAGAATGAAATGATTTTTTCAAATCGTCCCTATTAAAATAAAGCCATCTAAACAGAAAAAATGAATACTAGTATCCAATAGCCAGGGAAAAATAAACATATAAAATGTTAAATTATTCATTAATTTTATAAAACTGAATAAGTATTGTTGGACATCTCAAAATAGTATAATGGACAAGTAAAGATCGACAGAGGGAGTATAATTTATATATACTCACAAAAAAAGTAAATAATAAATCTGTCTGTCCATTTGTGTAAAAATTCCTTAAAAAAGTTGTTTCTTCTATTTAAAAAAGAATAATCTAGTTTGATTTGACACAGAATAAAAAAGATCTTTCTAAACGGACTAAAATAGAGATTGACTAAGTATAATGATTAAGAAACGATAAATAATAAAGTGATTGAAAATCACCCCGATTAAATTAAGTCATCTAAATAGAAAAATGAATACTAGTATTCGAGTAAAAAAAATGCAAGTTTGGTGCACTAAAATTCTCACCATGCGTAGGGTTTGGGGAAGGGTTCGACTATAAGAGTTGAATAGAGTATAAATTGAATAAGTATTGATAGAAATCTCAAAATAGTATAGTTGATAAGTAGAGATGAACAGAGAAAGTATAATTTATGTATATCGACTAAAAAAATAAATAATAAATTTGTCTAACTATTTATGTATTAGACAAGTGATAAAGGATTTAGAGTACTAACCATCTTGAGTAACCAAAGGATAATCAGAAGCACTTAAATTAATAAACCAATCCCAATCTTTATGTTTCTCAAGAAGAATAGCACAAGCATGAAGTGTATTAGCAACCATAGTTGGTCCTCTATATGTCACCATATTTGCTTTACTAATCATATAAACATTTCCAACTTGTCCAAATATTTCATCTTGTTTCAATCTTAAAGCAAGTTCCAATCTCTCTTGTACATTTGATTCCAAGTCCAAATGAACAACATAGTAATTCCATGGATGATACATTGATCTCAAACACCTCCATAACTTTTCAAGATCACCCTTTGATCCTGAAATCAAGTAAGCAAGTCGCGCGATCGAACGATTATTGTTGTTATTAATTTGCTTGATTTTTGATTCAACAAAGTGTGAATTACTAGATGGAGATATTGAAGTGATTGTGTTAAATGGGAAAATAAGACTTATGTTCAAGGAGGTACCAACAAGGAAAAAACAAACAAGAAAGATTATAGCTAGAGGATTTGTACATATTTTCTCCATGTTCAGAGATCCCATTCTTGAACCTTATCATGAGTTTTTTTTATAGGATTTGTTTTTAATAATATACCGTCCAACATAAAAATATGTAGTTCAATATATAATATTAAAAATTGTACTTGATATATTTGTGTATGAATATTTTTTCTATTTTAATTTATATCATTTATTTTTTTAAATCAGTTTAAACAGAATAAAATATTTTTATATTCTAATAACAATTTAACTTTAAAATATCAATTTTATCTTAATGAAATGATTTATACTATATAAATATTTATATTTATTTTAAAATAATTGTTTTTTATTTTGTACATTACATTAGGATTATCGGAAAAACAGATAAATTTTGAGATAAAAAAATAATTAGGAAAATATATTTGGATGACATGTGTGTACTCTTCGGTGGCATAAAATCAGAAAAAAGACAAAATTACTTTTTCTCTAGTTTGACCTAAGACGGCAGTTTTTTTTTTTTTTTTTTTCCTTTTCTTAATTTTTCTCTAATTTCTAAATAAGTGTTAATTTTAAAAAAAATATATATTATATACTTTTAGTTTTATCTATTTAATTTTCAAAAAATTGTTTATTAAATAGAAGTGGTCTAGTAAATTATACATTATATTTATTAATTTTAATAAGAATTATGTATTTGCTTATTTAATAAAATTTTATAGGAATTAATGAAGTTCTAATAATTTTCACAAGTAAATATAACTTAGCAAATTCTATTTGCAAGTCCCAATAAAACTTTAACTTTAAATAAGTTTAATTTTAAATCATCATTTTATATTACGTGTTATACAAGAAATAAAGAAGGAATTTTAAAACCTATAAAATAACTTTCAAGGTTTATGCAACCATGAATTATTTTATTAAGTCCAAAAGCGTATCTAAAGTTATATTATTTTTACTTAAAAAAATAATATTTATTTTATTTTATTTTATTTAGCATTCTTCGATT
>JAABOM020000012.1:4835352-4857099 GCA_011800125.2 Solanum clarkiae
GAAGAAAGAAAGAAGAGGAATTGGGGGCGCGTGGCCCCCACGCGCTAGACTTATATATATATATATTTTTTATAAAAATTGTTTAAAAATCATTAAAGCAAAAAATAAAAAATAAATAAATTAAAAAAAACTCGATGATTAATTTGACACCGTGGATGGTAAAAATTGGGTGTCAACAAAAGGTTTTAAAAGAAAAGTCAAAAGTCAAAATAAATAACTATTTCCATCTTTACTTAGCTTCTATACTTTTTTTTGGATGTCCAACAATACTTGTCTACTTTATGAAATCAAGAGAAGATTTTACACTTACTTCCTAATTTATCTTATAATTAATTATAATAATTTCCTCATTAAATTTTTCAAGATATAGTATTTATTATATTCAAAGGGCACTTTGATAAAATTACCCCATCATTTAGTACTTCTTAATTTCTTTGTCAATTTAACAGGGACCAACTAAAGTTCTACGGAGAGAATATTTGCTTTTGACTTTTAAATGCTTAAAAGAACTTTTCCAAATACCCTTAATTCGTGACAAAAATAAAAATATTCTTAATTACCTTGCTTGATTATGTTACAAGTAATTTTGAATGCTAATGACCTATTTTACTTTTTTGGCAAAATAAAAAAATGAATAATTTTTACAGATAAAAAAAATAGGTTATTCTTAATTCTTTTTTAAACCGAGGGAGTATTGGAAGATATGTGGAGGGTGTGACTTGTTTCTCTCCCAATCTCTCTGTCTAATGGCACTCTAAAATTTTGTTGGTAACGAAAGGGTACATTCTCTTTAAAAATCTCTGCCTTTACTTTTCCCTTTTACGTTCCCTTATAGCTTCATTCTCAAATCCATTTCCATTTCTCCTTTCTTCCCAAAAAAATAAAAAAATAAAAATACATATATATATTGAAAAATTTAAAAAGAAAAACATATTTTTTGTGCTGATCTTGATCCTACAAGGTGATGCTTGTACCTTTTTAAAATGTGTGATTTTTGGAAATTGGAACGTAACATACAAAAAAGAATCATCTTTTTAGTTTGCATTAATGCATGTATCCATTGTTTTGTTTTGTTATATTTATATGCAATGTGTAATGATCTTTACTGATATTTACGACGTGATTTATAAATACGTTATGATTTTTATGTGATTTTTCCTCTTTTGATTAATCTTATTCCTACTTATTTTTTAGACGAGTGTTTTTCGAAAACAACCTTTGTCCTGTCAGCTAGTGGTAAGGTCTGTGTATATTTCACCCTCCTAACCCCTTTTGTGAGATCCACTGAGTATGCTATTGTTGTTGTCGTCGTTATGATATGCCATGCTTATTTTTTTAACTATTTTGTTTGTGTGACATATTTCCCGAGATCTTGTACTGAATATCGCGTTTGAGTGAGTAGCTATTTTTTCTATTTTATCTGGTAGTTATGTTAGAGGATCGTATGATTCAATGATCTATACAATGTTTATTTAAGTAGCATAACAATAATACGTGTATTTGAAGTTTTTGATATTGAATTAGTTGGAACTGCATGAGCTGAATCATATGATACTTGAATGAGTCCTAAATTTTCATTTTCTCTGAAGAAAAGGTCGCTTGAAATGGTTTGGTCATGTCTGTTTGGGAAGTAAGAAGCCCCTTTGACATATCTTCATCGGCACGAGCATGTAGGTGTGAAAAATCATGGTGAATGAAGGTGTTAAAAGGGGACGAGATAAATATGTATGGAAGGAAGTTGTTTTGAAGGATCTACAAACTACAAGCTTTTACCAATTAGTTGAATTATGTGTTAAGCATATTAGTACGTTTACTGTAGGTCCTATGCTTTTTTAGGAGTTTTTTAGTCATGTTAAAAGATATTAATAAAGAAAATTGCAGAAAACTCCTGTATTTGTTTCATCGTTATTTTCATTTTTTATAGTATTTGTCTAAATGAGCATAATGGATGCATGATAAGTGAGGATTCATATAGCCGATTCCAACTTGCTTGATGTTGAACCTTAGTTGTTGTTTTTCCTATGCATTTGGCATAGCTAGTTGTAGATGAATGTACTAAGTAACATATATTATATATGAGAGTGTGAATAGTGCAGAATGGTGACCGTTCAAAACTTTACACGTCTAGAATATGTAAATAGGGGAAATGGGGATGTTGAGATAGATGTATAGTTATACTAGGGGAAATAGGATTAGGAAGGATGATATCCAGGACAAGGTGGGAGTGGCCTTCGTGGTGGACAAGATGAGGGAGGTGAGATTAAGATGATTCAGGAATGTGAAGAGGAGATCGATACACAAATTCTCTATGAGGGAAATGAGAGGTTGACTATGGTGGGGCATGAGGAGAGGTAAGTATTGAGGAGAGGAGATTAGATAGGACATGGCTCAACTGCTACACCGGAGACATAGTCCTAGATAGGACAAGGATGATATGGAAAACGAGAATTAGGGTAGAAGGTAATAGGTTGTCGAGCATTTTCTAGTTTCCATTATCAATATTGTTATTATGACTCCCCATTCTCATTCTTTGATTTTGTTCTTACTATTACCTTCATTATTGTATTTCTTTTACATACATGATTTTTTTATGTTTTACTTGAGCTGAGGGTCTATAGGGAACAACTTGTCTACCTTCACAAGGTATGTGTAAGGTTACGAACACACCATCCTCCCCACTGGGTATGTTATCGTTGTGAATAGGTTCTGTTACTTGGAAACTTTTGTTCACATTGTGTTTTCTCGATAAGGTGCTCTGTGTCCCCTGAGAACAGTTTTATTCTTCCTATGAGTTAGTGAATAATGTGTAATTTATGCCTAATATGTTCTGTGTTGCTTGCTTCAGGATTTTAGAGTTGAAAATCGAGTTTGGTTTGTTTATCAGTCAATCGTGGGTAGAGATATGGAACCTCAGTTAGCTCGTGTTTCAGCTGAAACTGTAAGTGAAAAGAAGAACCTTCCGAAGGAAAATAAGAAAAAGAATAACAGTGAAAAGAAGTACCTTACGAAGGAAAATCAGAAAATGAACAATGGTGCAAAGGTTAATGAGCCTATCAAATTTGGCTCTCATGGAACTAAAGAATCAACAAAGGAGGAAGGACAAAAAGTTCCTGTGGTCGGCGAGCTGAAGGATGCAGTTGAGGACTGGCCTGAACCTAAGCAGATCCATTCTTTCTACATTGTTAGATACCGAAGATTTGAAGACCAAAACCTGAAGCCTAAGTATGATCAGGCAGAAAAAGAGCTACAAAAACTGAACCAAGCAAGATTTCAGCTTATTGAAAAATTGCGGGCCAAAAAGGTAAGTTTTGTCCACAGAACTTCCATATCTAATTTCGAAAGAAAGAAAACGCTGCTCAATGGTGAAGTTCATGAATAAAGGTTGCGTTGTTTCCATCTAACTGAACTTTAAAACTCGGTACTTATGTATGTTGTACACGTATTTAAATATGTACAAACATGTTTTGAATAAGGATGTAGGCATCCTTAAATTTAGCTCCTTTAGCTCAACGTCGCAAGCTTTGCAAAGTGGTACTTTAAAAAAGGTTATCTGGATGTGTCCAAACTTCTGTTTTCAGGCATCTCGATGAAAATAGCTAAATAGCTCATCGATTATTTTGCAGGCAGAACGATCAGAGTTGATAGGCCAAAAGAAATCTGTGCGTGCTGAGAATCAAGAGTTTCAGACAGTAATCGAAGGGAAGAGAAAGGAAATGAAACCTCTGCAGGATGCCTTGGGAAAGCTCCGTGGTCCTCGGAAAGAGGGCGGTCCTAGTCTCTGTTCATCTGAGGCAGAGCTTGATAATCTTGTAAACTCTCATCTCTTTGTTCTTTTAGCTTTATCTTCATCAGCTCGGCAACTGAAATACCACCTAATGTTTGTTGCTATTTTTTCATTTGGAAATCAAATTAGATTAAGAGTCTGCAGTATCGCATTCAGCATGAAAGCATTCCTCTGAATGAAGAAAAGAAAATTCTAAGAGAAATTAAACAACTTGAAGGAACGAGGGGAGAGGTAAGAGAAAATGTAGCTCTGAGGGCACAGATTCAGGATTCAATGGGTGAAAAAGAGGCAATCCAAAAGCAGGTCAAGGTAAGGGTAGATTCTGTCGTATACATGTACTGGTGATACCAAGTTTTATGGCCTTAACAATATTCCTTCGTTTCTCCAAGAATGTCGTTGTTAACTAACAACACTCACTACTTTGTTGTACTATAGGTTATGAGTGGCGGACTTGATGATGTTCGTAAGGAGCAACAAGCAGTTAAGGCCAGGCGGAAGATAATAAATGATCAGCTCGATGCCAATACCGAACAGCTTGAATCCTTGGACGTAGAAATGAAGGAAATAACAAAGAAGAGGGACATAGCTTTTGCACATGTTCAAGAATTGAGAAATCAACGCGAAGAAGTGGTGTGTTGTTCTTTCCAAGTCAACTGCATTATTCTTAAGTTAACCAGATAAAAAAATTATGAAATATATATATGCTATGCAGTATGCATCTGATTAAATGTCATTGATATCGTTGTTGAATGGTCAATAGATCTATTTGGTCATGAAACACCTCTTACTAGCTTGCAATCGTTGAACATATCTACAGATTCTACGCATTATACTATCAGAGTATCCAATCTTTTTAGCTTTACGAGTAGAGTAACCCTCGTTATATATTGCGTTTGGATATATAATGACAATGTCCTAATAACAATGTTGTTTAATTTTCTCAGAACGCACCGTTCTACAAGAACTTTGCACTGTTACAAAAGGCGAAACTGCTAGCAGACAAGAAGGACATTGAAGCCCTTAAAGAACTCTCACTTACTGAGGTACCTAAGATCTGTCTTCAGTTGCTAAATTTGAAGTTTTGCTTGTTTCTTGTTGACGATATTTTCTTTTGTTTTCAGGTCGATAAATTCATCTCCCTATGGAGTGGCAAGCCCTTTAGGGATGACTACGAGAGGAGAATTTTGACGTCACTTGATATTAGGCAGTTGAGCAGGGATGGCAGAATGAGGAACCCTGATGAGAAGCGCATTGTGTTACCACAGGCGCAGACTGTTTCGCAGCCTGAGATTGTTGAGAAAACTACTGCAAAACCGTCAAAGGAAGAATCAATGCCTGCTCAGAAAGGAAACAAAGAGAAGAACGCCAAGAAGCCTAAAGATGCTAGTAGCAAAGCTACGGAAACTGAAGAGAAGAACACCAAGAAGCCGATAGATGCAAGTAGCAAAGTTACGGAAACTAAATACGTCTTTGAGATTGAAGAGGAGATCCATGGTTTAGAAATGCAACCCAAGGATGTGAAACCAAAAAACAAGGAACTTGATGAGGCAAAATTGAGGGAAATAAAGAGAAAGGAGGAGATTGCGAAAAATCAGCAGGCAATGGAGAGGAAGAAGAAGTTGGCAGAGAAAGCAGCTGCTAAAAAAGAAAAAAAGGCTCAGAAAGAAGCTGAAAAGAGGAAGCTCAAGGAAATTATTCTTATCTTTCTACCATTTGGTTTTACGTCGTAATAATTTACACTGGTGACGGACTTATAACACATCTTTACTCCTTTCAGGAACTTGAGAAAATGGCGAAGAAGAACACTGAAGCTTATGTTACTGAGGAACCAACTGAAAAATTTGCTGAAGAAAAGTTGGAGGAAAACATTGAAACATCAGTTGCACCTAACCTCAAGGAGCCGAAAGGGAAAAATGCCAAGCATCGACCTAAACGTGCAAAAGTCACAGAAATTCATAAAACTATACTAAAGCGCAAAAAGGCAATCAACTACTGGCTATGGGCTGCTCCTGTTGCGCTTGTAGTTCCGCTACTTTTTATAGCATACACACATCTTCTCTAGGAAATTATAAAGTCGAAAACTAGAGAGTGAAAACTCAGTATTGCTAACAGTGTTGCAATATCTAGGTCTATTTTTTGTAATCTTAAGTCATGCCTATTTTTTTCGCGTCCTTGACTGAGGATGGAAAAGCCATAAGGTTTGCTGGTAGGTAAGGCATTCAAGAGTAACTTATGCATGTTTTGTTTTGGTTGGTGTAGTAGTTGTTTCAATTTTTGACATTTGCTTAAAGATTTTCATCTTGGCATTAATTGTAAACATCTAAGTTCTTTATGATCTGCCTCCTTTCTGTTCATTGAAACAAATCTGTTTACTGTTATGTTGAGTGAAGTATGCACAGACTATTGTTTGAGTTTGCCTTCATGTTGGTTTGCATAGAAATTAAAGTACATAAACCCATTCTTTTCCTCCCTAACTTTCAATTTTATTTGCATCCAAAGTTTTGTATCTTCTGCCTATTGGCCTCGATATTTAGACGAAGATTTTAAGGAAACAACTTCTTTATTTATATGAAGTAGTGGTAAGGTCTGCTTACATTTTATCTTCCCAGATCCTGCTTATGGAATTTCACAGGTATGTTGTTGTTGTTGTATTTGCATTCAAAGTTTTGGACTGTGAATTTATGTACTTTGAAATAGCTCCTACAGAAAGTTGTCTTCTTGAAGCCGTCTCTACTCTAGTGAGGTCTCAAATTTTTAAAATCAATTTATTTTGAATAATGTTTGTAGTACTTCTGATCGTGAACCAGTTTATATTTGACTAATCAATTTAAAAAATACTTTGGATGATATTTAAGTGTTTGATCAAGCTTTTAAAAGTGTTTCTAGTGTATTTTCCTCGAGGGAAAAGCTACTTTTTTTTTTTAGTTTTTGAAAAACAACTTTTGCTACTTTTAAAAAATGTTCATTTTTCTCTATAAAGACTTAGTTCAGGACTTTCCAAGAAATCAATTCTCATTTGACTTGTTTTTTCAACTATATCTCTTTTCGCACGGCTAGAGAGATGCTTAACGCCACTTTGTCACTCCCAGTTTCAAATTAATTCTAGAGTTCAATTTAGTAGTGTTTTAATAATTTAAAATTCTAAGTTCTTTCAGAATTGAAGGCTTAATTATAATTCTCCTAAAGAGACATTTGTCCATATATTTTTTTCACTTTTATCGAGAATTGAACTTCAAATAGTATATTTGATCATAAAATTTAGAAATTCAATTTAAAATAGAATTTCAAATTTTTCAGGAATTTAAAAAAAATAATTTAAAAATATTTTTACCTTTTTCACTACAAATTATTGACAAAAAGTCAAACATAACTCCAATTTTAAAATGTTATTATTCACTTTAAAAACATTTTTTTTTAAATTTCACAACGAAACATAACCAAACACACACTTAATTTTCAATTCAAATTTAAAAATTCAATTTTTGTTTTCCAAATTTTAACTAAATCCAAGAACAAACACTACTTAATTTGTAAATTTTTCCCATACTAAAGTTTGTTTTTCAATATTGACCATTCCCTGACTACCCGCAAAATCCCGAACCAATGTGCGCACTACGCGTACCGGCCATGGCTGCCACTGGCTTTGCCGCACAATCGATTCTCAGAAGAGCAGTTCCTTCATTTCTATCTACTCGGACCACCACTCATGTCGTCGGACAGTTCTTTTCCGGTAGAACTCTCATCCTCCGAACACCTCTACACCGCTCAGGTATGGAAATCTCCTAACTTCTTCCGTATCCACCTTCTGATGATTTTGTGTCAATTTGTATGCGCAATTTCAGCTGAAATAGTTGACTAGTTATTTGTTTAATGGTGTATCTACTTTGGACAAAGGTGGAGGAACTAGAATCTGAAGCTTGAGTTCTAAATAAGAAATAATTTGTATGTATTAAATGAATTTTTTTGAGAGAAAAATATGGAGTTTGGACCAAAGTTAAAGAGTTTGGCCAAGTTCATACCTAGGTCTCTAGCTGACTATGGACCAAGTGAAATTGGAACAGTGATCCAAGTAGTCCTTATAAATGTTCCGTTTACATTCATTTGATTCATATTGTTAACAAGATACACATATGGTCCTTATTCTAAGTTTGTGGTGGAATTGGCTAAATTAACGGCATGTTTTGTTAGCTCGTTAAAATGGGAACGGAAGACTGTATCCTACATAGATTATGTTGCTTGGATGAACCTGTATTAGATCCTCCAAAAATGTTCTATGTTTAAAGAATCTGCCACACTGGAAACACTTTTGAACCAAACAACATAATACATAGATACAGTGTATACACCTGCATGTTCCCTAATTTGTCATTATACAGGAAGAAATTCAGTGGCTAGTGGAATATCACAAATCTTACAATTGAAATTGCATTCAAGAAACAACAATGCTTCCATTCCAGACTATCTAGGGGTTTATATAATCTGTTTATACTGATGGTTGAAGCAGCTTTCACGCACCTCGACTATTCCTTCGGATATCTGTTACTGTTAGGTATCGAGTAAGTTTGCTCATTAAGGCCTAGGCAAATGAAAGAAATCACCTAGTGTTGGCATTTGAACATTGATCTCCAAGGTTGCACCCAGTTCATTGATCACACTCTTGGATGTAAGACAGGTCTACATTAAATCCTAATAATCATATCACTGTATTTAGGTCCTTCTATCCTTATACTCAATAATTTATCTTTTTGGACAAACTACAAGTTCTCAAAAAATAACAATTCATTAAATTCACATTCATAGTATCAATACTCCCTCAAACTACTTTGTTATGCGCTACTTGAGCCGATGGTCTTTCGAAACAACCTCTGTACCTCCACAAGGTAGGGTAAGGCCTGCATACACTCTATCCTCCCCAGACTCCACCTATGGGATCAACCTGGGTATGTTATTGTTATGTATCTATTTCACCCTCTGTCTCAATTTACGTGACACTATTTTTGTTCGTTAGTCCCAAAAAGAATGACATATTTCCATATTTGGTAACACATTTACTTCAATCTTCACATTTTATCTTTTAATGAAATGATTTACAGCCATAAAAATTCTAAAACTTATTTTAGACCACAAGTTTCAAAAGTCTTCCTTTTTTCTTGGCTTGCCAAATGCTTTCACATAGATTGGGATGGAGGGATTGACTCTTTAAGCAAATTAACAATACGCATTATAGTCAAACACTGGACCTAAAGGAAGTATGTCAACAACTGAAGTACTTGTTTGATAGTTCCCACAACTATTGTACTTCATCTAAGAAAGGGTTCCAACAACTATTGTACTGTGATCTCAATTTGTTGGTATCACCTATATGGACGTTTCTTTTGGTCTTCACTAAGTCCATATGAAACAATATTCCTTCCTGTGATTTTAGTTTATCTTGTTCTTTCTAACACCTTCAAGTATTATAGTATCATACCTAAGGACCAATGCGTTTAAAGGTCAACATAAAATATAACCAACAGTCCATGCAACATTTCATCTTTTTCCTTGTGTTCCACTTGCATTTTTATATCAAATTTGATCATTTCTAATTTTGTGTAATCTAGTATTACTGTACATTCATCTTAACATTCTCATCCCTATGACACATCTGGTAGATATGTTTGGCTGTGGATGCTAACATTCACTCACGTACGACGTTGTTAGTCTTACAACCATAGAACTTTTCCTTCACTTCAGGAAGTATCTTCATGTTGCGTGGCACTTCCATAGCACTCTACCATTTCAACAATCCTATTTTAACTTTTTGAGTTACAGTTTCATATAGCAGATTGAGTGTATATATATTTGTATTATCTACCATAGACTCCACTATCCCATCTAATCTCATCTCAACTTTCTGTGCATATATTCTATCTCGCTTTTACTTATGATTTAGCCTTTACTCCGTATAGTGTTTCTCCATATTAAGCTTTCGTTGACTCTCTCACATGTTTCATCAATTAAAGTAGAGGGCGCTCTGGTGGGATCTTCACGGCAGCTCTCTGGGTCCCTACCAATGCTGAGGTGAACGGTTAAACCGTGCTGACGAACGAAAGCGTCTAACAAAGGCGTGCTTTTCCAAGTCGGTTCCCAATGCATTCCCAATTCCAAGGGAAATTTATGGAGACGACAATTATTAAAGAAATCCACTATATCAAATAACATACTCCAATAGTCCTCCCCTTGTTTGCTACTCCCTTGGATCCAATGTGTGATTTCTTTCCATTTTGGGATGTTCCAAAATGATTGACAAAATTCTATTTTTGTACAACTTTTAAGAATTTAAATTCATTAAACTATTCAAACTTTAACTTCGATGTGATGTTTGCTCACTTTTCAACCACTACTCTGATGTCCTCCTATCTCTTCATTAACATGTTATAAAGTCAAATTGACATCTTAAACTTCATGGCCAATTAATACTGTCACATAAACGAAACAGCGGAGGTGTTTTGGTTAACTCATCGATGACAAAATTGCAAACTATTGTTTGCAATAGCATGCAATTGAAATTGCATATGGTTGAAAAAGTTATTTGCCTAGACTTGGCTTTTCATTTCATGAAGTCCAAACTATCTATATCAAAGTTACAAATCATGCTGAGGCATTTTATCAATGATTGCCTTGCACTTCCCACCAAATTACCCATTAATAGAACATATCAACAAGTGTAGTGTCAATGAAGACCATCAGATTCAATCTTTCTATTAGTTGTCATCATCACTCATAGCTTTTGTTGAAAAGCTGAAATTTCACTGCAAGCTACCACTGCAAAGGTGAATGCTCAATTGACTTCGGAGAATTGAACTGTACACTCCATGGTTCTGATTTGTTCTATCGCACCTAGTCTATAACTTGTAGTTCCACAAAATATGTGCCTGCGGTATAATAAAGGTTAGAGTGAGAAGGTTGCATTTTAAGGACCACTTTCTTTTTGGCATTCATGTGTATTTCAAAAGATCAATAGGCTGAAAGTTTTTTGGGTGTATTACCGGCTGGGACAATTCAGTCACTTGCAAACTAGTATAAGGAAAATATGAGTCACCTTGAAATTATAGTGACTAAACAATACCAAGGTGGGAACTTCTAGTTACTATTTTGGTCAGCTTTTCCTTAAGCATATATTTGTCTGTCTCAACTTCCTCATAAAGATCACATGAAACAATGCATAATAGTTTAAGGGCTGTTTGGATAAATTTGCTGTTTCTTACATCAGAATAAGTTGTTTACGATTGGCAGATTCCTTGGGAATATCTATCGACCTAAATATTATACTCTTAATTGTAAACTTTAATAGCTGATGACCCACATGGTATTGGACCTCTTTCAAAACAGCTTTTGGAGTATGCAGCCTACCACAGGCTATTAAGGGTGATGCTGATGTTTTACTGAAAGGAGTCGGAGACAAGAACACCATTGAAGATGTGAAGCGTATTGTTGAACTGGTACATATACATCTACCAGACCGGTCGCTATCCTCTCAATTAACATTTGAAAAGTCTTGTCTGGTTTTCACCTCTTTGGTTTCCACCTCTTTGGTTTCTGTTGTAGGAAAAGAGCCAGCACAGTGTCCTAAGTCTTAATCTAAACTGATTATCCCTTGTTTGTACTTCTCAGGCGGAAAGGGCATCATTAAGACGAGAAGTTCTACATACTGATTTTCTGACTCCGCCTGTCTTAAAAGAGTCGATGCTAGTATTAGATAGGTTAGCTGACCTCAAAATAGTTGCACAAGGAGGATACCCAGAGGTTGGGTACAGTTTGTTTTACAAAATTTGTTTGAGTAATAAAGCTGCTTGAATTTATATTTACTGTCTCCTTAAATAGGCCGAACGATGCCGACTCTCAGTTGGACACCCGGAGGCATTAACAAGTGATCCAGATAATGTTGCAGCCTTGAGGTAGGTCCTCCTGTCATTGTTCTGTTGTATCTGCTGTTTAAATCAACCAATCAAAAATTCCTGTTTATTATTGTGAAAAGGGATCCTTTTTCCAGTATTTCAGGGAACTTTTCATTTCAACCTTGTTCTCACGGTGATTTCCTTGGTGCAATCCTTGGTACAGGGATTGCAAGGAATAAACTGGGAGATATACTTTTGCAGGTATTTTCTTTCTTTAAATTTTGGACGCTTTCTTTCTCTCTTGCAAATATTGGCAACACCAAGTTGATTTCATGAGTTGTTCTGGTACAAAATAGATATGTAAAAGAAGGATAGAAGTGACAGAGAGTGAAAATTTGTTGATCAAATAGAGGGCTCTTGGGCAGAGAGTTGTGGGGATCACACCTAAGAGAGGATCCACCTCTTATGTAGCTGAGTTTTTATGTACTCCCTTCGTTCCATTGTACTTGGCCCTTGTTCTAAAGAAAAGATTTTCCTTTTTACTTCTGAATTTCGATAAATCAAGAGAGATTTATTATTTTCTGCTTATATTAACCTTATCATTAAATAACTATATGAAGTAGTAGTAGTGAAACTTAGATTTTCAAAGTATAATTAATAAGGACAATTTATTAAAACAAACCCCTAATAAATAGTTTCTTAAGAGACCTAGGCCAAGTAAAATAGAACATGAAAGATGAGTCTGAACTTATAAGTGGAGGTAGTTATGGTACGAAGTAAAGTTGTTGCTCAAGACTTTGATCTCCTAATGAGGCCTTTGTTTTAATGTGGAAGTGGTGATTCAAACATCTACAATGAAATGTAGAAGTAGCCTAAAGCTTGATGAATGAAGCAACACTCAAGATATATTATTGAAACAAAGGCCTCATTAGGGGATCAAAGTCTTTAGCACTAAAATATACTGCTAAGTTAGCTTAGGCACATAAAAATAAGAGTATACAATGCATGTAATTGTGTAGCCCAGTGTTTAATGAATTGGGAGGAGAACCATGAGATCTAAGGTTCAAATTCCTGCAGAAGTGAAAAACACTAGGAGATCTCTTCCATCTGCCTGAACCTTGGGGTATAGAGTCAATACCTGTGTTGGTGGGAGATAGCAGGTATATGATGGAATAATTGAGGTGCGTGCAAGTCGGCCTGAACGCCATCATCTTTAAAAAAAGAAGAAGAAAAAACCAGAGCACGACAAATAATCCTTGCTTAGCAACTCTAAAAACAAACTGACTCCTAAAACAGAACAGTGGTTGAGCTTCTTTGGAGATTGTTGATTGACTGTTTTAAACCAATAGTTTCACTTCAGATTATTTAAAGCTTTTGAAATTTTTTTTTTTTGAAATTAAATCTTATTCTTACTTTCTTTCACATCCTCTTGACTAGTTAAAACCCTCTAGATATTTCATGATGTTAGTCTTGTATCTGTATTTCTGTGACTGTTGTGACATATTCCACTTCCCATTTCTTCGAAGTGTTGAGTTGTTCTTAACATCTCTTTCTGATGTTTAGGGTGAAAAGGGAGCTCATGTTCTTGTTGTTCCAGAACTTTCTGACTTCCTTGTATCAGCACTGGACAAGGTGACATACTTTGCACATTGCTTCCACTTACAATCTGTTCTTCATAATAGTACTTTAGTCTCCACATTCTGAAGCACGCTTGTCTTGTTATTTGCATTTCCATGGTTGTTGGATCCCTAAACCTGTAAGGTTCCCTAAGCTGAAATTTGTTGGACATTGGAAAATACTCGCTTCTCGATACTCTTTTTCATGGGTGTGGATAGGGTGGAAAAGTTATGCTGCAAGATGATTGCTTTCTTTGGTAGTTTACACATACCATGGTTGGCGTTTTGTGGTATGCACAAAATTTTCCACAAGTCTTTTCAGGACCTTTATTCGAATTTCCAAAATGTTCCAGACCAAATGAAAGAAAATAACTAGCATCCATTATGCATCTATGTAATTTTTGCATTATAACTCTCTGTCACTACTCTTCTCTACTTGCCAATTAGAGCGAAAGCTTTTCTCTCTTATTTGTGAATTTTGACATACAGTGTGCTCACTGACACCGACCACTATTATCACATGACATTGAATTGGAGAATGATTGAGTGTGAATTTTCTTAGTAAAAAATACTCCTTCCATTCCATTTTATGTAGCGTCATTTCCTTTTTAGTCTGTCCCAGAAAGAATGTCACCTTACTATAATTAGAAACAATTTAACTTTAAAATTTTAAAATTTCCTTTTTACCTTAGTAAAATGATTTTCAACCACACTAATATTTAAGGATTGTTTTAGATCACAAGTTTAAGAAATCCTCCTTTTTTTCTCAAACACCATGCAAAGTCAAATGATGCCATTCTGAATGGGCGGAAGGAGTAGTTTACAGTAATCCCAAAGGAGCAAACAATGGTAATCTTAAAAAAATTGGACCGGCAAGGCTTTCCACTTCCTTAATATTTAATATTTTCTTTGTAGGTTGGAAATGTTTCTGTCTCTTGCAAGAAGATTCCATTGCTTGCCCTTGAATATGAACCGCCAAGGTTAAAAATGTCACAGTTATAGTTCCTATGGTTTCTTCCCTTCATATGCATCACATTTGATTTAGCAAATTTCCATTTTTTTTTTTCCTTTCCAGAACAAAGTCCTTAAAATCCATAGAGGCATCATTGAGACTTGACGCTGTTGCTAGTGCAGGATTCAAAGTTTCACGAACTAAAATGGCCAGTTTGATTAGGTAATCTCCCTTTGCACATGATCTTTTCCATCCAAAACATATTTTGCTTGTTGTGTGCTTGGCGTGGTGAATGACTACATAATGATGCTTACATTAGTTATTCGTATATTAATCATTAAAAAGTGGTTCTTGCCTCAAATGGTGAACCACATGCTATCTGTAGTCATCGTCATAGATTTGCGGATAAGCTATCCTTATCCCAAAAACAAATGATTTGCGGATAAGCCGTCCTTCCAGTACACTATGACCTTGAATTATATATATGTTATTCAAACGGGTCCCTTCTGTGAAATTTCTTCAACTTCTCATTGATTCCCACATTGTTTAGGTCTTTTCTATACCCTATAGGCTTTAAAGTAGGGTTTCACCTGCAAAAGAGCGAGGTAATTGAAAAGATCCACAACCCATAACCTTTGCTAGGTTCTACATATATGCCAATTGGCATAAAGGGAATCACTGCATTGTTGCACATTCTCCCTTATTTATAACAGCAAAACTAATTTTCTTGAAGGGCTAGTTACAATGCTTATTTCCGTTAATAAGCAAGGAACTGAAGAGTCTCTTGTTATGGTGTACTGCTTGAGTTGGCTGTTAGAAAGGATTTATTTCTCCTCGAAGTAGATGCTTGCTCCATGGCGATATTATGGATGATACCGCTAGAAGTAGCTCCCTGTGTGAGGAAAGGATGCACAAGCAGAGAAATAAATTAGTTCATGCATTATACTGATAGAAGATCAGGTGAATAATTAACAACTTGATGGAAGTTGTTATTTGTTAATCACTTCCTAAAAAAGAAATCGGAAGAAAAGAAGATTCAGTAATTTACCGAAAAACAAAAAAGAGGGAAAACCAGTACTGAACTGACGCAACTAAGAGGGTTTTAGTTTTGTGCTGGCTTGTCACTTGTTGGGAGGAGATTGTTATTGTAGGTTTTGATTTTCTCACACAAATATATGAAAGGATTAGGACTTTACACACTTCCACTTTTTGTGTCTTATCTTTTTGCCAAAGTGCAGGATTCTTAAAGGAATCTGATGTTTTAGTTGTTGGGAACCCGAAATAAACACAAATCTACATGGTCAAAATAACGGGGATAAAATGGGAAAATAATGACATCAAGAATTTTATGTGGAAACCCTTTTAAATAAGGAAAAAATCACGGGCAGGAGCAACTGGTATCACTATAGCAAAGAATTTTACACTATGTAGTCACAAGTACAATACTCAAAGTGGCGATTGAATCACTTCACTTCAAAAAGATCCACACAAGTTTATCCTAAATATGTTCATCAAGGCAAAACCAACGGACAATTTTGACTAGTGTAGAGATCAGCATGAACTCTCTCTAAGAAGATGGAGATACCTCTTTTACATTGTGATGAGCCATCCAAATTCTGCCTGAAAATACCTTAAAAACGTCCATGGCAAGCTGGAGCACTCCGGAATCCTCTAGAATTCCCTAGAGACATGAAGATCTCGCAAGAAGGACCTGGAAGCTTCCAGAAGACTCAAGAAAAGTGTAGAGAAAGTCTTGCCTTGTAAATATCTTAGATATTTTTGTAGGAACTTTCTAGAGGAGCATTTGTAACCCTTGGATCAAAATGATCCTAGCCATCCATTTAGGGAGGGGACTAGTATAAATACCACCCCTAGGCCCTCATTTTCATCATCAAGAAAAGCAAATCACAATCAAAGCATTGTAAAGCTTTCAAGTTCTCTAATACAAAGTTCTTTCTTTGTTCCTCAAGATTTTCCTAGTTCCTACATAAAGGTTTTTTGCTTCGTCTTTCAAAGTTCTGCTAAGCATTAGAGTCAGGCTGACTAGCAACTTAGTAGAAAAAGTTCGCTAGGCCACACGGTATGTTAAAATCACGACCAAGTCCGTGACAACATGCATGGGACTGAAGGGAAGTAAATTTGTGGAGTCCACCCCATATCTCATTATTGAAGTCCATATTTTCTACAACAAGCAAATGTCGCCATTTTTCTTCAAACCAAATCTCACCATTTTTCAAAGAAAAAATGTGCAAAGTTTGAAATAATATTTTTCATTGATATCACTGATGACATCAACAACAACGACAACATACTGAAATCCCGCAAGTGGGGTTTGGGAGGATAAATGTACATAGACATTAGCACTACCTCATAGAGATAGAGAGGTTGTTTTCAAAAAACCTCGTCTCAAAAATATCAGCCGTAAAAGTAGAAGATACTAGAGATGAAAAAAACCAACTAAAGTAGAAAGCAAATGATAACATATAAATGCAATAAAGTAACAAAATAAAAGACTGACAATAACAATACTATTTATAAACACACAACTAATCCTACTAACCTACTATATTAGAGGGCCAGACATCATTTTACCCCAACTAGCTTATTAACCTTCTACCCTAATACGTGACCTCCACTCATTTGTATTTAAGGTCATGTCCTCGACGATATGAAGTTGCGTCATATCCTGTCTAATCACCTCCCCCCTAATACTTTTTGGATCTACCTCTACCCCTTCGCGTAACCCTTAAATTCAACCTTTCGCACCTCCTAACAGGAGCGTCAACACGTTTTCTCTGCACATGCCCAAATCATCGCAGTCTCACTTCTCTCACATTTTCTACCATAGAGGCCACCCCAAACTTCTCTTAAATGGTCTCATTCCTAATCTTATTACCCCTGGTATGTCCACTCTTCCATCTCAATATCTTATCTCCGCAACCTGCATCTTCTGAACATGTGAGTTTTTGACTAGCTAGTACTCCACCTCATATAGCAAAGACGGTCTAACCACCATTCTGTAAACTTACTTTTAAGTTTAGGTGATATTTTCTTATCACACAATACTCCAGAGGCAAGTCTCCACTTCATCCATGCTGCCCCAATGCGATATGTGACATTATCATCGATATCACCACTACCCTGGATGATGGACCAAGATATTTAAAGTTTTCTCTCTTAGGAATAGATTGAGTGGCAAGCTTCACTTCAATGTCTGCCTCATCCCTCGCAACACTAAATTTGCACTCCAAGTATTCTATTTTGATCTTGCTCAATTTGAACTTTTTGGATTCCAAAGTATGTCTCCAAACCTCCAACCTATTATTAACTTTATCCTAAGTCTCATCAATCAGTACTATGTCATCTGCAAATAGTATACACCATAGAACCTCCTCCTTAATAGGTCATGTTAGCTATCCATAACTAAGGCAAAAAGAAATGGGTTTAGTACAGATCCTTGATGAAGTTCCATCTCAAAATACTTTGAGTCTTCTCCCACCGTCTTTACTCGAGTTTTGGCTCTGTTATACATGTCCTTTGTCACCCTAATAGATACCATTGGAACACCTTTTGTTTCTAGACATGTCCATAGGACATCCCTCAGAACTATGTTGTAGGCCTTCTCAAGATCGATAAATACCATATGAAGGTCCGTCTTTCTTTCCCTATATTTCTCCACTAGTCTCCGAACAAGATGAATTGCTTCAGTGGTCTATCGCCTTGGCATAAATTGAACTGATTCTCTGAAATTGACACTCTTCTTCTCACTTTCACCTCCACCACTCTCTCCCAAATCTTTATAGTGTGGCTTAGCAACTTGATACCTCTGTAATTGTTACAATGTTTAATGTCATCCTTATTCTTGTACAGTGGAGAGCAAGGGAGAGGATGATATTTGGAGGTGGTTTGCTATTGTAGTCTCAAAAGTTGAATGAGTCATTAACAATGTGGATAATATGTTGATTTGTACCAATGAGTGTGGCCTAATGATTAATGAAGTGGGAGATCCACGAGGTCTACAGTTTAAGTCTTAGTGGAAGCAAAAAATACTAATTGATTTTTTTCCATCTGCCTAAGTCTTTACTAGTACCTTGTTCTGATGGGAGGTATCAGGTACTCGGTGGAATAGTGGAGCTGCCCGCAGGCTAGCACACACAGCACCATCATAAAAAGAAGTGTTGATTTCATTACAGTTTCTATATGTTTTCTCTGTTGTGATAATACAAATGTATTTGGCCGAATACATTGTTGCATATGTTGATATTGTCTCACTCTATATTGCTGGCCTTTTAGTAATGGAGATGTTCGTGTCAATTGGAGCACTGTGACAAAAAGCAATACTACCATTAAGACTGGAGACATTATATCAGTTAGTGGGGAAGGAAGACTTAAAGTAAGTTCTCATAAAATTCTTCCATAGCTGGTAAAATGAATGAATCAGAATGAACCCCCTTCCTATATCTCATGCACACATACACCACAAATAACCTATGGGTAAGAAGTAGTTTTGCTTTATTTTATAATGTTTTTCCAATATTGAGTTAAATGTGCTCTTCTTATTGGCTGGTTGGTTGCAGAGGCGGATTTGAAGCTTATGGGTTCCTACAATCAAATATGTATAGATATTTAGAGTATTTCTTCATACATATACAAAGATTTGGGTGAAAGCTACTGGGTTTCTGTGAACCCTTATCGATCCACCTCTGGTTGGCCATCCAAAGGGCATACTTATCTCTTCCTATAAGTTCTGACGTTGAAATTTCCTTTTTTAAGGACTTCACTTAATTGTAAACCCCCATTTCCTTAACTACGGGAAGTATCCTTTGCCAATATTGTCACTCAACTGAGTGCAACTAAAACACTTTAAATTTCAAAGTTCTCTTTAATCTACAAAACAAAGCTAACAAATAAAAAGTAACTAGAGAAAAAAGTCACAGTAAAGCTTTGGTTTAAACTTTTGGATCCATTGCTATAATGCCAGTTTTGTGATAATAGTTTTTAGATTTATTAGGTGATTGTAATTTAGAGAGTTTCTGCAGGATATTCACAGAATGAGTGTTGCAGAAATGTGTATGTTAAGATGGATGTGTGGCAGTACAAAAGCTAAGGAATCATCACATTTGGCTGAAGGCCCAGTAGCACACATGGAGGGATTAAATGAAAAAGTTTTGCTCGAGATTAGTCATGCTCTAACACATCAATTTGTAGGTGTGAAACCATGGTAATTTAAGGATTTAAAAGGGACAAGGTAGACATAAAATTAGAATGAGTGAATTATCCCAAAACACCTATATCTTCTTGGCATCCACGTAGACTTGGCTCAAAGTATTAGGACAATAGAAGAAAAATGTATATACAGGTGATCTAACTAGTCATGATTAGTTTGCAAGGAGCCTTTGTCTTGTTAGAGATTTTATGGCAATAAAAAATATAGAAAACTTTTAGTGCCCGAGAACCTAAATCCTCAAATATTTTATTGATTCAAAATAAAATTAAAACAAAAATAGAGCGACATGGTTGTGAGGTATCATACATTGGACCCCAACTAGTTTGGGATTGAACTTCTTCTTGTTGGAGAATTTTACTTGGAGCAATATTTAGGGTTAGTTGAAGAATTCTCATTTCTATTGATTCTGTATCTAGACTTCCTTCAGATAAATGCTTAGCTTGTTTGATAATAATAATTCCTTTTCCTGCTAAGTTTGGTGTTATGATATTGTTAGGATGAATAAGAGCTTTAATGAAAATTTAATACTGGGATGGTATGTTCAGCGATGTTGTGGCAATTACTTGTCGCGAAAACTAGCAGATGCACTCGACCATGCCAGCTCATTTGGGGCTTATTATTAATATGAAACGGTGTTGTTTCTGCGACTAATGGATCTCTTATTGACAGATTGGAGAAATAAGCTCAACAAGGAAGGGAAAGTTCGCTGTTGAGCTCATCCGGTATTTGTAAAGCATGAAGTTAGTTGGTGATATTGATTCCAACAACTTAAAAGGCTGCCATAGATACTCATCAACCCCTCATTTTCCATGCCACCACTCTCCCTAACCAAAGACGACTTCGTACTGAGGTAACTCAAACTCGAGACCTTTGGTTAAGGACGAAGGAAGTACTTATCACTCCACCATAACCCTTGTTAGTCATTTGTTTCCTTTAGATGTGAAAATTTAAGCCTAGACATCTGATCTTTGATACAAATGTGTGTAAGGAGTAGAGCTATTAAAACGAGCTGGTCGGCGTAGCGCTGAACGCAGCCTTTAATTTGAGAGGACCTCCAAAATACTAGCTCAATTGAGCAATAAGCAGGCCAGCTCGTGAGCTAGCACTAAATATTGTTTTCCAGAAAAATATAAGATAGTTATATTTTAGGAAGAAATCGTTTAAATGTGAATGTATGTCATTATTATTGTTTTAAACGTTAAAGAGCAAATGATTGACTACTGCTCCCTCTGCTTAGAAAAAAAACAACCTACTTTGATTTGACATGAAATTTAAAAAGATAAAAAAAGATAAAAGTGGATTTTTCAATCTTATAATCATATTTTCACTTTCGTTCTTAGTTTCGTTTAATCTATAAGCTACTTATATGAGAAGGAAGAGTCCTTTCGAAAAATATATATTTGATATCATCGTATTCAAGTTTTTTGGCTTAATTTTAAGTTTTGGTTCACCTTTTATGGACGAACCTTATAAAGGAACCTTTAGATTTTTTGGGCGTTTAATTCTCGCAAATATTAGTGCAACTCAAGCCAACATTCTCACTTTTGCTTCTTCCATCACCACTCACGCAAGTGCTTCTCATTTATTCATAAAAGGTCTACGGGTAAGACCTTGTAATACGTTTGAATTTGTAATTTATGAATAAAATCAAATATTTGTCGAATGTGTATATTTAATTTTTGTTTTATATTATATTTTATAGATAAAATAAGGGAAAAAGTACACAAAATAAATCTAATATAAAATTATTTACCTTTAATGGATTCAATCTAAACTATAATAGATTCATGGTCCAAACTATCTATTCTCTTACTTCACCTTTCCTTTTTTATTTTGCCCTGACATCGTGCATGATGACATCATGAATACTATGAAATAATCATTTATAATACTCCAGCAATATATATACACTATTACTAGTATCATATAAAATGAGTTCAATTCTCTGTAATACTCTGACGGTATATTAATACTTAATTGATATCATATAGGATAATGTCTTTCTTTAAAGAAATAAAAAAATTATTAAACTCTAAATTAGCAGAAAATATATTCATTGTGGTTCAATATATTTATACCATATCAATATCGTATAGGATTAGAAAATTATTAAAGTCACAATTATTTATTAAACTCTAAATTGCTAAAAAATATATTTTTGTGATACTCTATCAGTTCATTAATACCCTATCAATATCATTAATCGTGAGCTCTTTTTTTAATAAATAAAATAATTAAGAGAAAATTATTAAAGTTACAAACTTATTTATTAAATTCTAAATTAGTAGAAA
>JAABOM020000012.1:4858045-4872983 GCA_011800125.2 Solanum clarkiae
AATTAAGAGAAAATTATTAAAGTTACAAACTTATTTATTAAATTCTAAATTAGTAAACAGTCTCTCTACTTCTATGAGGTAGCGGTAAGGTCTGCGTACAATCAACCCTCCCCATACCCCACTAGTGGGATTACACTGGGTATGTTGTTGTTGTAAATTAGTAAAAAATATATTCTATGTGATACTCTATCGATATATTAATACCATATCGATTATCATATAAGACTGAGTTTAATATTTTATGATACTCTGTCGGCATATGTATACCCTAATGGTATATCATAGAAGGTGGGCACTGACGTCAGCATGAGCGCACGAATTTTAATAATAAGGGAACATAAAATGTAAAAAGATATATGGATCTTAGTTTACTTCAAAAGGGCATAAGCTTAGTTTCTCAAAAATATTGTTTTCATTAAAGTAAAGGTTCTGTCCTGGGAAAAAGAAGAGTTGTCAAAGGAAAAAAGGTGGAAGTATCCTTCACTACAAACAGAGTAATTATTATTTGCTTAAATGCTAAAATTTTACAGCAGTGGAACTTAATCTCCTTAAAAGAAAATAAGATATCCGCGCCTCAAGTAGAATATACATAAATGATAGTTGAAAATCATGATTCAAGATTAGATGAAAATCCAATGCACTGTGACATGATTCAACATAAATGATAGCTGAAAATCAACATGCTCAGAACAGCCTCCAACCAAGGTTGTTTGGTAACACATTTAATATATAATTAAGTTACATACAGACCGTTTACCTATGGTCCAAGATGGCATTTCTGTTGACGAGGATCCTGCTCGACGCGATACAAAGTTGAGGCCAGCAACGCCTTCCATTGATTTGCTAAACAATCAAACTATGTTTACCATAGCAGGACATGCAATGGCATCTTGTAGGTTTTTTGATTTAGCAGTTGATCAGTCCCTACACAAATTAGTATGAAATAAAATTTGTTAGGTTGTATGAATAAAAGACGGTAGATATTAGCATCAAATAAAAGTGAAGAGTAAGAACCTCTTCCACAACAAGCCATTACGTGTATTACACTCCAAAAGCCACTCTCTGCACATAATCAGGGCGTCGTTTGCTTGGCATACGAAGCAAACCTGTAATCTGCAGCTCCATCACAGCTCTGCAAAACCTTGCTCTATGAAACATTAAGTCAAGGATCCAGAAGGGTTCATTGGGTTTCCATGCTTAAGTCTCACAAAAGACCACAATAACGTACAATTATGAAAGAAAATCTGTGAAAAGTACTAAAGGGAAGAGGATACTGAAACAGACTATTCGCAAGACAAAATTTCACCACTTGAATGCCTTCTACTCTATTACTTTCTATTTTCTATTGTGATTGCGTTTCGGACAGATCTAATTAAAAACTCTATTTTGATCTAGTCTTTTATCAAGCAAACAAATTTGATCAACCAACTGATGTATTGCATATCACACAGACTATACATGGAAAACTGTAACATTTAACACTTTACCTTTTTCTCTGGTAAAACAAGTCAAACCAGTAAGACCGAAAAAAAAGAGAATGTGCAAAGATAATAAGAAATTTTCCAGGAGTCGAAGCAATTATAGTTACTGAATGAGGCTAAATGGTGTGAAACTGTGCCTAATAAGAAGATTTCTTTCTTTTGAAAATTTTAAACAAGTGACTTTTAATATTAACATTTATTGCCAGCAAAATGAGAATGAGAGGCTTCACGGAATTTATACATAACAGAACTACAATAAGACATAAATCAGGGATACTAACATGACGTGAAACCATATAGGAATCATGATAAGCATCCAATGAAATTGTTAGCAGAGAGCAAGAGGACTATATACCACATCCACATGGCACCTGTTTAACAGCCAAGAAAATGCTGAAGGATACTGAAATAATGCATCAGAACTGTTTTGAGAATAGGTGTTATCCTTTCTTTTCTTCGGTGAAGCCAACTTCTTTAACTCTTTCTTTCCTGAACTTGAAATAGATGCTTTAAAAGATTGAAACCAGTCATGAAGATTAATGAGGTCACCATGCTCCTGAGCCAGTGTATACCTGTGTATGAGGATTCAAAACAACTTCATCTCTCCAATTAATCCACGTAAATACAAAAAAAAAAAATAATAATAATAATAATAATATTGAATATAAAACTGGTTCTAATGAGAAACTATAGCATAGCAGCTTTATCACCTGAAAAAATATGTAATCTAAAGTTGCAAATAGTTGTCAATATATATATCGAGTAGACTTCAGCCTTCAGAGTACTTCACCTTATATGAAATTGACTCTCCAAGAGAAATACAACTCCCTCCATTTCAGTTTGTCTTGCTTTCTTTTTTAGTTTCTCCAAAAAAAGATGCTGTCTTCTATTTTTAGTAAGTCGTTAATACCATTCCAATTTTATCAAATGACATGGCATGTTAAAACCACAGGTTCAAGGTGCACTTTTTTATCTTAAGAAACAAGATTCAAAAGTGTTCTATACATGCATAAACTTCATGCACATCAAACTAAGACAAAAAATGAAATAGATGGAATACTTAATAAGAAGCACAAAGTCCAAAAGCATCATCTATATAGCAAAAAACAATATATGTATGTGGTAAATTATGAGAAATGATTTAAGCTCCACTTTACTTGTAAAAACTTTTTTATGTAAAAAAGCTCACCAGTGTGATGGCATAACAGTAGTGGTACGCTGAGTATGACTTGAATCCAAATAGCGCACACTAAAAAAGAAGTCATGTAAATCTCACATGAGTGAGAAATTTTCCTGACTAAAGCCAATTATGCATATTCAGAAACAAAGTTTATCTAATGCATGCAGAGGAAAAGAATAGAACAGGAAATGTTTTCCACTGCATGAGACTACAGACCCAGAACACTCACAGCACTTCTTTCATTGGCAGGAAAGCATACAATATTATGGAAAGTTAACCTAGTTAATCAGGATGAGTATACCATTAGAATGATAGCATATCAATGAACCAAAAAAAAGAATAAACTAGTCTGGATCGTATTTGGTATATGCTCATGTGGCCAAACTTAGGCCACATGCCACCTAGCTCTAATGGGACATCATTGTAAACAATGAGTAGAGGTGCTCATAGCAGTCTTACATTATTGAGGTATCATGCATAGATGGGGATAGTGTACCACCACTATTGCTGCAACATCCACACTTCAGAATTTTGTAAAAATTTAAGAGATCAATTTGAATTCTTCTTCTTGGATCACCAGCCAAAGCCTATGTAGAGCCATAAAAACAACTGTGAGCCCATGAATTAACTTGTAATTTCACTATGGTGCTTTTGATGTTAAATGCAACTGAAAGAGCCATATACATAGGTGACATTGCAAAGCCATCCCCCCCAAGACAGGAGACAAATAGTGGTTCTTTCCCCCGGGAAAAGAATGTTTTTCAGTAGGAGTCTCATCTGCATGGCTAGTACAGTGCTTTTGACGTTAAATGCAACTGAAAGAGCCATATGCATAGGTGACATTGCAAAGCCATGTCCCCCAAGACAGGAGACAAATAGTGGTTCTTTCCCCCGGAAAAAGAATGTTTTTCAGTGGGTGTCTCATCTGGGTGGCTAGTTCTTTACAGCCAAGAAAATTTGATCTCTAACTCAAGCAAGATAAATCCATGCTCTAGATATTCAAAATGGTGCCAGCTATCAATGACTTACAAATTCACAAAAATATTGTACTTACCTATCTTAATAACCTTGATTTCTGGTGCACCATCAACAAGTAAAATAAGGAAAAACAAAAGAGAAAATTATGGAAAATGCAAAAGCGAGTAATAAACACATGAGTTTAGAATTATTGATAATACCATAAGCTCACTATCTAAATTCTCGCACATATAAGAATCAAAATACAACTTGGTCTGACAAATGACAAAGTTGATAGCTAGAGCAAAGATATCTATTAAACATAGTAACACTGTCTCACTTCAAATAGTAATCGTAATTATACTCACTAGGTGTGCTTCCTGGAAAAAGAGATTGAGGTGGATGAAGCACAAAGGAAATTTGAATAACCAGAAAGGCTCAAGTAAGCACACATGTTTTTAGATTGAAGTGTAGATGATAAATTTAGCAGCATCCTACTGTGATTGGTCATGTCTTGAATGCAAATCAGGAAACTTAACTGATTGGAGATTGTCAACATCCTTGAAGCAAATAAGTTCATGAAATGGTATACACTCAATGGGCTGCATGGTGTCCCTGTTTTGTGAGCAATTCAACAGCAGGTAAGTAGTGGTGAAGCAACTTAAATATATCTCTTGAAAAGGAATCGTCATCCCAAAAATTGAGCCATAAACCTTCACAGATACAGGCACAAGCAACTTGCTCATTCTTGGAAATGATGTTTATCAGCTGTAACAGTTAACAGTAATGAAGGACATCATAGAAGTTTAAGTTACTGTTGATAACAGTTTTTTCCTTGATAAGGAATATAATTTTATTTTTAATGAAAAACTCCAGCATATAAACTGTACAAGAAGTAGTGAACCTAACAATGATATGGTTCTTACAGATGTATCAAATCTTCTATGCAGACAAGAACTTCAATGATGCACCAAAACCTTACTACGGAAAAAGGGTATTCCTCAAATGTATAAGATCATTTTCTAACCCCTCAAAAACCCTCTTATCTCACGTGATGGCTAAGAGTAAGGGGTAATCTCTCATGCATTGCATGTTCTCTTAGATAAATGTATACCAGAAAGTAAAGAACCTACACAATACACAAATATACCAGATCTTCTATACATATAGGAACTTCAATGATGCACAAAAGACTTACTAAGGGTAAAAGGTTATTTCTCAAATGTACAAAATCATTCTTTAACTCTTCAAAATTCTCTGCTACTGCTTTACTTTTAAAAACAATAAAAATAAAATAAAAAAGAGAACACTATTATTTCTCACAGGATGGCTAAGGGGCAATCTCCCATGCCTTGCATCTCAGCTTCCTACAAGAGCTCCAGCTATGTAGTGTATACTTTAACCGACATCATTTAATGCACCCAAACTAGCTTAGAATAAAACCACCACAACTGTGAAGCAGCCTGGCAATATAACAAGAGGTGATCCATGTCGTCTCCAAAGCATTTACACAAATATCCATTTTGTGTAATTCTTCTGTTCCATCTTCTCCACTGTCAACATGGCCTCCTTTGCTGATAACCAAGTAAAGAAGAACATCTTCCCAAGTGCTCTAAGAATCTACACAGACACATGTTACACTAAATTCCTTTCTCACCAAAAGCTTAAGGTAGTATGGATTTACTGAGAAATACAACATCACTTCTTGCCTCTCACCTCCATCCTCACCAGTGAGTATGATAGTCTATTTGTCGAGCATTTCCATCAACCATTTAGTCTATTCATAGAGCATTTCCACTAACCATTGTAACTCATGCACCTTTCGATCTTGAAAATTCCTTCTATGACTCAAGTCCCCGTGAATCTCACCCATCCCTCTTGTACCCGAAAGTTACACCATCGCCTCTTTCTAGCACAATACCCTAGATAAGCTGGACAGATTGTCCTCACCGTGCTTTCTACCCACCATGTTGATCCCAAATACTTGATATACTTCCATTTCCTACCTTATACTATGCTGTTTGGATTCTTCAAAAATGTTGATAGGTGCGTGTCGGATACTCCAAAAGCATTTTAGAGAATCCGACACGAGTACAGCTACAATTTGAGAGTCTAGGCAACATAGCTTATATGTGAACTAAGTGGCTAGAATCTTCTCATGCCTTCATAATATTCCTCCACAAACCATATTTATGAAGTAAAAAAAAAATTACGGTCCTAGACCTCTATCTTTATCCACGACTCCATATTTTCTGGTTATCAGTTCCCTCAATAATACATGACTCCCAATCTGAAACCTCCATAACAACTTTTTAGGAAGTGCTTTGTTGAAAACTGTCATCTTATTCCAACAGGTAAGCAAGGTATAAATACAATACTTTAGGTGTCAACTTGGAAAAAAAAAAGGATTCCTACAATCTGCTACCTAATTATAGCTATGTACATACTTTTTTTAATAGAGTAATAAATTACATTAAAGGGGGCAAAAGCTTTCCCATATACAAAAAGTATAGCAAAAGTAGAAACCGTTACAACAGGATATGGTTTTCTACAAACAACACCCGCTCATCTACACATGTAGGAATTCTATGGGTGCATCAGAAAGAAATAAGGGAAAGTAGGCTATTCCTTGTTAAAGACCCAAGATCTTTAACCCGAAGCCCACCCCAACACTTTGGTGTAGTGATTATCGCCCAATTTACAAAATGAAACTTTCTTTCCCTGCTTGAGCTATCCAACAAAAAATCTCTCTAAAGTTGTTCCAACTTTTCTGTAACACTTACTGGAGCATGTAACAAAGCATGAAATATGTAGGAATGCTCGATGCCATACTCTTAATTAACCCTCCCCCCCCCCCTCCCTCAAATTAATCTCGTTTGCCAACCTGCAAGTGTCTTTTCTACCCTTTCTACCACCAGGTTCCAAGCAGTCAGGTCCTTATTAGCAGCATCTAGTGGTAAACCAAGATAAGTAAAAGGAATAGCCCCAACCGTGCATTTCAGCACCAGTGCTAAGGCCTCAATATTTCCACCTCACCAGCTGGGATGATCTCACAGAGCTTGATTTTTATACCTGACACCGCCTAAAACCATGGGAACACTTTCCTCAAGAACTCCAACTGAGCCTTCTCAACATCATAAAACACTAAAGCAAGACCAGAAAATAGAAGACATGACACCCTCACAATACATTGCTTGCTAATTGATGTATGAAAATCTCTAAAGTAACCTCATATCACAACTCTATCCATCATCCTGCTCAATCCTTCCATCACTATTATAAACAACATAGGAGACAATGGGTCTCCCTGTCCCACTCCTCTTGAACTACCGAAGAAACCACACGAATTCCCGTACACAGGGACTGAAAACATGATAGCTGAAAAATGCAATATTTGATCCACTTTCTCCATCTTGCACCGAAACACATCTTTAAGATAATGAAATCAAGAAATTCTTCATTAACACAATCATAAGTTTTTATAGATCTATGCACAAAATACCCAGCTCTCGGTGCTTTCTTCTTGAGTCGGCCACTTCATTTGCCACGAGTAACAACAACGGCATACCCATTGGAATCCCACAAGTGGGGTTTCGGGAGGATGAAATGTACGCAGACCTTACCACTATCTCATATAGGTAGAGAGGTTGTTTCCTGCGAATCCTCGTATCAAAAACCCATAAGTAGAATAAAGTAGATATGGAAAGAATGGAACAAAAAAGAAAGAAAACAGAAAGGATGACTAACAACGCAAAGCAATGATGAAAAGTAAATACAATAAAACTAATACACATAAGATGAATACTGACACCACAGAATATAAAGACCTAACTAATCCTACTAACCCATCCCTACCAACCAATTAGCCTGTTATTCTAATCCGCGACCTCCACTCCTTTCTAGCCATGTCCTCGGTGAGATCAAGTTTCGTCATATCTTGTCTGATCACCTCCCCCCAATACTTATTCGGTCTACCTCTACTCCTCCGTATAACTCCCAAATCCAACCTCTCGCACCTCCTGATAGAAGCATTGGTACTCCTTCTCTGCACATGTCCAAACCAGTGATGTATCTAAATTTGCTTACATTCCACAAAAGCATTCTGTAAGATAGAAACTTTCGCATCCAAGTCCTCTTTTAGTCTATTGAAAAGAACCTAAAAAATAATCTTTTGAGATGCTTTCCACTAGACCAATAGGCCTGTAGTCCTTGATATTCATAGCATCTTCTCTTTTCGGCATAGTGGCAATGAAAGAAGCATTACTGATTTTTTTCAATTTCACTGGTAACCTGAAAAGCTTCAAATGAACTCCAGTACTTCAACTTTGGCTATACATTGCAACAATGCAGAAAAAGGCCAAAGTAAAACCTTCTAGACTTGGAGCTTATCCCCACAGAATACTCCACTGCCTCCCATACCTCCTCTTCACCATTACTTGTCTCGCGGGCAATCACTAGCTACAATCGATGGAATTTTGATTGGAACTCTTCATTAAAAAGGCCTTGAAGCCCAACCCGCCTTTTCTATATAGCCAAACCACTCCCTCATTTGCCATCAGTGGTGTATCTAAAATTTGCCTATGTTCCACAAAAGCACTCTGTAAGATAGAAACTTTCCCATTCAAGTCCTCTTTTAGTCTATTGAAAAGCACCTTAGAAATAATCTTTTAGATGCTTTCCACTAGACTAATATGCCTCTAGTCATTGATATTCATAGCACTTTCTCTTTTCAGATAGCGGCAATGAAAGAAGCATTACTGTTTTTTTTTCAATTTCACTGGTAACCTGGAAAGCTTCAAATGAACTCCATTACTTCAACTTTGGCTACATTACAACAATGCGGAAAAAGACCAAAGTAAAACCGTCTAGACCTGGAGCGTAATGCTTCTTTCAATTTCACTGGTAACCTGAAAAGCTTCAAATGAACTCCATTACTTCAACTTTGGCTAGACTGCAACAATGCAGAAAAAGGCCTAAGTAAAACTGTCTAGACTTGGAGCTTTTTCCCCACACATGACACAACACTCCACTGCCTCTCATACCTCCTCTTCACCATTACTCGTCTCGCGGGCAATCACTAGCTACAATCGATGGATTTTGATTGAAAATCTTCGCTAGAAAAGCTGCCTGAAGCCCCACCCGCCTTTTCTATATAGCCCAACCACTCCCTCATTTGCCACCAGTGATGTATCTAAAATTTGCCTATGTTCCACAAAAGCACTCTGTCAGATAGAAATTTTCACATCCAAGTCCTCTTTTAGACTATTGAAAAGCACCTTAGAAATAATCTTTTAGATGCTTTCCACTAGACTAATATGCCTCTAGTCCTTGATATTCATAGCACTTTCTCTTTTTGGGATAGCGGCAATGAAAGAAGCATTACTGCTTTTTTCAATTTCACTGGGAACCTGGAAAGCTTCAAATGAACTCCATTACTTCAACTTTGGCTACATTGCAACAATACGGAAAAAGGCCAAAGTAAAACTGTCTAGACTTGGAGCTTTATCCCTGCACAACACTCCACTGCCTCCCATACCTCCTCTTACAAATACTCGTCTCGCAACCACTCCCTCTTATCCTCCTCTAATTGATTAAATTCTAATCCCTCTACTAAGAACAACGTCTATAATATTCTGTAGCAAAACATTAATATCTTCCATGTCGAGCTTTCCCCAAAATATTGGAGATGTGATGGTCTCCCAACTAACTAGGCATATGTTGAGTCCCAATTTTATCACATTAACTTGATCATGGAAGAGACATGCAATATGTAGATCCATTACATGTAGATACATCAAAACGACATACTTTTAATTATTACATCATTCCCATTTTCTATAGCATCCTTTTTGACAACCTACTCATTGTTTCTCTCTCTTTGAACCACCCGACTCCACATGATTTTGTCCTTGTTCAAAGCATCAAAAGGCAGTCTCACTGATGGTGGGAAGAGCTCCAATCTCTTATGTGATGCTCGATGTTATCAACTTGCCCATCAGAATGATCTCACTTTCGGAAGTTGATCTTGAGTCTTGGCCCCATATGGAAGGATATGAGTATCTGCACCAGGGATGCCAACTACGAGTGTCTCACTCACATAATACAAGTGTTTCATCTGCAAAGAATAAGTGTGCGACTTACACGCTATGTTGCCCTCCATTTCAAGTCCTTGAAACCCTTCAAGGAAACTCTGGACACGTCTCTATCCATTATTTTACTCAAAGCTTCCATCACTGAGATGAATAACATATTTGCTAATGAGTCCCTCTTGTCTTAACTCCCTTGAGCTGCCCATGTACCCAAGGTGGTCATCAAGGACTTGAAGACTTGGGGTATTTTAGTAGAACATGAAGTGAAGAATTCAAGATCCACAGCAGGCTCGGGTAGATGCTCAATGTTGCCATATTAGTAATTGTGTCCATATATAAAATCCTTGCCCCAATTATTGTTGATTCTGCAATTTCAGCCACCAATTATTGCTAACTCTGCAATTTCAATCCTTTCTTAATTTATGCCTAACTTTAGGGTATTTATGTAATTAGTGATCTTCACTAAACCTTATTATAATAGTCTTCATTTCCTTTTAGGGAGCTTACTTTGATTATAGATATTCTCTTTGAGAAGCAAATGATTGTATGCCATCATTGATATCAAATTTGGAGAGTTGTGTTTTCATGTGGAAGAAGTATAACCGTACAGTTTAGGTGGTTGTTTAATTGGATGTATAATATCTATTGAATGTTCTAACTTGCATCAAGATTGGGTAAATTCTAAATCCTTATTTGCTTTATCTTTAATTGCTTGTTTATTCCTATCCATATCATATCAGGAGTAGGAGAAACCATATAGACTCGCATGCACTGGGATCGAGTATCTACCACTTGAGATATAAAACTTGATTGGCCTTTTCGACCTATCCTTGAATTCCATCTTCATCTCAATGAAGTACAAACTACCAAGTCATATGGTTATGGCAAAGTACTAAAAAGCAAAAATCTCAAAGAGTGTCGATCACTATTAGAGCTTTAAGCACAAAGCACAGTGTGGGCTTTAGCGAAGGAAAGCAACAAAAAAGAAAAATAAATGATAGATATGTAATGCAACAAGATGTAACTATAGATATAAACAATAAATATTAGACAAGAATGAAAAAATCACTCTGTTGTTTCAATTTGTTTATCTGACTTGAAGCGGAGTTTAAGAGAATAAAGAAGACTTTTGAATCTTGTGGTCTTAAACTGAAGATATGTAGAAAGTACCAATGGTCTTAAACATCTCATGCGAAAAGTTAGAATTAAAGAGTTTCCAACTAAAAAAAGAGGCACTATTTTTAAAAGGACTAAAAATGAAAGTACGACAAACAAAATAAAACGGAGAGAATATAATTAAGTTATGCATATATGTAATGGTGTTCCCTTAAAGAAGGAACCCATCGATGAAGATGCACGCGCCTTAACACCTCGATGCTTACACAAGAGCTCCAATTAAGCAAGAAGAAGCTCAGAACCTAAGGTTTAAGGCTTAAGCGCACTTCAAGTGAGCCATTTAACAACATCGGATCATGTGCCTTCTCAAGATCCAACTTGCAATAGACATCCAAGTTACTTTTTTCTTCTTCAATATACCACTTCACTTGCCACCAACATCATATCTAGGATTTGTCTCTGCTATGAATGCATTGTCGAAAGTAAACATCATCTTGCCTAACACTTCCTATAGTTTGTTGGGGAGTACGTTAGAAATTATCATATAAATGCTCTCCACAACACTTTGTAGTCCATGATGCTCATTGCACCTTCTCTTTTTGGCACAATAATGATAAAGAATTTATTAAGTTTTTGTCAAGGTCACCGTTCTCTTGAAATGCAGCTATGTTTCACATCTCCCTTACCAAACTCTAGCACGGGTAGAAAAAGGTAAAGTAAAACCATCTGACCATAGTGCCTCATTACCCAAACAATTCACCATTGCACCTGCTCATCCCTCGTGACTTGGTCCAACACTCACCATATCTTCTCATATTTGGTTAAACACTATCCCCTCTTGTAAAACTTGGACCTCCACCTCACACCCTCCCTTATATAGATATTCATAAAATCTCAGTATTGCTCCCTTTACCTCCTCCTCCCCCGCGTGGACCACCCCATTCACTTCCGAATACTATACAGTTTCTCTTTTTATTCGTCATTGCTACCATATTAAAGAACTGCTCAAGTTCCTTCTTTTAACCACAAAGTCCTCGATTTTTGCCTCACACTAGTCTTATGAGGTAAAATAACCAAAGTTACTAGCTCCTCAATTCCTCTTTCCTCCTTTTTCTCTCTACTCAGTTCCATCACCTCTTAAACCCTCTCCAGCTTTCAAAGTCATCTATTAGCTCCCTCATCTACACCTCTACACTTCGACAGACCTCCTTCTTAAACACCTTTATGTCCCCATTTAGTAACTTTAATTTCATTGCGAGTACAAAAAATAGATCACATGTAACTTCATAGATGTTCCACCCCGCATCTATTCTATCTCCAAAGTTTTTCGCCTTTAACCCATGCTTTTGAAGCTAAAGGGAGCTTGCATGTTCTTTCTAACACTTTCAACAACATTCCAGGCTCAATCCCCAAAGATAGATCTGGGAAGTTAGTGCAAGTAGCCTTACCATTACCTCGTGAAGGTAGAGATGTTTTCGATGGACCCTTATTGACTTTAGTTGTTGACAGTACAAGAAGGTTTCTTTATATATTTTTATTGTAAAACATAGGTTCAGTTATTCCAAGAGGATTCTCTGTACAGGATTTTTTTGTAAAAGGAAGAGTCTTTCTATGGGAGTCCTAATCTACAAGGTGATTATTTCTGAACAATCAAGCAAAGAGTATTATAAAATATCATATGAATTATCCTAACATATTCTTCTATTCTGATAACAATGAACCTAGACAATTCCAGCCTACCTTTACAAATAATTCTCATGATATTCTATCAATAATACACAACACATATGAAACACCAAGTTCTCTATCTTTTGTTTACCATTCTAACAAGTCCTAAATAAGAGAGCAAAGGAGGACAATTCTATATGTAGATTTACACATGTATCACAGTTCTTTATCACACTTTGAGCTATTTTATACCTATGGAAGTGACGGAGTATGTAGCCGAAGTAATGTCAAATAGTTCGAATTTTCATGAATCAGCTAAAACATAAGACCAGAATTTTTAGTTTTTTTTGTATCATGCCCCAAAGTTCAATCTTAGAGTATCACTATGTCTATGTTCATGGCTGACATGATTCTAGCACCTATGTCTTCTAGTCAAATGATCAGAAAGTATTCTTAATGCTTCTTTACAAAACCTGCATTGTAGACGACACGTCATCTAAAAGTAGATGTGTGGTAAATTCAAACGAATTAATTCACAATCTTCCGCTGGATAAAGAACATGTTCTGCTTAAAAAGAAAGTGTAAGAAGAATATTTTCCTATCTGGCATGCCATCACAGAAAGGGACCATGATGCAGTTAGACAAAGAACTTTTTCCTCCAAAGGATAGAAAGGAAAGCAAGATAAGCAGAAATCCATCCCCGCTAGTCCAATTATCAAGCACAGCAATGACAGAAAGGAAGAGGATACAGGTTATGTGCCCCTACCTTATCATTTGACCTGCTATAGTCACAGCTTTGTCATTTGATGTGCATGCATCTTTCTCCACATTTAAACAGCGTCGATTGATATGCCTCCTGTCACACAAGTCATAACATCGTAAATTGAAGAAAAAGTTTAAGATATATTCAGAAGAATCACAACTACTTATACCGAAGTATCTCTACTTATTTGGTTCCATAATGTGGAAGGGTAAAGGAGGAAATTAATGCATTTACTTCCCTAGGTGGAGTATAAGTCATATACATCCAATGGGTGGAAAAGCTAACATGGAGGGTACTAACCCCTCCACTTTTTCTTTCCTCCTCTTTAGCTTGCTTATACACGTAACTTTCCTCACAACCTTGACTCCAAGTCCCCAACCATAAGGTTCCAAATCTATAGGGCAGATTAATGGACTTAAAAGTTAAAATGGCGAGCTGGACTTCACAGAGCGAAACATTTTTGGCAGGAAAATGGCATTCCAACAGGCAGTCATAAAATTACAAGAGATGTTAACCAAATGGCTATAACAACCTTAATACAACTAACTTGCAATAAGCAGCAGTCCAATATATTAAATCCAGCCCAAGGACAACTGACATGCCGGAAAGTGGAAATAAAATCTTACAACTCAACAAATTGTGTCAAGTCATCCATACAATGCTGAAAGGAGAGAAAACATACTGCTATGGATTAACCACATACTTTGATATATCAGTTAATTCTGATTTGTGACTTTTGACATCCTCTGCTAATGTTTGAGACAGTAGCTCCACAATCTTCTCATGAACCTGAAGCAATAACCAGAGAGTTATAAAATGACTGAGCGCAGCATCAGAATCCACTCGATGAAAGTGGTAGCACCATATAAAATGGTAAGATTAAACTGCTACAGAAGTATCAGAAAATTCAGGCAATTCACTACAAGATAAACATGGAAAATTGAACGGATAAGTTAATCCAAATATCTGATTTCTACCATAAGATGAGATTTCTCAGTAGCCTTTCCACCCAGAGGCAATTCAATAACCTACTTATCATTGAAATCTTCTTCAATCAACATGACAAAAAATTTTGAAGTGAACGTAGCTGGATCAACATTTAAATAAGATGTTTCGTCCTTCCTTTTTGCTTCAGCTAAAAAGAAGTCTTAGCAACTACCTTCTTGATAAATAAGGTATTTATGTGCGCTTCATAATCTGCTTTTACAGGACAACACTTCCAATATTTGTGCTAGCTTCATAATACACAAATAGGAAAGAATACCTCTATCATACTCATCATATTTGCATAACATATATCTGTTATTTTATGTATGTATATAGATCCCTCTTTGGCATTATGCAGGGGCTATAACTTCACACATGAAGTCCCAGTTCCCTGCACAAATCTCATGCTAACTAGTTAGCTTGCTTAAGAA
Organism: Solanum clarkiae; assembly: GCA_011800125.2. Lineage (NCBI taxonomy): Eukaryota > Viridiplantae > Streptophyta > Magnoliopsida > Solanales > Solanaceae > Solanum > Solanum clarkiae. Next base: position 4,872,718 of record JAABOM020000012.1, read on the forward strand.
AACATGTATGGTGAAGAAAATGATGTCAAATGACGAGGTTATAGAAAGTTCCTTGGTTATAGAGAAACTCATAAAACAGAATTAGTGGCTCATTAGCATCTGGAATTGAAAGGCAACATTCAGTGAGGTGACCCATGAAGCTAATGTGGAAGTGAGACTTGATACACAAGTCATCTAAAAGAGAGGTAGTTTCAAGTATCTTGGGTCTATATTATCTAGAGAGATGGAAAGATAGATAGGGATGGGAATGGGGCGGGGCGGGGCGG
>JAABOM020000012.1:4873083-4892011 GCA_011800125.2 Solanum clarkiae
CTTTTAATTAACGATTAAGAAACAATTGTTAAAATGTCAACTAAAAATAGTTAATTAGTTGTTGAGACGTTAATTAGTGGGAAAAAATTAAATTCAATTAAAAAATGAAAGAACTTTAAAATTTAAGTGTGGCGGGGCGGGGCTATGAGGGGCGGGGCAGGTTGAAAATGAAAAAAGTCATCATGCGGGGCGGGGTGGGGCGGTTAAAAAAATTTGCGGGTTGAGCTTAACCCGCCCCTCACCCGCCCCATTGCCATCCCTAAAGACAGATGAAGATATCACTTATCGTACTGGTGCAGGATGGATGAAATGAAGGCCACATCTGAAGTCTTGTGTGCTAAGAAGGTGTCACCAAAACTTAAAAGCAAGTTCTACAAAAAGGCAGCCAGACCAGTTATGTTATATAAGGCAGAGTTTTAGTCAGTCAAGAGCTCTTATATTCAGAAGATGGAAGTGGTGGAGATGAAGATATTGCGATAGATGAGTGGGTTTACTAGGAGAGTTAGAATTAAGAATAACATATCCGAGATAAGGTAGGAGAAACTTGAGAGAAGCAAGCAGTGAGGTTAAGATGGTTCAGGCATGTGATGAGGAAATGCACAAATGCTCCACTACAGAAGTGTGAGAGGTCAAGAGAGGTAGAAGTAGACCAAAGAAGTATAAAGAGAGGTGATTAGACAGGGCATCGCATAGTTGCAACTTACCGAGGTCATGACCTTAGTTATGAAGATGTGGAAAACGCGAATTAGGGTAGAAAGTTAGTGGGTAGAAGTGTCCCTGCTAGTAGGTCGGAGTGCATTGTCATGGTGTCCTTACTAGTAGTCATAGTGTTATGCTTGTAGTTTGTTGTTATTTGATTTTGTTGTAATCAATTCTTTCGTGCTAAGTTGCTCGGACTCGAGTGTGGATGTCCGATATGAGTGCGGATCTAGAGGTCGAATCCTTCATGATCTAATTTTTAATATTCAGAGATACGGATCCATATATGGATACGGGTGCGGGGATTTGCCTAAAAATAATTAAAATATCTAAGAATAGAATGATAAAGCCTAAATTATGAGTTATTACGTGGAGAACTTGAAGAGAATATTGAAAGGAGATTAAGGGAAAGGGAGTGACATAGAAATTTCTATATAAGTACTCCATTTTCTTCAATTCCACCCTAGCTTTTGTATTGATTACAAAAATCATTAAAATTTTCCAAACTTTCCCCATCGATTTTGGTCTAAGTACCCGGAACCGAGATCAAGTCGGACACGGATCCCACACCCACACCCATGTCGTATCAAAAAGTGAAGAGTCTGAGCAACTTAGGTTTCGTGTTGTTTGATTGTGGTATTATTTGGCTATAGTATTCTTCTACTACCATCTATTGTTTTGTTACTACCTATTGTTTCTTGCACTTCCATTGCGTATTTTTCTAGTCTGTTTTTGCCTTGAGACAAAGGATGTTTATCGAAAACCACCTCTCTACCTTACCTTTGAGGTAGAGGTAAAATCTGTGCAAACTCTATCCTCACCAAACCTCACTCTGTGGGAATATATTGGGTATATGTTGTTATTGATGAAATAGCTTAGGAGCTCCCTCCTACCTCCTCTCTTTCTTTGATTTCTCTCTCTTGTTATTTAGGTAGCAACTCAGCCTCCTACGTCTTGGGAGCTTTTCTTTTTGGGAGGATGCATCCTCCATAGACCTAAGCTAAGTGAGCAAAGATGGGAAAGAAAGAAAAGATCATTAAGGTTTGCATGACCTGGGGAAACTTTTGAAGACACTTCCTAACCAGGAAAATAGTTCCTTCAGGTCAAAAATAAAATATGTTTGCCTCTTCATATGCTTTTTGATTAACAGTACGTTTCATTAGCTCCTTCTCTTGACTAACTAATTTTACCTTTGTGCACAGGTATTTAGCTTTCCTTTTCTAAGTATTAACATGTCTCATTGACCAATTACAATTTTCCATATTTATTCATTAAACATAAAATCCATACGTACACCAACCCAATTGCATTGCTACTTGTAACTACTATAAGGAGTTTCCCGGTTAAAATGAACTGGCAGTGATTATACCTCAATTGTCCCTCTGGTGAGCCTTTCCCAACTCTTAAGCAAGTGGGATAGCTTCGCAGCTGGTAGATCCCTGGTTCATAAAAAACTAAAGCATCAATCGCAACATTTGGTTGGGGGAGAAGAGTTGGAGTAATAAGACAAAAAATACAGGAACTTTTAACACAAGGAATAATCTGAATCCTTTTCGGTTTTCCTGCAAACACCATTTTCGCTAAAGAATTTAACTGTGGATGAAGTACTTTTCTCCTTACAGCCATAAAGAATAGAGAAGTATAGTAATAAAATTCCATCTGCATGGAATTTCTTAGTTTAGTTTCCAGGTGAAGTAAAGAAAAATTTAATGTTGAGTATAGAAATAAAGCAAAGACTCACAACTACCTTATTTTGCGGATGACTTGATTGGTAACCTCAGCCTTTGGTAGCTTGAAAAGTTTATCATTATTTGACAACGAGCTCCTATCTTTTGCACTATCACAGTCATGTTTAGATAACCTAGAGTTGTATAACTCAGGATCCAATGCCTCCAAATACAAGTCCAACAATGCAACTTTATGGTACCTTCCAGCTTCATGTAAACACTAAAGTAACAATTTAGTCACGAAATAGAAATCTTCCCCATATTGCACAAATAACTAGCTTTTTCATTCAATGCCACAGTTTGGCATGTCCATAATATTGAGGCAGCAAATAGAAACAATTGTAGAAAAACAATGAGATTCAATAGATATTAGCTGTTAGACCTTAAAATTTGTAGGACTCCAACTATTTAAGAAGAGATCGCATATAGTGAAGAGGGCAAATCTTGAAGGAAGAAACAATAAAAGAATCACAAATTTTGATCTTTCTTCTGGCTATCAACATCATACAGTAGAATCTAGAGAAAATTAAAGAAAATCCAAAAAAGATGTAGCCATTTATTTGAAGAACTCAACTAATAACTAACTATTACCATGTAGAATCAGGTTTCAATTCCATAACTGCAGTATTAGATAACATGTTCACCAGCCAACTGTGGGATAACATCATAACTTTTAGAGCACTTCAATGATGATACTGAGAACTGCAAAGGAACTAAGCAGTTTCTACTTCCAGATATATTTAGCCACTTTATTAATTAACAATGATGAAATCATTTCAGCTATATGTTATTGAGAAATTTTAAAAGGAACATTTTTAAATCAGGTAGACAATTTCATTATCACAAGGCCAAAATCGGCCGTATACAGGAAGTATACCAAAATAGTAAAGAACCTACAAAAAGACATGGAGCATTGAAAAGTTGTGGAATAGTTTTCCAACTCTTATCATCGCCAGAACTAGGAACCGGGATGTATTACATTAATCGTAAAGACCCAATGAATAATAAAACCTTACCATAAGGCCAGATCTCCATAGTTCCTGCAGCCTCTGCAGTTCTGACAGTCCATGGCCTAGACTTGTGTCATTTAGTTCTACATGATTATTCCTGGTAAGATGATTCATGGGCTATTTAGAGTCGTTCTCCTCTAATATGAAGCTCACTTTTGATCATTAAAAAGGGCCACATTATGATACAAACCAATTTACTGAATATTTCCTGTAAGATGGAAGCTCAAAAGAATGCTTAATCAATTCCTCTGGTAAATTAGCAAGATCCTCATAAGGTGATCTCTGTAAAGGTTTAACAAATAGGGAAAAAAATAGTTATACAAAGTTGTCACTTATATGATGCAACTTGATCTTCACATGTAACCATGTGAATGTAAGAACAAGTAATAATACAGGATAGAGCAGAATATCAATAGCAAAATGGCCTAACTATAATTCCACAGTATTTGTGCTCATGGAAATAACCTCCAATTGGAAGCTGGTTTAGGTCACAGCCTGAAAGGCTGAAACATTCTAACTAAGCTTGGATGTTTCACCTATTCAATCTCAACAACTACGAAAGGCTCTCTGAAGAACTAGGAAAATATATGAACTAAATCATGCAGAAGTTTATCTCTTTCAAGGAAATATTTGATCCTCCATTTAGACCAAGACACCAGCCAAACAGAAACACAATTGAACCCAACAAGTGTAAAGTTTGAAAATTAATTCTCACCTTACTATCTCCCTCATCAACTAAAAGCTTGAGCAGAAAGCTAAGAGGCTCGATGGAAAGTTGTTGAACTATTGCCATCTGGAGAAACCATTATGTTACTTGTCAGTATATGATTGGGTACACATGTACATTCAGATTCCTAATCAAGCAGATCTGGAAAACACATGATGGGTATAGCTCTAATGTATAATACAAGAAAACAAAAATATGTTTCAGACCTTTAAGGCTCTAACAAATGAAGTAACTGTTCCATCTTGTCTTAAAAAATAGTTCCTCAAGAAAGTCGCCACCTTGTGGCCAACGCTAAAGCCAGCAGAATTTTTTACTAGAATAGCCTCAATAATTGCATCCAACCTTTCAGCTGGGCTTTTCAGAAAGAATATTGATGTAGACAAATATTGAAGTGCACGGGAAGTGAGTATATTTCTGGGAGCATCAGCACTTGTAGCAACACCAGCAATTAGAATGATTGGAATCTTAACAGACCATTCACTGATAAAAGCAGACATTACTTGTAAGAATCACAATACAGAAGTGGTTTTATATGTATAAACAGCAATATAATTTGGTAAATGAACTTAAAAATAGAAAAGAAAAACTGAAGTAAAGCTCAGCAACAAAATCATGCAGTCAATACATGCACCATAAACAATTTGTTTGTAGCTAGTACAATTAAATCAACTTTATCCCCAAGACAAGCACATATTCCTCCCTTACTTCAACCCAAATAATTCCTTTGAAATTCGTAACTAAAGTCTTAGTTCCAAATAATTAGAATGATATAGTCTATGTTCTGTAATTTTGGACACAGCAAGGACAATTTCAGTAACAACAGACTTATTATCCGCCATTTTAAACAAATCTACAGTAGCCAACACTTGTTATCCGCCATTTTGAACAAATCTACAGTAGCCAAAACAAATACTGAAAAAAAAACTTAAGAGGAAGAAATCAACAAAGCTTTAACAAAACTCAAATCAGATCTCCAAGTTCCAAAAATTAAGTAACAAAATTCTAACGGCATACCTGCAAAAACCAGATTCTAGTAACAAAATTTAAACTAGAAGTGGGATGGGGCAAAATGATCTGGGTCCTTTAAATTAGTCTCAAATCTCCACGTGTCTATTTTAAGGCTCTGGACACTTAATGGATATAAGGGGTATACTTGGCCCAAAGCATAATGGAATAATATTGAAAGTAAAGGGGCCAATATGACCCTCTTCAACAATTAAAATTGTAAAATATGCCATCTTGAAGAAGTTCAAAGCAACTCTTGCTTTAGTTATCCTTGAAAAAGTAGATAGCTATGGTGTAAAAAGGAGATGCACTGACATTATATGACAGTACCTTAACATATTGATGAAATCTGATAAGAGAGCCCCAGAACACCTCTCCATATCCTCAATAATTACAACCACTGGGTTCTCATACTTGCCATGGTCACTATACCATGATGCTAAGAGCGAAATATCAGCTGCCTTAGAATCAAAAACAAGAATGATAGTGAAATACAATAAAAATGTCACACAAAACATAGTTCTACTTAAATATGTACATAACTATAGACTTAAATTGTCTACCTACTTCAATGTCAACCATAAGCAATTGTCTCAGAAGCTCTCTGAGACAGCCTCCAATGCCATTCTTGGTAGAAAAATCCAAGGAGGATATATTAGCCACATAGCATCCACGAGATTTCAAATTTAAACCAAGTTCAGCAAAAGTTAATATGTCATCTACAGTTTCAATGTTCTCTGCAAATAATCCAAGAATGTACTGATCAACACGAGTGAACCACTAGCCATCGATAAAATATCATCAACAGTGAACTGTTATCCACCCTAACAGGAATAATCCAAGAATTTACTGATCGACACGAGTGAACTACTAGCCATGGATAAAATATTATCAACAATCAATTGTTATCCACCAGCACAGTGCAGGTAAAGTTGAGAATTGGAAACCAGGGTTAGATGGCCTGGCCATAATTCACACAATAGAACACCATCCTTGAAAAGAAACACGACAAATTTATGGGAGGAATTGAGATAAGAAATACAAAATAGAAGATTTCAGATATTGGTTAACTCTCATACTTGCAATCTAAACATATAAAAGAAATGAAAGATGAACTTACTGGTGAAGACCAGAGCAGTGAAGATCTTTTTAACTAAACCACCATTATGAACAAAAGGGTATGGAAGACTTGACTTTGATGGATCAACAGTCCCTCTACACGAGCAAATTTCATCAAAAGATTCACGAACCCATCGTCCAATCTCATCAAACACATCCGCATTTATACTCCTCAAGACTTCCTAAATTTAATTCTCAAACATGAAGAAACAAGCAATTTAGCATCACTTAATTTACACTCAATTGAACTAATTAAAATATCTATAACATTTCAGGAAACAAAATTTTGAAAGAAGAACCTTCATGTTAGATTCAATTTTTGACCACACACACTGAAAAGCTTCCATTTTCATGTTCTCATTCTTGTTTTCATCGTTTAATGATACTTTTGGTGAAGAGTCAAGTCTTCTTTTGATGGGTCTTCCGGGAGATATTGCAGTAGACTCTGAAGACTTTGATGCCTTGTGCAGCACGAAGAATGGCTAAGAATTTCCACAGGAGCAAAAAACACGAGCAATTACATTCTCTAAACAAAATATTTTTAAAAAATGTGGAATTAGGATAGAGTAGTATTGCTATGAACCTGAAGATTGTTTTCTGCAAGTGGGTCTGTGGGAGGATGTTCATTTGGTGAATACATTTCTGCAAGAGAGTAGACATCAATATTCAGGATAAGAGCAAGTTGGCTAAAAGTCTAGTACAGTTGACAGTGACCTCAAGGCTACAACAACTGAATTAAGTAACAAGTTAGACAACAATTAGCAAACTAAATCAATAAGATACAACATTTAAATAAAGAAAAGAGTTATCAAGTACAACATTATTTTTGTTGAAAGAAGGTGACTGTTAGGGCTGGGCATTCAGTCAGTTCAATTTACAAAATTCAATTAGGTTTCCACTGGTGAAAATGTTAACCAAAAGCAAACTGAAATAATTCGATAGCGAGCAGACAAATAACCAAATGTTGCACTTTTTGGTTCTGCGCCTTTTGTATGACCTTGTTTCCATATCTACATAATCTCAAAAATTCCATCGGAAAAAAGGAAAAAAGAAAAAAGTACTTCAATGTTGGAAAACAGAAAGGCGGAGGTCTGACCCTCTAAGTCACTGAAAGGCGAAGTGTCTCAGAGAAGCTTCTGAGTTGGTCTGTGCGTGACGACTGACGACGCGATGGAGTGACGAGGGCGGACTGAGGAGAGGGTTGGGAATTCAATTTTTAGAGGGAATTGAAATAAAATTACCTAACTAAATGAAATTTTAAAAAAAAAAAAAAGTTTCATTCATTGACACTTAATTTTTCTGCATTTTTCCACTTAGACACCTCAACTGAGATAAGTTTCTAAACATCTCAACTTATCAAGATTTGAACCTCATAAACATTTTTTTTTATATTTGGCATTATGTGTAAGGTCAGGCAAAAAGGGAGTATGAGAGTTCTCCAATTTCCATCTCCACCAAGCATGCTAAATTTACTGTTGTTTCTTTCTTCAATTTCTATCTCCATTATTAAATTAATAAATGAAACTCTCCAAATCTCTAATATCTCTTCCATTGTATTTTTCTTGTTGTGATTCTTTCTTTTTTTCTCTTTTTTGCGTCTCTTTTTCTCCTTCTCCAGACTTTCTATTCTTAATCCTAACTTTTTTTATTTGAGTCTCTTTTTATCCTTCTCCATCTCCATGCTCTCTACTCCTGATTTATTGTTCTTATGCTAAAAGAGATGACTTGTTTCATGGTATGAAATAATTCACATGTGTATGTTGTTAACGGTAGTGAAGTGAATAAGTTGAAGAAATTATTAACGAGCAGTGAATTTCGTAAAATTTCGAATTCTTAATTTTGAATTCTTAACCAGCAACTTTCTAATTTTTATTTTCGAATAATGAATATGTCGCAAAATTTAGTGAAATTCATAATCTAAAGTCAAGAATTCAGCAACAAACTTTAGATCTCAGCAAGACACAGCAACACAAACTAAAACTCACAAACTCAGACTCATTAGCAAACTCACAAACTAAAACGCACAAATTAAAACTCAAAACACAGCCGCAACTCAACCAAGGCAAATTCAAAACTCAGCAGCAACTCATACGAGGAAAACATAGCAGCAACTGACCAGCGACAGAGAAAATGGACGATTAAAAATTTTTGGAAGAGAGAGAACTTTTGATTTAGCGATTTTTTTTTACCCCTTTATAATCTGATGTTGCAGATCGACCAACTTGGAGCAAACATGGCAGGTGATGAATGGATAACTTGGCCAGGTTGTTCGTGTTTAAACTACATTCGTCTCACACACAATGACAGCCTGGCAGGTATGAAAAAAATGTTTATGGGGTTCAAATTTTAGCTAGTTGAGGTGTTTATTAGGAATTTGTCTAAGGTATCTAAATGAAAAATGTAGACAAATTTAGGTTTCTATCAACGACTTAAGCTAAAAAAAAAATCTCTCTCTTTCTAATCTTTTGTCTTTTTTTCCTTTTCCTTCTATTTTTCTTTTTTTGCTTTATATATATATTATGGAACTAAAAGAAATTATCTATTTTATACATATGTTTTTTTAAATAAAATATTCCCTAGATTCAAGTGACAAAAGTTCAATACATTTTTTTTCATATTTACCATTTTAAAATTTTATTATATATTAAGTATCATTTCAATTAAGCGAAATATATTAAGGAGCAAAATAAAGTACTAACCATACGTTAAAAACTAGGGAAAAGTACACAAAATAGACATAATTTGAAATTATTTACTCTTAATAGACTCAATCTAAACTATTTACCTTTAATGGACCTATTACCCAAACTATTTATCTTTCTACCCACTTACTCCTTTTTATTTTGTGTGCTGACATCAGCATAAATACTATGAAATATATCATGGCGGTATATATATACCATAGCATTATCATATAGAATGAGTTCAGTCCTTTATGATACTCTGGTGATATATTGATATCCAATTGGTATATAGGATTTTTTTAAAAAGAAACAAGCAAGAAACAAATAAAAAAATTATTAAACTCTAATTAGTAGAAAATATATTCGTTATATACTCTGTCGGTATATTTATACCATATCGATATCATATAGAATTGAACTTAATCATTTGTGATACCCTGTTGGTATATGTATACCCTATTGGTATATCATACAAGCACGTGATAATGTCAGCATGACATCAGTGCGCGAATTTTAATATTAGGGGGACAAAATTTTAATAGAATGGGTATACAAAATGTAAAAGGGGTATATCAATGTAAATAGTTTACTTAAAGGGGTACAAGCTTAATTTTCCCTAAAAACTATTGTGATAATTTTCCTAAGAAAGATACTTAGAGCCCGTTTGACTTAGCTTAAAAGATGGTCAAACCTGCTTTTAAGTTCTTTTTTTGCTTATAAAAGTGTTTAGCAATTTTCAGGATAGCTTTTGAAAAATTAAAATTTGTTTAAAATAAGTTAAAAGTTAAAAGCAGCAACCCTTCCCCCTCCAACTTTTTATTTTTTTAGCTTAAAAATTTTTATAGTTTGACAAAAAAAATTACCTATTCACCCTAAATATTTTTCATCTTCCCAAAAATATTCCTAACTAAAAGTAACTCTAATTACTTTCTCCCTTCTCATTATTTCAATTCAAACCACAACCCAGCGCTCTTATGCTCTTCAAAATCACCGTCTAGCAGTGTTCTTCTCATCACTGCTCTTCTTGTTTATTTAAACACTTCTATTTGTATCAAACCTTCTAATATTGGAATATGAACGCATGACTATTTATATATATTGTCCTTCTTTCACTATCTTTTTAATAAATAATTTATGATAGTAAGAGAAATATGTGAATGATAAATAAATATTATTATTCGTGAATGTAATTAAAAAATATTTTAAATTCTTTATGTGAAATAAGAAGCGATGTGCATGTCATTAGAAAGAATAAGCATTACTGGTTGGTTAAATGTTGGAAGTTTCTTGAGAGGGCAAGAGAAAATTGGAATAATTGGTATATTTTGGCAATTGAGTATCTCAATCATGTTTCGATTTCGTTCATGAAAAAAAGGCATCTTAAAATTTTCATGTGATCTATCCAAACTGTATATATTTTAAAAATAAAAAAATAAATTGTGTATATAAAATTACTTAAATAATAAGCTTATATTGATATTGAATCAAAATATACATTTATTTTACTTTATTTTATTTTTTAAGACAGAAAAATTTTAATGTAATCAGTTTTTATAATGTTAACTTGAAGGATATTTAAGACATTTTCAATTAAAGAAGCGTTTAACAGCACTTATATGTCAAACACATCAACAACTTTTTTTCAGCTAAAACACTTTTATCCAAATACATTACTACTTATTTTTCAAATAAGCTTCAGCATTTTAAAAGGTGCTTCTAAAATACTTTTTAAAAACTATTTCTCGAGCTAAGCCAAATGGGCTCTTAGAGATTGTTCGGGTCCACTTATTTTAAGTGCTTTTAAAGTTAAAATATCGTTTAATACTTTATATATACACACACACGCACACTAATTTTTTGATATATGTGTTGCACATATATATCAAATTATACATATGTGATATATCTAAAATCAATCAACAATTGTATTCCTTCACAATATAAAGAATAATTGAAAAATAATTTGTGAAAGTTTCTCACAAAGGTCTCTGTAGAAAAATTTAATACACAATTAAATTTAATCATAAATAAACACAAGATTTCCAAACATGTATCATATAAAATAATAAATAAAGATTCGGGCATAGAAACTTATATCTATATCAATTTACAATTACAAAATGCATCATTAATTAAGTAAAATACATAAGCCAAGAACTCTTTTAACATGCTGGGTTATGAGATGTTGTCCTTATCTCTGTACTTAAGGCGGACCTCCCTAAATTTGAAAGAACAAATTATAAAATGATCAATGATGGCATAGAGTGGTTGACTAGACTATTCAATGCTATTATGAAGACGGCCACGGCCAAGATGTCTGATAAATGGAGGAGGAGTACAATGATTCCATTGTACAAAAACAAGGGGATATTCAAAACTGTAACAATTGCAGGGGTATCAAGTTGTCAAGTCACACTATGAAGGTCTGGGAGAGAATGGTAGAGATGAGGGTGAGAAGAATAGTGTCTATTTTGGAGAATCAGTTTAGATTCATACCGGGGCGGTCAACTATTGAAGCAATTCATCTTGTTCGGAGATTAATGAAGAAATATAGGGAAAGAAAGAAGGAGCTTCATATGGTGTTCATTGATCCGGAGAAGACCTATGACAAGGTCCAAGGGATGTCCTATGGAGGTGTCTAGAGGTGAAAGGTGTCCCAATGACATATATCAGGACGATTAAGGACATGTACGATGGAGCCAAAACTCGAGTTAGAACGGTGGGAGGAGACTCAAAGTACTTTCCTGTTGAGATGGGATTCCATCAAGGATCTGTGTTGAGCCCTTTTCTGTTTGTCTCGATGATGGATAACCTAACGCGATCTATCCAGGAAGAGATTCCATGGTGATGCTATTTGCAGATGATATAGTACTGATTGATGAGACTCAGACTAAAGTTAATGATAGGTTGGAGGCTCGGAGAGACGCCTTGGAGTCCAAAGGATTCAAACTGAGCAGGATCAAAATAGAATATTTGGAGTGAAAATTTAGTGTTGTGAGGGATGAAGCAGACGATGTGAGCTTGCCACTTAACCTATCTCCAAGAGGGAATACTTTAAGTATCTGAGTCCATCATTCAGAATAGTGGTGATATCGACAATGATGTCATACATCGTATTGGAGCAACATGGACTAAATGGAGGCTTGTCTCGGGAGTATTGTGTGACAAGAAGATACCACCTAAACTCAAAGGCAAGTTTTACAGAATGGTGGTTAGACCATCTGTGTTGTATGGGATGGAGTGCCATAAAAAATTCACATATTTAGAAGATGCATATCGCAGAGATAAGAATATTAAGATGGATGTATGGTCACACCATGAGTGATAAGATTAGAAATGAGACCATTCAGGAGAAGCTAGAGATGGCCCCTGTGTCTGATAAGATGAGGGAAGCGAGACTGCGATAGTTTGAACATATGCAGAGAAGGAATATCGATGTTCCTGGTAGGAGGTGTGAGAGGTTGGTTTTAGAGCTACACGAAGGGGTAGAGATAGACCGAAGAAGTATTGAGAGGAGGTGATTAGATAAGATATGGTGAAACTTGATCTCACCGAAGACATGACTTTAGATAGAAAGGAGTGGAGGTCATGAATTAGAGTAGCAGACTAATTAGTTGGTAGGGTTAGGTGGATGTCTGGCCTTAGGGTATAGTAGGATAGCAGAAATAGTTGTGTTTGTATCATGTTCATCAATATTTGTTGTATGTGTGTTAATTTTATCGTATTTACATATTGTTATGTCTTTCGTTATTAGTTGCCCTTTCTATTCTTTTTCTTTCCTTGTTATCTTATCTAGTTTATTCTGCTTATGGGTTTTTGAGATGAGGCTTCCCAGAAAACAACCTCTCTACTTCTACAAGGTAGTGGTAAGGTCTACATATATTCTACCCTCCCCAAACCCCACTTGCTAGATTCCACTAGGTATGTTGTTATTGTTGTTGTTGTTTATAAATTTCGTAAATTATGATTTAGTCCTCATTCTCATCAAACCACCGCTACTACCATTGTTAACCACCATCATCATCGTCCATTGCTAATTACTTTTATCATCACAATTACTATGGTTACTAGCTATTACTATCAACTGCTACTGCGCTTAGTTTCTTCATCGTTATGATTATATCATTGTTGCCACCCAACAACAACATACCTAGTGAAATCCCACAAGTGGGGTCTGGGGAGGGTAGAATGTACACATACCTTACCACTACCTCAAAGAAGCAGAGAGGTTGTTTCTTAGGAACCCTCATCTCAAAAATCATAAGCAGAAAAAAAAACTAAATATGACAAAAAGGGAAGGAAACAGAAAGAACAGCTCATAATGAAAAGCACATGACAGTATGTAAATACGAGAAAGCTAACACATATATGATAGATAATGACAACACGACAAAAAAACACGACTACTGCTGCTACCCTACTATACCCCAAGGCAAGACTTCCACCTAACCCTACAAACAAAATCAGTCTGCTACTCTAATTCGCGACCTCCATTTCAATAAAAGATGTCCTGCCAAAACTATCAATCACTATCACAATTATAGTCAAGTCCAACTATCAATGAATTTCACCATCACAACTGGCATCATTGCCAACTACCATCATATATTCTTCGATCACCACTATCACCATCACAATCATCTCTACTATCACTCATCGCCACCACCACTGCCACCATTACTATAAGTCATTACTATCATTGCGATCAATCGCTTCTACCAACCACTTACATCATCATAACTAGCACTATTATCAATTACCACAAACATATTATCAACTACTACTCATTCTTCAGGCATCATTATTGATATCAGAGCTACTAACATCAACCAACTTCATCATTGCAACCATTACTATTATGATAGTCACCACGACACCAATCATCCCTACCATCATAATTATCACTATCATTATTACTAGCCACCAACAATGACTATTACCATTACCATCATCACTATCACTGTAAATTACCTCCACCGTCATTTTCAAGTACAACTGTTTCATCTTTTAAAATCAAATAATAATTTTTAGTTAATTTCTTTTTCAATATTTTATTAATTTTTAGTTAAATTATATATCTATTTTGTACTTATAGATAAACTAGTATTAGAACACGTGCTTTGTACGTGTATTTCAAGCTAATTAATTTAAATTTTTTTGTTGAATACTAAAATTAATGATTCTTTGTTAAAATGCAATTTAAAATTTATTATGAATAGCAAGTCAATTCCATCGAACTCGAGTCTTATTCATAATAAATTTCCTTTTAACTCTTATATACAAAATTCAACATTCAAGAAATAACAAATAACTTCTAATCATCAAAAAATAAATGATAAATCAATTCTTTCTTTACATATAATTACTAAAAGTACAATACATATATTGACATGCTGAAATTTAAAATATTTCTTGCTAAGGATAATAATATATGTTTAAACTTTTCAGCATAATAATATATAAGGATTGTGCATTTCAACAAATTAAATTTGTATTAATTTCTTAAAACCCTAACCAAAAGAGGAGGTACCGAGGTAGTGAAATAGATTCCAACGGCTAATTAAATTATAGACGTCAACTTTAGATCCTTTTCATCCACTTCAATTATTACTTAATCTTTAAAAAAAAAAAAGGAAAAAGAACATAAAAATCATTTGATTAAACTGATGCCACAAACCTACAACTCATGCAAGTAATGGTGACTAAGAAATGAGGAAGCCTTTCTTGATTTTTATAGTTCTTTCTTTATTTACATTCTTAGAATATTTCCTTTTATATATTTATTACTCCTAATTAATCAGTCTACAATTTAATTATCGAATGCAACTCTTCCTATTCTCCTAATTATTTATTCATTCATCATTTCTCGTAATTATTTATACAAGAGAAAAGGCTCAAATATATCATCAAACTTTAACAAAAAGTTCATTTATGCCATCCGTTAAAAGTTTAGCTCAAATATGTCATTACTGTTAAGGAAAAAGGCTCATCCATGCCATTATTTTTTTAATGGTGGTTTTACAAAACAACCTTTTACACATGACATGTTTTAATTTGGTCACGTCATTTTTTTAAAAGAACAATTCTAAATAAAATTAAGAAAAAGAAATTCTTAATTTTATGACAAATTCTAAATAAAATTAAGAAAAAATCCACAAAATTAAGAATTTTTTTCTTAATTTTATGTAGAATTTATTTTTTTAAAAGATGTGGCCGAATTAAAACATGTCATGGGTAAAAGGTGGTTTTGCAAAACCACTGTTAGAAAATAATGGCATGGATGAGTTTTTTCCTTAACAGTAATGATATATTTGAGCCAAACTTTTAATGGATGACATAAATGAACCTTTTGTTAAAGTTTGATGACATATTTGAGCATTTTTCCTTTATACAATGAAGAGGCATGCACATAAATGATAAATAAATAATATTTATGAAGATGAATACAACAACAACAATATATCCAAGGGAATCCCACAAGTGGGGTCTGGAGAGGGTAGAATGTACGCAGATCTTACCACTACCTCAAAGAAGTAAAGAGGTTGTTTCCTGGGAACCCTCGTCTCAAAAATCTATAAGCAGAATAAACTAGATATGACAAAAAGTAAAAGAAAGGGAACAACAAAAAACGACTAATAACCAAAAACACATGACAATACGTAAATATGATAGAATTAACACATAAACAACAAATAATGACAATACATGTTATAAAACACTACTACTCCTCTACTCTACTATACCCCATGACTAGATAACCACCTAACCCTACCAACCAATTAGCCTACTACTCTAATTTGCGACCTTCACTTCTTTCTATCTAGGTCATGTCCTCAGTGAGATCAAGTTTCACCACATCATGTCTTATCACCTCCCCCCTAGTACTTCTTCGATCTACCTCTACCCCTTCATGTAGCTCCTAAAACCAACCTCTCGCACCTTCTAACAGGAGCATCGGTACTCCTTCTCTACACATATCCACACCATCACAGTCTCGCTTCCCTCATCTTATCAGCCACCGGAGCCTCCTCTAGCATCTCCCGAATGGTCTCATTCCTAATCTTGTCACTCCTGGTATGACCACACATCCATCTCAACATCCTCATCTCTATGACATGCATTTTCTGGACATATGCATTTTTGATTGGTCAATACTCCACCCTATACAACAAAGATGGTCTAACCACCAATCTGTAAAGCTTACCTTTGAGTTTAGGTGGTATCTTCATATCACACAATACTTCAGATGCAAGCCTCCATTTAGTCTACCCAATACGATATGTGACATCATTATCGATATCGCCACTATTCTGGATGATGTATCCCATATACTTAAAGTTTTTCCTCTTAGGGATAGGTTGAGTGGGAAAGCCTCACATAAAAGTTTGCTTCATCCCTCTCAACACTGAATTTGCACTTCAAGTATTCAGTTTTGGTCCTGCTCAATTTGAATCCTTTTCGACTCCAAAACGTGTCTCTAGACCTCCAACCTATCATTAACTTTAGTCCGAGTCTCATCAATCAGTACTATGTCATTTGCAAATAGCATACACCACGGTACGTCCTCCTAGATAGATCGCGTCTGCGCATCCATCACCAAGACAAACAAGAAAGGGCTCAACACAGATCCTTGATGGAGTTCTATCTCAACAGGAAAATACTCCGAGTTTCTTCCCACCGTTCTTACCTAAGTTTTGGCTCCGTCATACATGTCCTTAATCACCCTAATATATGCCATTGGAACACCTATCACCTCTAGTCACCTCCATAAGATATCCCTTGGGACTTTGTCATATACCTTCTCGAGATCAATGAACATCATATGAAGGTCCTTCTTTCTTTCCCTATATTTCTCCACTAACCTCCGAACAAGATGAATTGCTTCAATAGTCGATTGCCCTGGCATGAATCCAAACTGATTCTCCGATATAGATATTACTTTTCGCACTCTCATCTCTAATACTCTCTCCCAGACCTTCATAGTGTGGCTTAACAACTTGATACCCCTGTAATTGTTGTAGTTTTAAATATCTCCCTTATTCTTGTACAACAGAACTATTGTACTTCTCCTCCATTCATCAGGCATCTTGGCAGTCTTCATAATAGCATTGAACAGTCTAGTCAACCACTCTATACCATCCTTGACTATGTTCTTCCAAAAGTCTACTAGAATCTCATCGGACCCGATCGCCCCCCCTCTTCATCCTACTAATAGCCCATCTTACCTCCTCAACTCTGAACTGCGTGCAATAACCAAAATCACGATAGTTTTTGGAGTATGCCACTTACCCAACTCAATATCTCTATTTCCTTTTTCATTTAAGAGTTTATGAAAGTAAGTTTGTCACCTTAATTTAATGGAAGTGTCATCCATCAACACCCTAACCTCCTCATCTTTGATGCACTTCACTTGGTCTAAGTCGCGAGCTTTCCTTCCTCTTACTTTAGCGAGCCTATACAATCTCTTGTCCCCGCCTTTATTACTTAGCTCTTCATTAAGATGCTCAAATGCTGCTGACTTAGCATTCGCCACCGCCATCTTTGCTTCTGACTTAGTCGTCTTATAGATTACCTTAACCTTTTGCTTTTCATCTTCATCCCTACACTCTAACCACTTTGTATAAGCGACCTTCTTATCTTTCACTTTGCCCTGAACTTCATCATTCCACCACCAATCGCCCTGACGTCCACCAAAGGTCCCTTTCGAAACCCTAGTACCTCGGTAGCTACCTTTCTTATGTAACCAACAGTCGTATCCCACATACTGTTCACATTACCTTCACTACTCAACGCCTCTAAGTTTCTCAACTTTTCTTCCATCTCGCAAGAAAGGGCAGGAGTAAGGCCTCCCCATCTAATCCTAGGTTGGGTATACATAACCTTCTTCTTCTTTTCTCTCTTGATCTCCATATTCATCACTAAAAGCCTATGTTGAGTGAAAACATTTTCACTCAGAATAACCTTGCAATTCTTACATAGACTTCTATCGCCCTTACGGAGAAGTAGGTAATCTATCTGAGTCTTAGCTACCATACTATAGAAGGTAATCAAGTGATTTTCACTCTTTGGAAAACACGAGTTAGCAATCACTAACTCAAAGGCTTTGGCAAAATCCAAGAGAGACATCCCACTTCCATTTCTCTCCCCAAAACCAAAGCCTTCATGAATATCTTCAAACCCGCTAGTAGTTGCCCCGATTTGCCCATTAAAGTCACCCCCAATGAAAATTTTTTCTATCTTCGGTATGTCTCGCACAATCTCATCCAGATCCTCCCAAAAGATCCTTTTGACTTCCCCATCTAGGCATACTTAATTGACAAAGAACTCTTTCATTTCTCTAAATGAATGAAATAATACATTAAACATTTCATTGTAAATTATAATTTAATTTATGATCCTTTAATTATTTTTCTAATAAATAAATTAAAATTATATTTAATAAGTAATGACATAAGAGTAATACATAGTGATAAAGGGGCAAAATAATAATCCAACTTTTCACTTTGGACCTTCCTACTTTTAGTAATATACTAGTTTAGTATATGTGAGTTGCACGTTTGTTTTACGTTAATATTATTAAATTGAATATTATAATGTAACACCCCACATTTTACTTGTACTAATGATATGTGAATAAATTATGACATGGGTTGGTCAAAGTAGCATCAATTCTTGAAAGTACTCGATTCTCGTATTAACGGGTGCTATGGGCGTCTAATGCTTAAGTGGGTCTTGTGTATATGTGTTATGGGTTGAACTGGGGATATAACAACCTTAAAAAAAGCAAGAGGATTGAGGTAGTTGTATGAATTGATAATCTAGTAGGTGATTTATCTACTTGCTTAGTTTGAAATTGCAAGCTAAACGGAGAAGAGGTTCTACGTCATTTTTGACCAAGTTCGATTATGGATAAAATTTATTTTAAGGATGTAATTTTAGTCCATGTTTTAGTATCAT
>JAABOM020000012.1:4899316-4912238 GCA_011800125.2 Solanum clarkiae
TATATATATATATCAATGTATTCTTTGTGTTGAGACACACACAATTCATAAATTATGTTCCTAACCTTCATTTAAGTCTATTCAATCTCTGCCACATAATTGGAATGGTGGGAGTTCAATTTTCTGTTGTTTGATTTTCAAAGATGCGTCATATTCCTTTTCTTTCTGTGGAAACATTCTTCATCTAAGTTCACTCTGGTAAAAATTGAACAATGATATATTGGTAAGGAACAGTGGCTGAGCCACGTGTAAAGAAGGGGATTTGACTTCTGTATCCAAAAATTAAATCCCCTTAATCCAAAAATGTGCAATAGGATAAAAGCAATATTTCTATATATTATCTTTTTGAATCCCTGGGAAACAAAAAACGTCCAGTGTAGTGAAAAAAGTAGATAAAAAATTTTATTTTTACATTTTGGCTGTTCGTTAAAGTTCATGGCTCCATCAATTGCAAAGAAGTTCATGTTTCGTAATCATGTAAGTTCTATTCAGATGGCTATTTTATCTCAAAATTCTTATGCAAAGATAACTGTAGTAGAGTTTCAACTTAAGTCACTAGTCAGCCTTATCCTATCGCAGTGTTCAGACTTAAGATACAGGAAGTCAGGAACCTGTTTTCTCCTCTCAGCTCTATTTACAAACATCCACCACTCAGTATTAAGTAATCAGGTCTTTAATTGACATCTGCTGTTTTTCTAGTTCTCTTCCCTTCTTTTCAGGATTAACGTACCACAATGCTCTTCAATCTGCATTATCAAAGTTCTTTTACCTATGGCGGAGTCTCACAATACGAGTCTTACTAAATTCGCTGTGACATTCACGAAAAAACTATTTCAACTGTTAAACTCATTGAAGAAGATGACTTTTCAGTTATCGTCTATGATTATAATGAAGTCCTGAAGTAGCCTTCTCGTTGGGAAATTAGCATTTTCACAAGTAAAATACATTGACAAAAGACAGATATAGATCCAATCTGTCCAAACTAAATTCATTGGCATCTGTTTTTATGAAAAACAACAGATGACATAGATTGCCTTATTTTATTTCATCTTTTATTAATTTGAGGGTTTTACAGTCTGGAGATCTAGAGCACTTGGGAGCCAGATTTTGCTGATAGCTTATGTAGTCTTGTTGCATTCCAGGAATCTATGCGATATGATCAACTTCGAGATGTGGTGGCCAAAAGAAAACCTGGATGGGAGTATTTGCAAGATGTATGACATATTTTTTGTGGTAAATTTGTCTCAATAATATCCAGATCAACTTTCTTGACTATATTATCTTACAGGCCTTGGTCTCTATTGATCCTGTCCGAGCTAGGGAAGATCCTGTTATTGTGAAGAACATCCCTTACTTCAAGGCCAAGAAAGCTCTGGAGGCAGAAGTCATGAAGCTTGATCCTCCGCCGCGTCCTCAAAATTGGGGGGTGTGTTTTATCTTTGCTAGAATTTTCTACTATCTCTGGTTATATTCTTGTTTAAGTGCCTGCTAATTTCTGGAAGGTTCATCATCTTGGGTTATCAACTCCTATCTAAATCATGAAGTAAAATTGGAAAGATGGTAGTTCATCTTTTTTAATGACAAGGGAAACCCACAACTGCTACCCCTTGGGTGCGCACAAGGTAAAATCCCCGCTTCTATGCAATAGCTTGCATATCACAGGGGAGAGACAACCCGTGCTATGCAAGCCCGGTGCGACGAGCTCGACCTAGAAGGCAAATCCCTTGCTTTCGCTAGCAAAGGGTTTCAAACTTAGACCCCAACATGAAAGTCTCAAGCCCAAACCACTAGGCCACCCATCACCCTAGAAGTTTACCTTGGAGTTATTGTGAATAACGGTTGTACATTAGATGACTTGTTTTTGCAACAAAGTCCCCTTTTAAGAAGCTAGCAAAATACGGGAAAGTTCTGCTTTTATTGGCTGTCTTAAGTGTGTATTTATATTCCCTCCGCGCCAATAGTTTTAAGTGATATATTTGGAGGTTTAGCATGTTCTTGATTTGTCAGGAAGTTCTCTCTTGCTCTTCTATTATTATTGTTTTTTTCCTTATTCATATGGGGTAATACAAGCATTTGCAGGAGTTGAACCTTCCATTAAATGCATCTTCTTGGAGTGAAAAGGACCTCAAAGACCCAAAAAAGCTCTATGAGATGACAGTTCTTCTTAATGCACAGAGAGAAATTTCTGAAAAGATGCTGGATGCTCAATGGGAAGCGAAGTGGAGAGAAGAAAAGGTTGGTCTATCAGAGGTTTTTTTCGTGAAATGTCAATAGAAAATATAGAGAACAACTAATGTTTTCTTTTTTTATTTTGTACAATGTCGGACTGTAATGAATTTAAATGGAGAAACATGGTTAGTGAGGATTTATATAACCGACCCCAACTTGTTTAAGACTAAGGCGTAGTTGTTGTTTGTCTAGATATTAAGGGGAAAAAAAGTTTCATATATATTCTGATTATTTTTTCACCCTGTTCATCTGCACAAGTTTGGCTCTCTCCCATAAACAGACACTTCAGTTTCCCTCAAGTTTTTACTGGTAAAACTGCTGGTATAGAATTTGGCGTTCTTGTTCAATCACCAAAGCACGCATGCAAAGAACTAATTAGGTGTATGGTTCCAGTTTCATAATTTGTTTTTTTAAAAGATCCATATTAGATTTATATGGCTTCTGAATTTGTTTACCTGCTGTCTGCTTTGCTTTTTTGCTGACTTTGTAAAGTATGGTTGGGTCAATGTTTTACATGGTGATTTTACTGAAGTACAAATTTCCATTCTTGTGCCTGCTAGTATGTGCTTTCAAGTTTGAACTGGTTAAGCATTTTCCTGATAATCAATATTTCTTTTGTCTCAGATTGAAGGACTTCATTTCGAGGAATGTAATATTCTTCTATTTAATTTACTTCTTGCTGACTCCTAGAGAAGAAGTCTCTTAGCGTTCTTCTAGGAAAGTATTTGAAAGTTGTAAGTGTGTGACAATCTTCAAGACAACTTGTAGGGCGAAATATTACAGAATATTATGAAGTGGCACCTTGACTAAATGATATTCAGGAAAAAGTCTTGACTATCTCCTTCAAAGTTATTACTTGTAATGTGTAAATTCTTGAATTTCATGAAAACAATTTTAAGTGTTCTGGAAAGGCTCTTTAAAGTTTTATCTCTGAATGCAGATGACAGACAATGCTGTAGCTGTATATGTGGAACCTTTCTTTGGCATCTGAAACATGTGTCTTGATTCATATTTTTCGTGTGTGTAGCTGGTGTCTACAATTTGATTAAACTAACAATTATTTCATGTATTTTTATCTTTATCTTTTGTTGGAGAAATAAACATCTATATTACTGATATATTCTCCTCTGTGATCATCTGTTCATATCTCAGCTTAACAAAATGTTGGAGGAGAAGGTCCGACCATATATTCAGAATATTGACAATACTGTACTTCCTCAACCTATTGTTATGGAATCAGAAAAGAACCAGGATCAAAAGGTACTTTTGTCTCTTATCGATCAGTTTGTATAAATATACATATATATTGGATTGAAGTAAATCCAGCAAAGAAAACTAGAAAAAGCCTAAAATACGTGATGCATTAACAAATAAATAAGTGGACTTGATAACTATGATGGTAACAGTATCCTATTCCACCAAACAAACACTTCAGATTCAGATTTCCTTGAATGCTGGAAAGAATGCCTTTTAAAGATAGGTTTGCAATAATAGAAGCAATTTACACCTACGGAGTGCATCTTTTTCTAACATTAAGTTGATAAATTTGCTTCATCTTCAAACCCATCAGGGGATTGGTTTTAGGACTACTTAAAAATCTGTTATGGTCATATTTGATATTTATAGCCTGTTTGGCCAAGTTTCCTAAATCGTCTTATTTTAAAAAAATGTTTTCCGAAAAGTACTTTTTGGGAGAACAATTTATGTTTGGCTAATCAATTTAAAAAATACTTTTGAGTAGTAATTACTATTTGACCAAACTTTTGAAAAGTGTTTCTGAATGTATTTCTTCACAATTGTTTCTCAACAACTTTTTTTTTTGGGGTTTCCCACCCGGTGTTCAATACCCACATTGGGGAAAACTTCTTATTTTAGCATCTGAAAAACAATTTCTGTTATCCTCTAAAAGCACTTGTTTTTCTCCCAAAAGTGCCAAACACCTCATTTTATAAAAATAAACAATTTTGACCTTCCAAAAGTTTGCCAAATAGGATATTACTCTTGTTTATTTTTCCAACGACAAATAGATGGTGCTAATTTGTTGCTTAGAGCGATGAAGTGCTGTTGCTTAGAGCAATGAACTGATGCCAATCAAGGGTATTATAGCTTAATGGGTGAAGCTTTGCTTTAGAGAAGTTGTATTCAAGCAGTAGTGTGCTTAAAGAGATTACAATGAGCTGTAGTCGCTTCTTTTGAATCTCAATCTTGAGTTGACTTAATCTTGGCATTTTATTGTTATATTGGATGCTGAAACAAGTAGGGATTCATATAGCTGATCCCAACATGATTGGGACTGAAATTATTGATCTTATATTTTTGATTTATCGTAAATTGTGTTTGAGATGAGGATCTTTCGGAAATAGCCTCTCTATCTCTATGAAGTAATGGTAAGGTGTTTGTACATTTTACCCTCCTTAGACCCCACTTGTGGGATTTCACTAGATATGTTATTGTTGTTGTTTGTATTTCTCGTAAATTTTGTTATCTGAAAGCAGTCAATTTAAGAATATATTTACTTTGTGTGCAGAAAAAGCATGGAAGAAGGAGATGGTGGTTATTCTGATTGTATTTTGCTTAGCCAATATAATTGCTACTAGACTCATGGAAAATCTAATGCTTATGGCAACCTCTTTTTGTAGATTGCACCATTTTCTCTCTTTTTAGTTTTTCTTCCCCCTTTATGTTCTTCTATTAAAGTGTTATTTGTACCTCCCAGAGAGATCCTATGTATGATACATACAAAACAACAAATGTTTGCAGAAGATTATTAAGATTCAACAACTGATTGATGTGATGAGACTCAATTCACACTTCGTTTCACTGCTATTTTTAAGTGGAAAACATAGACGACTTTCAAAGTTAACTAGTATTTTCATTTGGCGGAATGCTGTGGGAGATCTTTATACTTGTTTCGATTTGTCATCTTGATCCTTATATTCCGTGAAGCTTCATATAGACGCTTTTTCTTGATCAAAACAAGACTCTTAACTTTTGCTATGTATGAACAACATCATACTCGGTGGAATCTCACGAATGAGGTCTGAAGAGAGTAAAATGTACACAAATCTTACCACTACGTCACCAGGTAGAGAGGCTGTTCCTAGGAACCCTGGTCTAAAAAATGCATAACCCATAAGCAGAAAAAATTAGATATGAAAAAAGGGAAAAAGGAAAAAAAAAAAGGAAGAACGACTAATAATGAAAAACACATAATAGTATGTAAATACGGTAAAATTAACATATATAAAATGGGTAATGACAACACATGATATGAAGACACGACTAATTATACTATTCTACTACACCTTAAGGCCAGACATCAACCTAGCCTTACTAGCCTATTAGCCTGCTACTCTAATTCGCGACCTCTACTCTTTTCTATCTAAGATCATGTCTTTGGGAAATCAAATTTTATCATATCTTATCTGATCAACTTCCTCCAATACTCTTGCTATGTGTGTGTGTTTTAATTGCTTGTTTGACACAGATAACATATCAAATCAAAAAATATTTGCCATGTCATTTTTAATTTTAATTTATCCAAAATATTGATTCGAGGTCATCTCGACACATTATTAATCGCGATCCATTTCTAGTTTCCAAGTTCCTACTTTTAGATTTTCTTCTCCAAAATACATTCAATTGCTTCAAAAATTGTGTCACCTATTTCCGCAAGTCATAAATCACATAACTAAACAGATTGTTACAATTATTTTTATAAATCGACCTCCCAAAAATAACTCAAAAAGCCATAAAATATTATTTTTATTATTTTTAAAAGATCCAACTCCCATATTCGGCCAAGTTTAAAAATATTTTCAACAGATAACATAAAATATCGATATATCGATAATAACATGTATAATCATTTTATCTTTTACTTTATATTATACAATGTGGTCAATCAATCATACACATAATAAATTAAATAAAATGTAAAATTGAAAATAATCGAAAGGAATAACAAAGTATAATGACAATCTGTAATTTATTTCACCATATACTTAAATTACAAAAATCATCTTTAATGATGGTATACAGTACAATATAAACAACAGAAAGGGAAATAAAACACTTAAAAAAGTTATTTTATCTCCTTGTTGTTGGTAACCTTCTTAATATATTATTATTCTCTAAGAATTTAATTAATATAAGGAAACAATATTAGTTATCAAAAAAGAAGTTACCAAT
Source organism: Solanum clarkiae (assembly GCA_011800125.2). Lineage (NCBI taxonomy): Eukaryota > Viridiplantae > Streptophyta > Magnoliopsida > Solanales > Solanaceae > Solanum > Solanum clarkiae. The sequence goes on from JAABOM020000012.1 coordinate 4,905,737, forward strand.
CGGTATAATTTTTCTAAAAATATTTTACGTGTACGCATGCATGTATAATTAACATGCATGCGTAGTACGTACATTACCTTCATTTAAAATTTTAACTGTTTCTGCGTGCACAATTAGTTATTCTTTGACAACCGCGAGTATAGGGATTAATCTTTGACATTCGGTTGCAATCATAATAAGATGCACCACGTTGGTTGCATGGGACTTGATTCGCCCTCATGGCTCTATAGGCGATGTGATCGCGATCGTTTAGTTGTCTCCGAGCTGATTCGAATGGCATCATCATTTCTTCTTCCTCGTATAACGTGTCTCTGACACGTCCAAAATTGTCATTGCTCCTTTGGACAAAGGCTATGGTGGTAGAGTCCAAGTGTGAGAACGATGACTCTGCTACCATAGCCAGAGCCAGGGTCAATAGGAGCACGATCGCCAATCTTGACCTAGGAGCCATTGTTTAGGTCGGATTGGGATGGAACGATGCGTGAATGAGGTGTGAAATCAACTTGAGTTTGTTCTTCTATTTATTTATTTGCTTCTTTTTTGTGTGTGAATTTTTGTATCTCCTTTCCTCTATAGGTGAAAGGATATGGGGAAAGGAGGAAGGAAGAGTGAAGGTAAAAGAGGAAAAAGTGTGAAGTTTTTATTGTTGTGGCATGGTGAGTAGGATGTGGATGAATATTTTTAAAGTCACAAACTTGTGGTTTGGAATTTTTGTGATGTAGAGTAAATCCAGGGCTTGCTTAATGCCCTTAAAAAGGACGCATCCGCCTTAGGCTTCAAATTTCGATAAATTAATAAAATTATTATATTTTATATGATATTTTTTATTTTTCAAGAGTTAAACAATTTTAGTTTGACTACAAATTTGTGCATTGAATGTTTAAATTTTTTAAAATAAAACTTATATATTTGTAAATTATGTAAAAAATACTATAGGTCATAATAATTGACATAATCAGTACTCTTTTTTCTATGAAGCCACATTCTTTTTATCAAATCTAGAGTAAGACATTTGAAATGATAAATGTGGCTCCTTTGTTTATTGTTCTACCATTTTCGTATAAGTAATATTGGAGCAAAAAATAACATTTTTGTGGATGTTGTTTGATTAATTCTAATCTTTGGTATATGGTTTAATCTTTATCGTACTTAAGTGATTAATTACTCACTTTAGTATTATAGTTTGTAATTAATTATTTATAGCTTTTGCAAGTTTGTAAAGTAGTCTTCGTACTCCATTTGCTTTTATTAATACAAGTTCTAATTAAAATTCTTATCGGATAAATAAAAAATTGAACCGTTAAGGACTTAAACTCGATAAATTGAAAATCAATAAAAATTATTTTATTGATTTGTTATTGATTTATCATATTTAAAAATCGAAAACCGATAAACCAAATCGATAATATATAAAATCGGATTAACCGATACACACTTCTATCTTAAATAGTTATATTTTTTGAGATAAGATTTAAAAAGTATTTAAAACACAAGTTAATTATTATGTTTGTATAGATACTCCACTAAAAAATTAAAAAGAATCTTTAAAAAAAAGCCTCTGAAAAAGCTTGAGGTTGAAGAATTCAACAATTTATAAAGTTAGAAAATCGACATTAATAATTTAATTTAATATTTTAAAATTATCAATTGTCAATCAGTCAAGAACTTTACAATTTTGGCCAAATTAGTCAGCACTCAACGTTCTAGCCCCACTCCAAATTGAAGTCATTTAAGTTTGAGTGAATTATTAATTTATTAATTTAATTAATTTTAGTTCGTTAAAATTTAATTTGATACCAAGTGTAAATTATTCAATGAAAATTTTTGTTAAATATTTTCAGAAGATAAATTTTTATTTGATATTTTGTCTAATATTTAAGAAAATTAATAATTTATTAGATAATACAAAATATAAAAGAACAAATAGAATTGAATTTTAATCTGTTTTTAAGTTTATTCAACTCATCACATTTTGCTTCATTAAAATTTAATTCATTCTGTTTATTTGTGAAGGATCTCATCAAATTATAAGATGATTGAATACTGTTTTACTAGTTAATTAATGTAAATAAAAGCTATATCAGAATAGTTACTGTCTAAAATTATATCTTGATATAAATTTATTTGTTCTAATATTTTTTAAAAATTTAATTTCTTTTTATATAAGTTCAAATTGATCCATATAAATGACTCGGTTCAATCCTTTTCAATTTGACACTTCAATATAAATATATAATTTTTAAAAAAATTATTAAATTCTGTCGATTTCGCAAAATCTACATTAAATCAACAAAACATGTAAGAATAGGAATAGAAATAAGAAAAGCAAAGCCGTGTGGTCACGTACAGTGTGTTATGTGGCTGTGGGTAGAAATTTCTTGAGTTGGGATATTTTCTTCTTGTGGACTAAGTACTGCCACATGTTTTAGGGAAAAAATGCATAATGCATGATTAAAAAAAAATTTATAATAAAGTGATAAATGTTTTTATTTTTAATAAAAAATTTTAGATTTGAGTTTTTTTTAGGTATTAATTATCTTTGTTAAGGAGTACTTTATATTTAATGTGAAACTTTTTGGAAAAAATTTGAATTTAGTCAGATTCTAATATGGATATTGAATCATTTATATTTGATTCTCATTAAGTACTATTTTCGTTTATTTTTAGTTGTCATGATTTTTTTTTAAGAGTCAAACTATATAATTTTGACTAATATTTTCATGTATATTTTTCATCATATTGATTTGAAAAAAATGCAGTTTGTAGTACTTTACTTACTGTTTTTGAGTATTCAAATTTTATTTTAAAATATCAAATTAATGTAATCTAATTTAAATTTGAAAATTAGTCAAATTGACTCTTAAAAAGTGCAACATAACAATTGAAAAGGAATAGAGGAAATATTCATGCCCACTTTAGAGCTCGTCTATTTAGAATTCATACCGTGTAGAGCTCCATTCGAGGGAGAGTACACCCTATGAACAATTTTTTCATGCTCTAGACTTGAACATGAAATTTCTAATTAAGGAGAAAATAATCTCATCCACTACAAACCATCCTCTATTATTTTGTATACTCTTTTTCTTTACGAAGCATTTCATTTTCAACTATTAAGTGTGCATATTTAAGAAACTTAAAATATACAGAAAAACATTAAAAACACCTATGAATTTGACGTAAATTATTAGTTTTATATCCAAACTATTGACAATCTTAAAAAAAAATACACCCTTTCACTTGACTAACTAAATTAAAATACACCTCGAACTATCATAAGTACTAAACACATCCCGTCTACTTAATTAACTAAACTAAAATATATCCTTAAACTATCAATATTATTAAAAATATCCCTTAACTTAACAAAATTTAAAAATATATTTCATTCTTATTACAAAACCAGAGATATATTTAAATTTAGTCATTCTTATTACATAATGGACCATTTGGTATGTGGATGGATGATGCATCCAAGTGTTGTTTTTTTGAGGATGACAATTCAAATAGGAAGCAACACGTCAAATGGACCATTTATGACAAGTCGAGACGCCCCATTTATAGCTGTCCACTTGTAAAAGTTTATATTAAGAACTTTATTGTATGGACCTTGTTGCTACCATGTGTAACACCTTCACTCTCATTGCAATGTCTAAATCATTGATAGGATGCATCTCCAGTACAAAGATATGATTGGAATCGGATATTTTCATTGGAATTCAATTAGTTCTGAATTTATATCGGATAAAAATTTATTTGGAGAGAAGCATTTTTTATTAATTTTTTTAAATGATACTATTGCTTTTAATTATAAATAATTAAGCTAGCATTGCAAATTCTTGAATAATTTCAGCAAGTCATTTTTGGGTGAGATTTCATACATTTGGTCATAGATTTTGTGAGAAGTAATTTAATTTTTTTTTTAAATAATATGACTTATAATCATAAGTTCAAAAAATGAGGATTAAAAATACCTATAAATTTATATTATTATTTTATAATAAACATGTTTCGTGAAAAGTCATGAAAATGAATACAATTTATATGAATTTGAAAAAAAAAATATTGACTTACATATGAAAACTAACTATTACCACATATAATTGAAAGGACTTCAAAAAGCAAGCTTGGATAAAAATTACATAATATATATGTGTGTGCGTGCGCGCGTATATATCTATATATATATATATATATATATATAAATTTTGTACAACAAAAACACTTTTCATTAAACACAACTTTTCTATTATACATCAGTTCCTTTCTTATATAAATAAGTAAAACTTAAAAAAATTGTTTGAAACAATACATGATGGATATTTTTATAAACTACAAAATTTGAATGATTTTATTAATTTTTAAAAATTCTTAGAATTTGGTCCATGTTCTAATTTTCTCTAGAACTTGGGACCTTGAAATTTTTTGCCAATATATTTGTGTAATGATATGTTATAGATCAAATACTAACTCTTAATTTTTTTCAAATATATTTGTGGTCAAACGATACCTAAGTCATTTTGGCTAATTCAGTTTATATTCAATATCTAAGTGGGTGTTTTGCAATGAAAATGAAAAAAAATAAACAACAACAACAACAACATATTTAGTGGGATCTGGGAAGGGTAGAATGTACGCAGACCTTACTACTACCTCGTAGAGGTGGAGAGGTTGTTTCATGGGAATCCTCGTCTCAAAAGCTTATAAGCAGAATAAACTAGATATGAGAAAAGGAAAAGAAAGGAAGGGGAACAGAAAAAATGGACTAATAAGGAAGATGAAAAAAGACATGACAAGGTGTATATGCAATGCAAATACTCTAAGAGCAAACAAATATAAGACTAATAATAACAACAAACTAATAATAATAACAACATATAATGTGAATACCTCACTACTCTTACTAACCTATTATAACATAGTCAATTAACGACCTACCCTACTAACCTATTAGTGAAAATTGAACAATTAAGCTTAATTAACTTAAATAGGAACCAAAAGTAATATTTTTAAAATTTAGCAACCATTTCTTTGTTAAAAGAAAATTATATAATTTTTTTTAAAAAAATTAAAAAAATAAAATTCCATCTATTCAAAATCAAATAAAAGAAAGAGTCAAAACTCACTCAAAACTCTTCTTTGTCCCTTCACCCTCCTGTAGGGGAGAATTTCTTTTTAGGATTTTCAGGCGTTTGTTTCTTCTTCTTTGTTGTTGTCCCTTCACTGTTGCTATTATTCTCGGCCGTCGTTTGTCCTCTTTTCCCACGTCATCGTCCCTCATCTTCTTTAAAGGTAAGATTTTGTTTATTTTTCCACTGATATATTTTAGTTTTTTTGTTGTATAAATGATTATTTAAGTTTAGTAAGATGAAAAAGTATGTATTTTGTTCGGTCATACTCTAATTTCAAGTTGATGTTGTTTGATTTGTTGTTGTACTCTTTGAAGAAGACAATTTTGAGTATAAATAGTGTTTTTGTAGTCATTTTGAGAAATATATTTGGTTGGTTGGTTGATTTCAGTATTATTGTTTGATTTTTGTTGAATGTTGGGTTGGTTGGTTGATTTTGTGTATGGGTATTGTTGTTTGATTTTTGTTGTTGTAGTCATTGCGAGCAAAATGTTAGGTTGGTTTGCTTGATTTCGAGTAGGCTTCATAACAATGTTGAAGTATTACAACAACTGCGTAATTGAGTATGCGTATCGTTTGTTGTTTGATTTTTGTTGTTGTAGTATTTGGTGAGAAAAAATATTGGTCGATTTTAAAGTATTGACCGCAACTATTGAACTAACTAGAACAACTATTGTGATTGTTGTTTTTGTTGATTTTGGTTGTTCCCATGCTTTTATTGGTGTTGTTTGATTTGTTAGACTCTTTGAGGATACACTTTTGAGTATGTAGGTGGTGCAGTTGTTTTGTTATTGTTGTTGTTATACTTTTTTGTGAAAAAAGAACACATATTTTTCATGTAGAAAAGTTCTTAAGCATTGATTTTTCTTGTGCTTATTGAGAGTGATTGAACGAATTAATAGATAATCTCTATTTTGTGACAGGACTATCTACTTAAATGGCACGACCAAAATAAAAAAATCGTGGACTCGACGATGATCCTACTAGAGCTTCTAGAAGGAGACTCGTTTTATCGAAAGATGAAGATGCTAGACAGAGTTCCTCAGCTTCTGCACTCAGTCCAACAGTTGCTGCACACAATGCCCCAGCTATTGAACCCAGTACATTAGTTGTTGGATCAAGTGCAACAACTGCTGGTGCAAGTACCTCAGCTGCTGAACCAAGTCAGGCAACTGATGATAACAGTTCATAGATGCTGCAGGCACTCACACAGCTGATGAACAAAGTCCCTCAGATATTGCACCAAGGGACATAGCTGCTGCAGAGACCACCCCAGTTGCTGCAGACACTGCCACAGTTGTGTCACGACCCAAAAATGGGCGTGATGGCACTCATCTTATCCCACCAAGACAAGTCAGCCTACAACCCAACTATAA
>JAABOM020000012.1:4920596-4945920 GCA_011800125.2 Solanum clarkiae
TCTAGTCATGATCTTGGTCATGAAATTATCCTTATACCACCTAAAGTCAGTTAACTTAGGGCATCTAAGGTTGTTCAGGATTTCTAAACTTCTATACTGGAAAAGTCTGGGTTCACCTAGGAAGTGCTTGGTAATAAGGTAAATAAGGGTATTACTAGTGTCTTCCTTAGTCTTGGAGTCCTCTACTTCCATACCATCTTCTCTGGGATTTTTGAAGAAGTGGATCCTACAGAGACACGACTAGGAGGTCGAGATCCGATAAAAGTGAGATCGACCAAACCATCAACATTTTGGACGATTCATTCAACCTGGCGACTCTCAAAATGAGTCGAAATAGGTTGGGTTATGGCCTCAAAGTGCTAATCAGAATTGGCTAAGAGGTTATTCCATTGAAGCTGTCGAGGGACAAAGACTGTGCTATGGGCGCTATTAGCTTCCGTAAGCATAGTCACTCCCTTGACACTCTCAATCCTAGCCTTAGGGGCCAGGGTAGTCTTCATTAGCCTGAAATAAACACGGTAAATGACAGCTAACTCTCTGGTTTCAGACTTGCTGTTCATGTTCATGGTTTTGATGTTCAAGGTCAAAGCATCCAAAACATTTGGGTCATTGACATCAACAGAGAAGTTAAGATAGCAATTAAAGTAAACAGGGCCACTACCCAAATTACTTTCTAAAGCTCCTAACAGAGAATCATCAAAATGAAGAAAATGTGCATCTCTTAATAAAGCACAAACAGGAATATTAAGTCCTTTTCTAAATATAGGCTTAACAGCAACTTGAACAAGACTAATATGCAAGTAATTAAAATTAGATCTATATCTAATGATATCTTGCTCATTCAACAATTTTATAACTTCTAAAGAGTTATTAATAGCAGCAGTAGATTCACAAGTTTTAATGTTGTGAGAATTATCAAAACTAAAGTGACCTATCTGATAGATCTTATGAAAAGGTTCTTTGGGGATACTCCAGTTATCCAAACTAGACTCAGTAACGGCAATTTGGGTTGCGCGGGATGAAAGGTTAACAGAATTCAAAACATTTTGATTCATGTTTAAAACAAGTACTGTCTAGAGACCTTACTAGAAGACAAACCAATAAATGCACAGATACAAGTAAACAGATCAAGGTTCAAAGAGTTACTTTACTAAGACATGGAGACTAAAATTGTTTTCTAAAGGTTCTCTTGGCTTTACCTCTTCTTCTCCTAGAGTCATCTTGGCTACGGGAACACCTAAGGGCCACACAAACGCCTTAATCTCAACAACGGCTAAAAAGGCCACAGGACAGGCTTGCCAACGTACAATCCGGACATTACTCGGATACCTCAAACTCAAGGAAAAGATAAGTACCTCACACACTTTTGAAAACCATTTTTAGTAAATATAGCCTTGTAAAGTAGATCTGAGAAACTTGAAAAGTAAACAATTATCTAAACATAAATAAATTTGAAAATCTTTCAAGCCACGGACAGTATGAGAGTTTAGTTGCTCATGCTAAACTCGCATACAGTCATCATGGCTCTGATACCAAGTGTACAGGATCAAATTCAATTACTAAAATTAATTGAAATAAACTTAAAGAGTAAACAATATTATAAAAGAAATACCTTTATTAAATAGTAGGAGAGTACAACCCGGCTAAAAGGATACAAGATTACAATGAGGAAGGGTGAGAGAATTTTCAGACAGAGTGTGTGCGTAAAATTTCTACTCTCCTCAAATGAAACTCCAAGTGTCTATATATAGACCTCAGAGAAATGTAAGACCTTTTCGATCTAAACAAGTGCATTATTGAGATCGTGCCGACACAACTAAATGGGATAACTTTTAATAAAGTAGTGGTTGATAATCTTTATAAAAGTTGTGGACCAAAGGCAATTAATAATTGCCGACAAAATTTAATGGGTGGTCCTTATGAAAGACTCGTGACAAGAAAGGGATAAGATTCCCTCGTGCAAGATGACAAATATGTATACATCAGTTTTTCCTTCGTGTAGAAGATAGTGATAAAGTGGATACTTACATGACATATGGTAGGCATACCTACCAGATACTAGCAAATGATGTTAGCCTAAGGTCAGCGCTTTCACCACTGTCCCGACCTTATGATCTTAAGGAGATTATGCATACTGATTTACAACCTTGGATTTATTACCAATTAGCATTGGATTTATGACCAGGATTTATAACAAGTATTGCATCATCACTAAGATCTGTTGGCTAAGAGATGGGTATTTGATCAATACCTATACTAGAATCCTTTAAAGGAATAGAAAATTTTTTCCTAATTAAGAAAATAATTCTGTTGCTTTGCAACTCTATTTTTCTTTAATAGGAATAGAAGTTCTATTCATAAAAGGCTTCTAGGTAGGCTTGAGAAATACCTTTTGGCACATCCATGTCTCCATTGTCAGACGAACCTTCTGATAAAGCCTCTGCAAGGAGTTGCTGAAGAAAGGTTTCATCCTGTTTGTCTATGTCCTTAAGTGCTTGTTCTAGTTTCTTCTTAAGGGCCGCTTTGGATGAGGATGATGATGATGATGGTTGAGCTGCTGCTTTTCCCTTGCTCGGAGTAGTGGTTTTGGGTTTATCCTTTTACCATGACTTCTTTTGCTAAGTACCGGATACGATCGAATTCTGTGATTTTAAAGTCCCAGCTGATGATGTAAGATATCCTTTTCTGGATAAAGAACTTGCAGATCTTGATGTGTGCGGGAAGTGTAGTGATCTCCTGCGTAGTTTGAAATTCATCGAACTTCTGCAAGAACCTTTGGGGAAGATTTTTCATTTTGCCTCCAAAGGCTTTCCACCAATCGTAGAACCACTTAAGAATAGTGGCCAAAAGTTCTGGACTGTATTTCACAAACCAGGTATGAGTAGGGCGGAGGTACATCAAATTGTACCAAGCTAGTTTGTAGGTACACCAGTTATATGTCTGTGGTTTATGACGCATACTGAGAGATACGGGAGTTAACAAATGGTCAACTAGCCATTCAAAAGGAGAAAGAATCCTTCTGATGGTAAATTGAGAGTAAAGTATGAACTCTGTACTCTTTTCAAAGTAGACATGCTCGACCTCTATAGAGTCAGTATCAACAAGGATGGCTTCAAAGTATAGCCTAGTATGTAGTGGATCTGCACTTTCTACGAAGTTGGAATTCAGGTAGCAAGGCTTTACTTAGTCTTGAACTCGTCCTGACTCGTATCCCTTATCAAGGGCTATAATCGAAAATGACCTAGTTGGGATATATTCAAATGACTTTGGGGTCAAGGATGGACTGGTCTGAGAAGGTTGCTCAATGGGCTTGGTAACTGGGTTGACCGCCTGGGCAAAAGACTCTGGAATGGGCATTTCGTAACTTTTCTTAGTTTGGACCTTTGAGGAAGATTCGGATGAAGATTCAACTTTTGGGCCTACTTGAGTTGGGCCTGGAAATGGGGTGACTGTTCCTAGGACTGCAAATTTATTTTGGCTTTGGGCCGGTGCTGGAAGAGGAGGAAATGAAGGCCTCAATTGGGCCGAGTCTGCTGGGAGGAAAGGTCGGACCGTAGGGGCCTGCCTTCCGGAAGGTTTAACATTTTTGAAAGGCGAGTTAGGCCTTGAGGGCTTCATGACCCTGTAGAAATTCACGAGTAAAAAAGTCAGGGAGGAAGTTGTTTTCTCCTTTAATATATTCGATTTCAAAATCAAAGCTAGATAGTAGAGCTTGCTACCTAGCAAATATTTGTTTTGAAACAAGATTTTTAACATCTTTAAATAAAATCTCTTTTGCTGATTTGCAATCAACCCGTAGTAAAAAAGGCTTATTAACCAAATCATCTTGAAATTTAGTGATACATAGCACTATAGATAAAACTTTCTTTTTTACAGTGTTATAATTCTTCTGGGTAGAATTCCAGACACCAGAAGTAAACCTCACCAGTTGCTCACAACAATCTGGGCTTAGATGCTGCTTCAGGATACCACCATAACCTAGTTCCGAAGCATCTGTTTCAACAATCATGAAGGCTTCAGGGTTTGGGATTCCTAAGCATGGAAGGTTTTGAACTACCTTCTTAATTTTCTGGACTGCCTGATTTTGTTCTTCACTCCAAGGCACTGGGGTCTTCCTAAGACGCTTATACAAAGGTTCACAGATCTGCCTAATGTTAGGGATAAAGTCTGCGACATAATTTAAGCTTCCTAGAAATCTCTGGAGCTGGGTTTTGTCCTTAATTTCATCTGGGAACTTGTTGGAGAATTCTATGGCTCTGCAAATGGGCTTGTGACTACCCTGGTAGAGATCATGGCCTAGAAATCTAATGGAGGTCTGAAAGAGCTTAATCTTCTTAGCACTAACAACCAAGCCATTTTGTTTCACAATATTAAAGAAAGCATTCAAGTGTTTAAAATGAGAATCTATGTCCTCAGAAAAAATAAGCACATCATCAATATATACAATAGACATATATGAATATGCATTGAAAATACCATTCATGATGTTTTGGAACTCAGATGGTGCATTCTTAAGACCGAAAGGCATAACATTCCATTCATAGTGTCCAAAAGGAACATTGAATGCAGTTTTATACCTATCGTGCTCAGCAACTTGGATTTGCCAGAAACCCGACTTCATGTCGAACTTACTATAAAGGTTGGCTTTATAAGTTCGCTTAAGAAGATCCCTTTTATTGGAGATTGGGTGGCGAATCTATTTTAGCACAGCATTCAAAGGTTGTAATTAATTACTAGCCTGGGAGCACCTCTTTCTTTCTCAGCAGAGTTGTTCACATAAAATGCAGAGCAACTCCAAGGAGAATTAGAGGGGCGGATTATACCACTTTCAAGTAAATGGTTAATCTCAGTCTTACAAACTTCCCATTTCTTGATTCATCTGAATGGGTCTAGCCTTGGTAGGAATCGACCTTTCATCAAATCCATCAATATATGAAAGTTCAACAAAATGCTTTTTTATTTTCCAAAAAGCAGTTGGTAAATTAGAACAAACTTTGAGATGATAGTACAATCAAATTTAGTATTACTTTCGTTGGCTTTGCCTTAGTGGCTACATCGAGCATATCATGACTTTAAAACCCGTTAAAAGTTTTGTGCAAGGGGCATCCTCTTTCACGGTTAGAATTGCTAGACACATGGGTTCAACCTAAGTATGTAGTAAACTCCTACATGCCCTTTGCTTGGGCAAAAGATTATTTCTTCCATGCAGTCATTAAGCTATTTAAAATTCTTGTATATTTTGATTTTACTAATATACTAAGGTTTGAATGATCGTGCGGACTACCGCCTGCCCGACAGATCCTAGTATCACATGGTATAAGTCAAACTTGGGCGATTATGAGGTATTTCTATATATATACATCTCTTCAAATAACGTGCTGAATTATAAGCAGTCTTTATTATCATATGGCGTTGCAGCTATAATCGCCCAAGTTTGACTTAGCCCCAAAGCCATATGACAGTAGAGACTGCTTATAATTCGACACAAAGAAAAGTATATATATAGGAACACCTCATAATTGTCCAAGTTTGACTTAACCCCAAAGCTATATAGCAATAGAGACTGCTTATAATTCGACACGTTATTTGAAGAAGAGTATATATATAGAAATATCTTATAATCGAATCGAACATCAGGAAAATAGCAATTTGCACTCTTAAAAAAACACAAATACATAGCCTATTATAATTCTAAAGAAGCCACAAACACATAACCTTTTATACTCCTAAAAAAGCCACAAATATATAACAATTGACACTTCTGAGAATAAAAAAAACAAGTATAAAGTATAAATAGGAATTTAAACTCTCAAGAATCAAAAATCACTTACAGTAAAACTGAAGTGAAAAAGACATGCCTCACTTTACATTCTTGAGAAGCAAATTTTTTAGTATCTTCCCAACAATAGAAATATTGGTAATGTTTTTATTTAAAAATAATTTTACTGACTGACCAAAATTGTTGATTTTAGAAAAGTATTTCTTTTTTTTAAAATAAATTTTAGCCTCCTAACAACAGTGTCAAATAAGCTCTGAATGTGATGAGATTGTCTGTTACGTGAAAAAATTACATTGAAGAATATATTGTTAATGAGAATATTATTATTGATATATTGAACTTGTGAAATCTTTTTAAAATTATTTAAAGTTTGTAATAACAATATTTATAAGTATTTATTTATAAAAGAACATAAATAAAGATATATGATTTATTGATGTGAGGCTTGAAAATATTTTGGTACCTTCTTTGTAAACTAATAAATTGTTTATTTTATTGGTAAAATTGTAATATAATTGAAAAAAATTTGATAGTTTTCATAAATTGTGAGATTTTAATGTTTATAAGAAAATAAATTATTTTTTTTAAAATTATATATCCAAATGCAATTTCAACTTCAATTGACTTCTACACAAATTTTTTATTTTCAAAGCATGATTTTAAACTCATATCTAAATGCCTGTTAAGATGTATTAAGTCCCGTCTTAATTGCGATGATCCACCTAAAATAAAACTTAAGCGGTTCGTCCGTTTTTACCTGGTTAATAATCTAAAAATAGTTATTTAATTTTATTTATTTAATTAAAAAAGTCAAAAAAATATACTATGCAGCTATTTTATCTCTTTATTGTATACTATTCCAATATTTAGATGTCTTATAATTAATTAAAAAAATGCAATAAAATGACTCTTTTATTTATAAATTATTTAAAAAATATATCAAATCAAACATAGACAAATAACAATAAACAGAAAGAATATTTACTCCATTTTTATTTTATTTTAATTGTACGATGAAACTATTCCATATATTCAAAGTTCACCTATTTAGGGATGTCTGTATACAAATTGATACAGTATTTGGTATGCATATTATTTTCTTATTAAAAAAGTTAATATTCAAAATTAAATACTAAATACCGTGTGATAATATTTAAAAACATAAACATTTTAAAGATGTATACAAATAAATGGAATAATTTAATTAATCTAAAAATCTATTTTCTGATCTTGATTTATAAACAAATATAAAAAAACAAAGAAACCAATGTAATACTTGTTCAAGGTGTTTGTTTTAATGCAGATTCCATTGTGTATCTGCTAACTACTGACTATAGGGGAATTTTAGAGTCCCAATTTTTCAATAAAACATACTCTGAATAGTATCGTCTTTCTTGAAATTGAAATTATTGGTATGGATTTACTGTGATTTAGCCTTTTATCGCTTTGATTCGTATTAAAAAATATCACTTATGTGCAAACATGATATTTTGGTTTGCTCATATAGTTCTTTTAACTAATCTTATGAGGAATATCTTTAAGTTGTGTGACTTTACACCGACAAAACTTATATTTTTTTTAAAATTTCATTAGAAAAAAACTCTAAGGTCGATAAATATTTGAGGAATTAATTTAAAGAAATTTAACCATTCATCCGTCAAAAGTTATGTTGGATATTATTTGAATCCTTTAAAGTTATGCATTTTTTAAGGATCTGAATGTGACGATATTATCAAAGGATCTAAGTAACATAGACTATGTATGCATATTATAGTGAATGAAGTGCAAATATTTTGTTATAAGAATACACTTAAGATGAGCATTTTTCAAACGATTTAAAGATAGCAATTGCACATCATAAAAGTTTTTAACTAGAAGTAAATAAAGTAAATGAAGAACAATATTACTTGTATCAAATAATATAGTTGCATTGTCCCATTGCCTTTGCTTTCATTCTTATTTGCTTTCTTCTTTCTCTTTTGGTTTTGCTTCTTCCACCTTATCTTTAGGTTTTGCTTCTTCCACTTTGGCTTTTGGTTTTGGTTCTTCCTTTTTAGCTTTTGGTTTTCCTTTTTGGGGCTTCATGAAACAAAAACAAGAACAACATGGACACTGGAACAAGAACTTCATTCTCTCTCTCTCTCTCTTCACTTGATCCTCTCTTTCCACCTTTCTTAAATAAGAACTACTAGTACACAAATGATTTTATGGTAATAATATAATTAGGTTATATTATATTTAATATCAATAATAATAACTATGAATATTTATAACTATTATTTGCTTTTCACTTTAGTCATTTTTTTTCATATCTAGTATCTTCTGCTTTTTGGAACCTGATATTTTTGAGACGAGGGTCTTGCGGAAACAACTTCTTTATTTCTATGAGGTAGTGATAAGGTCTGCATACGTTTTATCCTTCCTAGACCTCACTTGTAGAATTCCACTGCATATGTAGTTGTTGTTGAATATTTACAAGTAATACCCTATATAAATGCCACTAAAGTTTTAGCGACTCTGAATGCAATCACATTAACTCAACTGTAGCTAAATCTAAAGGACTTTATCATTATTAAATAGCTCTTTTGTTGTAATGAAAATTAGAATTAGGTAGTTTGATGCCCAAAGCATTGCACATTCACATAGGATTCGAAAAAAAAGGCTTGCATCTTAAAAGGGTGATATAAGCATACTTTGTTCTAATATAAGCATTGGTGACTACTTTCATAAATACGTAATTAAGACTAGTTTTATGAATAGAGAAAATGTTTTCTTAACCAAAAAAAATAGTTTAGTGATTTTTTGTAATATTATAACAAAAAAAGAACATTTCTTTTATTACTAAAACTAATTTTTTGACCTAATGTATAAAATAAAAGTTATTGGTAAATAATATGACAAACTAATCAAACCCAAGATTAAATTAGTCCACCATGTTTGTGTATAAAAAAATGATGTGCTTTATTATAGCTGTTCTTTTTGCCATTTCTATTCAATTATTAATTATATGTTTTCTTTTTTGAAATAATCAATGCTGCAATAATTCGTTTACAGATTCCATTTCAATCACTTTCAATAATGAAGACAAGCAAAACAATGTGACGTGGGGCATTCTAATTTTTTTAGTATTCACGTTATTAAGAGGTGGGTTAAAAATTTAAAATTTTACTTTATTCGATAAAATTTTCAACATACATTATAGAATTTGATTGAAAGTTTTAAAATTTTACTGAATATGTATACTAGAATGCATATCTATTCCTGAAAATTACAAAGTTTAGTAAGTTAGGTCATTTTGCTGGTGGAATGAGTAAGACAAGAATATTTTATCGATTGAGATATATCATGAAATTAGCTATTATACCTTTTCTAAGGGATGAGTAATCCCATTATTTTAGTCTGCATAGTGAGATTAAATAATCTTGAGACTATGCTGAATAAGATAATCTCATATTTAATTTAGGATTATTATTTTTATCTCACCACTCAAACGACATAGTTTCAATTCAAACTATGACTAAATTGATTGAAAAAAAAGGGAGCAAATTTCTTAAATGACAAATATATAAAGTCTAATTATGTTTCAGGGCTATAGTTTGAGCAATTACATTTTGTAATTATAGCTATAGCAGTATTTGTATAATTCGCACAACATTTGTATAAATCGTTATACAATTCGCAGTTTTTGTATGACATTTGTATATTTTGTTATACAATATGTGCACAATATTTGTATAATTTGCTATACAATTCACACTATTTATATATTTTTGGTATACAATTTCATTCGCACACAAAGTTTGTATGAATCGCGCGAATTATACAAAATTCAAACTGTATAATTAATTCAAAATATAATTATATTAACTAATTAACTAGTATATATTTATTTTAGGGAAAATTAAGCTTGTACCCCTTTAAAACAAATTATTTACATTTATATACCCTTTTACATTTTGTACCCCCATAATATTAAAATTTTGTCCCCCTAATATTAAATTTTGTGCGCTAACGTCGTGCTGACGTCAGCATCTGCTTGTATGATATACCAACAGGGTATCATAGATGATTAAGTTCAATCTTATATGATGCCGATACGGTATAAATATACCGACATAGTATATAACGAATATATTTTCTACTAATTTAGAGTTTAATAATTTTTTTATTTGTTTCTTATTTATTTCTTAAAAAAAATCATATATATCAATTAGGTATCAATATACCACCAGCATATCATAAAGGACTAAGTTTATTTTATATGATACCGCTATAGTATATATATATACCGTCAGAGTATATTTTATAGTATTTATGCTGACATCAGCATGATGTCAGCACGCGAAATAAAAAGGGGTAAGTGGATAGAAAGGTAAATAGTTTGAGTAATGAGTCCATTAAAAGTAAATAGTTTAGATTTGGTCTATTAAAAGTAAATAATTTCAAATTAGGTCTATTTTATATACTTTTTCCTTTATTTTATCTGCGTAATTTTTTCAAAAAAAAAAAAAAAGTAGCAGTACAAAAAGCTGGAATATCATCGAACCTTAAGGATTGAGCAATCTTGATTACTCTGTTGGTAATGTGATGGGACCATATATTTTGGCCACTTGTGTTGAAAAGGAAGTTTTCTTTGATTTCCTTCCCCACTCAATAGATGTCATGGGCTGGCAGGCACAAGAGTGGTGTCTCATCATGAGTCACACTTGATAAAAAATTGGATTTCAGTTAATTATACTCATAACATAAATAATTTTTATATTGTTATTGCAATTTAATCAATTAAAACCGATAATATTAGAATATCATATTAAGCTTGTTACAAAAGATATATGTTTTCATAGATAAATGTTACTCAAATAATAGTAAAAATGTAGTGTATACTATCAATGCTCAAAACTTAATTTGATAAGAATTAGTATATATGTCATAAAATGATAAAAAAAAAAAAAAACAGAGCCTAGATGAGATAGACATCTTAACTTAGATCTTAACTCGCTACTAAGTAAGTCAACTTTGAAAATACATATTTAAAACATTTTAACTTGATTTAAGTTGGCTCACTGAACACCCCAACATTGAGAATATATATTCAGGAAAGTGTGTTCACTGGATAACTTAAATCAAGTTATGTTGTTGAGATGTACATTTTCAAAATTGGCATATTTAATTCTCAATTGAGATCAAATTAAGATGACTATTATGCATGATACCTTTTTTTTTATAACAAGGGTATAACAAGGGACTCACAATTGCTATCCTTTGGGTGTGCACAAAGTAAACTCTTACTCCTATGTAATAGTTTGCAAACCACACAAGAAAGATAACATACACTAAACAAGCCCTGGCAAGGAGTTTCGAACTTGAGACCTTCAACATGAAAGTCTCAAGCCCAAACCACTGGGCCACCTCGAAAGATTCATTTTTTTTTAAAAAAAAAATAACTTCCTATAATATTTATGCAAACTTCAATAATATTTATATAGTAAATTAAAATGATAGTCCATGAAAACAACCCCAGTAAAAAAGTTGAAATAAAAAGCATCATTTTAGCATTTTCCTACGTATAATAAGCCGCTTATTTGAGGAGCTTAGAGTTGTCGTGCATGCTTGAGCTGCCTGCTTCAGCTGCTTCAAGTAGGCAGTTGTTGCTTGGCTTGATGGTCCTAACTCGACACCTTAAATCCAGCATTTCGAGATCGAATCTCAACAACGGCAATATTTTTACGGTATTTTTATTAAATATTATTTAATTATTTCTTCATCAACTATAATTATGAAATTACAATAATGGGTCTACTTAATTTTGCGGTGGCTATTAAAATATCTGCACAAATTTACTATGACATTTCTATTAATCATTATTTAAATTACTGCTTACGGCTGAACATTTCAATTGTCTGTTGCAATTACTTAAAGCAAGCAGGTGACTACACCAATACCCTGCCTGCTTAATGTTGCGATGGCTATTAAAGTGACTGTCCAATTTTACTATGTCATTTCTGTTAATTATTATTTAGTTATTTCTTCATCTACTCCAATTATTAAATTACAATAATGTATCTATTTAATTTTACGATAACTATTAAAAAATCTATTAGGCGCGTGAAAAACTAGTTAATAAAAACAAAGTTGTCCTAAAAGTCACTGTGGGGTACTCCATGAAAAAGAGACAAAGTTCCCTATTAACTCCTCTGTCTTTTTACTTTTAATCAGTGCATTATCTCCAGTAAAGTTAAAGTTGGCACCAAAAGTCAAATTGGCAACAGGAAAGATTGTACAACAAGATACAGAAATTACGATCTGAAATCATAATTTTAAATCAATGTTTGAATAGTGATATGAAATTGTCAATTGAAGAAAGGATTCACTCAAGGAGACTTGATATTCAAATTCACAAAGCCTATGCGCTTCAAGGATAGGATATCTCTATTAACATTTTCATGAGTGAAAAGCAGTGACTGATCTAGGAATTTCACTTAGAGGGTTCGAAATATAAAGCTATAGGACTTAGGATTTGAAGTTGGAACCTCAAAATAAATTTCGATTTTAAATAACTGAGCCAACCTCATCTTATATTCACAGGATAAAAAATCTTCATATATACATACACCTAACTCCCTAGATCCACCCCTGCTGGGACAGTCAATATGTGCGGCTAGTGACTTAGAACACTTTAATCCTTATTAGTTTTTCCAAAAAGACGAGATATATAATCAGTCCCTTATATTTGTTGGAATATTTCATTTGAACACATGAACTAAGCTCTATTATAATTGAACACAAAAGCAATTCATTTAGTCGATGATTAACAATATGTTACTGATACGAATTCGTTTAGCAAAATAGCAAAGCCCTAGCAGGGTGTTAGCAGTACTAATTCTCTTTAGGGTTCTACAGCCATCTACAATCTTATCGTCTTTTTTTCTCCATTTTATAGACTTATACATACAATCGAAATTTTTTAAAAAAAAAAAAAAACAAAAAGTGCTTTTCTTACATTCTGAATAGATGAATCTTCTCAGTTTCAGACAGAGTGTACTCATGAACCAATACTCCTAATGCTAGTTTGTAAACAAAGTTTACCTTCTCTCCAGGCAATGGCTATGTGATTGTATGATTTGATAATATCACCAGTCATAATCTTCTAAGGATCCTCCTGTTTCCATCCTTTGACATTGATTGTTTCGATGGCGCCAGCTTCCTAAATGAGGCATGCAGAACCATCACTGCAAATGCATCGATCAGCCATAAGCTCTTGAAATTACAAATAACACAGATGATAAAGAGTAAGATAACCAATTAGGCAACGAAAGTTAACCCTACCTGCATAACTGACTGCAACAGCTGAAAAGAGAGCCATTTGAACATTTGTACAAAATAGAATAACTGCAGTAGCTGTACAAGAAAGGCTGAGTCAATTCTCATATTTATTCAGAATCAGAAAAATTCTTCTTGCCAGAAGAAATGAGTGCTCAAAATCATCTAGAGAAACAAAAAAGGCCCAATATACATTTGAAAAGGCTCAGAAGTATTTCTAAGAACTAGAAGCACAAAAACAGCAACAAAGATCATTTGGCCTTGAGACAAAAAGTGTGAATCAAGATTTAGCATGCATGCTTGTTGGGGAAATGGATATGAAGTGTACAACAATTAGACACAAAGTTGATCTAACATACATGAATTTCTAAAAAGCTAGCAATGAAAATTACTACTCCTATTTTATTTTTATTCATAGCGGAAGCTCTAGTGCACCGGGCTTGCCCTTGCCCTTGGCCTTGCCCTTGAACTGGTACCTGCTGCAATGAAAACTACTATTTTTAACATCTAGTCTCAATCAATACTAATCTTACGATAAACATCTTAAAATGTAATTTCAATAAAACCCCTAAAGCATAAAACACAATCACAAAACGATTATTCATTTTCACATAATCAATTCACAGCATTTAGCTTAATATTTAGTTTGAAAAAATGGTCTCTTGTGAAAATCTGAAAAGTGAAGTAAGCCTTTGTATCTCATTAGTGAAGTTGAATACTTGAAGTTCAACAGATCCCCTCTTTTCTTCTTGAGAAATAACTGGAATGATAAAATTTTATACCATAAAAAAGTTTCCCCTTTATCTTTTTTTTATATGGAACTCTACTAAGAGTGTAGAAGAGAAGTCAAGACTTATTATAAACTAAAGAAGTGGAAGAAGACGTTGAGCCGTTGACTACAGAAAGAATGCTGAAACATACATGCATAAGTAGTCCTAGTATTACAGTAGCCAACAGAATTTTTTCCCTTTTTTCTAGTTAGATTCTTTTATCAACAATCATCAGCCGAAATTGGATTACAACTAGGTAGTTCCACACAAGTTGTTTTTGAAGTAGATACCTAAATATCAGGTATATCTACTTTGCATTTCACTATTTGAAGTATACGCTTCACAGTTCACAGAAGCACATCACTTCAACTTTGAAGTCATAATCCCTAAACACTCATTTCTTTTTGCTCTTTGGTGGATAGGTAAATAACGATGTAGCACACATCTCATAAATTATGTTTGGTTAAAAGATCGCGCAAGGGACAGGAACCTTCAGCCCATTAACTTTTCGGTTGCAAAAGCATCCTTTATGTTGTTTGTAAGAGATGTCTATATATTGTTAACTTTGCAGGTGCTGCAAAAAGATGATATGGAGAGGTTTATAAGCCTTCCATTTTTACTTTTCCCTCTTCTTTTAATTTCTCACCAAAAAGCTTCCCTACTTTGCACTTTTACACATATAGGCATCTGGCAGAGGCTAAACCATTTAAAGCTATTTCCACCATATTTTCCTTTTTCACAATATTTGAGTAAAAGACAAGGTGCAGGTATTACAAAGGATGAAATGGAGAGATCATACGCCTTTTCTACTTCCTCTCTTCTTCTTCTTTTTGGAAATGAATATACTCAAAAATTCCCCACCATTTTGTTTTCTTTTCCAGCCCAATGACACTACTATATCCATTGACTAAAGCATTAAAGCTGTTTCTACCATTTATAATACTTCGAGTAAAAGATACAGTACGCCCCATCATCCCCACAGTTCAGTTTTTTCTCCAAATCGGGTTGAGTTTTTTTGGGGGGTTGGGGGCTCTATCATTCTGAGAACTTTGAACACAAAAATTGAATTAAGATGGTGAAAAAATTAAATAGAAAATTAGGGAAAAATATAGTCAAACCATACCCTGCTCCGAATCAATTTGTATGTAATTCCTCACATCTGCATCTATTTTGTAGTATCAACTCATTATACTTTACCTCCGTATGTCCTTGATCCTGATTTCCATGAATCTACATCCATTGCAACTGATATGCCGTCCAAAGCTATTCTACTCATGTTTCTACATCTAATTTGTAATAGGAAGAAAGAAAACACATATGGTCTCAAAGTGGATGGATGGGTAGTGATTATCAGATTATCAAGAAAGCAAAAGAGGAGCCGGACTTTTAGGACATAATGAATGTTTCCCTATGTGAGGAAAATAATATTTAAAAGAAATGACGATGTGAATAAAGTTCGATGTGGACATTGCCAGCCCAAATGTTCCATATAATTCTTTGATCTTATAATATAAAGGTCTCACAAGGGTAATTATAGATATGAATACTTTTTACGTCACATGCATCCTGCTATTAAGTGTCTCCGTATGGTATGAACATAAACTGTGTCTCGACCAAGAGCTGGCATAACAGCCTCCAATCTAGAGGAGTGCATAGTGCCATTTGTGAGAAGAAACACTAAATATGGACAATATTCAGAAGGTTAACAAGCAGCTAAAAGATCAGGGATCAGTCAACTATTGTTTCCTCGTGTTCACTTTTACAATTAACACATAAGATAATTACATGGAAAATGATAAAACAGTCAAAGATATGATCAATTTATCCATCATCAACATACACTGATAGAATGCTAGACCTGAATCATTTACCAGAGTAACACACTAGGTGTCATTATTCTTTTGAGAGAGGGAATGGGAAGGGAGAAACACTCAAAAATATTAACTCACCACACTGAGCAATGCGAATCAAGCTTTGTTTGATAATTGGGTGCTGCTCTAATCCCCAACGATCTCCACATAGTTTTAATACATCCCAAAGTGCCAAACATGAAATCAACCCAACAAGGGCAAGCAGCTTTTGGTACCTGTTTCCCAAATTTATCACAATGTAATCAATACCAAAGCAATCAAACAGCAGAAAAATTAAGCAACTGGAACTGAAATCCTTCAGCCACATAATATAGCTAAATCCAGACCAAGTAATGTCTTCAAATCTCCAAGCCCTTAACATCTTCATATTTAACAAGTACAAGTTCTGAAAAGTAAAGAAACTTGAACAGATCACTCAGTAACTGAAAGGTGTCCTATCCGAAACCCAAGCTTCCAAAGTGCATTTAGCACATACTTGATACTACCAGGGGCGGAGCTACATTCACTCAAGGGTGATGATCACCCTTCGTCGGAATTTTTTTTGAATATATAAGTTAAATATACATATTTTGATATATATCAATTATTGAATAACTTGATACAAAAATCACCCACCCATGTTCTAAAAGTATGAACACCCTTGACGAAAATGTTGGCTCCGTCACTGATACTACATATCAACATCTGTATACATGTTTATGTCGTGTGTGTGTATGGTAAGTACAGAGTGCTTTGTAACTTTCTAAGTACTATCCAAATCCACTGCCTCCCAGTGAGCATCACTTAGCTCTCAATACCTAAAAACCTCAAGTTTCTCACACAAAACTCGTTCAAACAATCAACCAACAAACGACTCAATCCTAAATTAGTTGAAGACTTGAAGTAAGTAATATGAATTCTGTATATTTATTAAACTCTATTCGGGTCCATTTCATACAAAGCCTTGGCATATACTGTTAAAACCAAAGTCAATTGCACAAGTTCAAATGTTAATTGGTAATAATCGTAATCGCATGTACAGACACAAGTCAATGTCTGCATATGTTTACACAGTAAGCACATACACATACATACGTATAGAATACAGAGAGAGAACATACAGAGAGCAAGCAAAGAAGAGGACGAAGAGGGAGGCATAATTGCGAGCGTAGCGTTTCACATTCTCGTGGACTCTAAGCCGAGCCTGAGACGGTGACGAAGGAAATGAGTAGGAATCAAAGGACCCGATGAATTGGAGGGTCCACGACGGTGTATCACCGGAAAAGTCATCGGAGGTGAGTTTTGCAAACGGATTCAGCGTTAAAAGCGACAGCAAGGTTCCAATATGTGAAAATATTAGAACGAAGACTCCGTTTGAAATTGAAACTGCGGCAGCGGCAGGGTTAGTAACAGCAGCATCAGAGGAAGCGGCGGCGGCGGCGGCGGCAGCGGATGCTGCTGCGGTGGAGGAGGAGTGGCGGTGGAGATCGGTAGTCCGTTGATCGAGAATTTCGAGGTAGCCGGTATCTCGGAGCCAGGATTCGAATACGGGTTCGGGTACACTCAGAGATAACGGGTTAGCTGCGAATGCCATTTTTTGTTTTCTCCCTCAATTTGTTTTCAGGTACTTATCTGTAGCGTTTGGTGGGAAAATCATAAGAACTTGTGCTTGTTTCTAATTTTTTAGGGTGATCAATTTGTGCTTTTTACTACTCAAAAATCACAAATCATTCATTTTATAGATGTTTTTATTATTTTTCGCTATTTTATATTTTATTTGATATTGATATTGAACTTAATTGAATTTGAATTTGTAACTATTTTAATTTTTCATTTATTGTTAAATACTCATATTAAAATCCCATTAAATTCAAATCCACATGTGTTGCATGATCAATATCTATGCTTCCAACAAGATTTTTTTTATTTTGAAAAACTATTTAAGTAGACAAATATCTCATCATGTATACACTAAAATATTTATAGATATCCCATCTCGCTCTCTCAATTTTTCCCTCTCCCTTTTTTTGCTTGGTTTATGATGTGTATAAATGTATATTTTGATACTGAATGCATATGTTTATGCACGGATGTGTTGATGAATATATCAATGCATAATTTTATGTACAAATACACTAAATACTTGATATCAGATACACTAATGAAATTGATATCAAATACAAGGGATGACATTGGTATAAGATACACTAAATGATATTGATTTCAGATATATAGATACATGAAATTAATATTGAATACATAAAAATTGCAAAATACAAATATATTTTGAAATACAAGTACATAAGGAGCGAGATGAGGAAGAGAAGGAGAAAGGCGAGCGAAAAAATCAGTGTAGCTTAGATACATGCAAATCATGCTTGAATACAATGTATCTAAAATAAATTACACTAATTTGATCCATATATATTTGAAATATATATATCTGAAACAATATTTTTCTGACAGAAAATATAATTAGCAAAACTACTGTTTTTAGCATGTAATTAACACAAATAATATAATGTGTTTTGTGTTGTTTACTCAAAACCAAAACCTGATTAAGAAAGAAGAATTAGTTGTGCAAGCTAGTACAATTAGAATGGCAAATACATCTTAATAGTAAGGATATGAATAAATAAAATATCTAGGAAAAGCAAAATAGAACAATTTCGACCTTTTGTTTTTCAAAACTTTTGTGGTAGTGTGCTCTCTCATGTAATATTTATTCGAAAAGCATCTTACACTTTCTTTGCTTTGGAGACCCAACATAAAGAAAAAAGTGCTAAAAAGATTCTTGAATTGATTCTTTTTGAAGTTTTTTCGGTCCAATGTTCGCATTGTAGCCCAACTATTCCGAATTCCGAATTCGTGCCATGTAAAACCTCATTCAGAGGAAAGCACTCTCTACCAAGAATTTTTTCATATTCAGAACTCAAAACTCAGACCGCTAAATTAAGAGAACTGGCTGTTGCATAGACTCGTAGTACTAGCTCCAATTGTATATGTGAAGCATTTCCTAAAGACTATAAATTATATGAATTATATACATAATTTATACATCCTGCTATTTTTAGTTTCAAGTAATTTGGTAGCTCATAATCATACTAGCTTCTATGTGCAACTTTTTAATCCATCATGAAAAAACTCAAATCTTGTAGACCAAAAATGTATGCATCAACTTCTTTTTATACTATTAAACTAGACCTACAAGATACAACCACACAATATTTTGATACAAACAGCTTCTTCCCAATATCTACAGACTACAAACTAGACCTACAAGATACAATCACACATGTTCTAGATATATAACATAACAAAGCCTATGCATCCTCAGCATCACTGGTACTTGGACGAGTATCGATGTAAAATTCAGTGTCAACTCCATCGACGATCCTATCTCTGTTAACAAATAACCAGAAGAGCATGTTATGTTATATGGAAGAGATTCAAAACAGACAAGACAAGACGTTTTGAAGTATGCATATCGAATGTGAAACCAACAAGAAAAAAGACTCACCTTTCAAGAACAAACTTCCCTTCTTTATACTTCTGGCTTTCATCGTATGCAGCCTCCTGCATCATAGAAACACAGTTGTTAACAACATATCCGGTGTAGGAAGATCATGCATGTGCAATTGGTACCACATTTATATGGCGAGAGGAGTAACTATTCTTCTCCTCTTTTAGTGTGGATGCTTGGTTTGGTGTCTTATGTCTACATGCACGAGAAATAGAGAGAGAAGGAACGAAAGGGAATACATATTTCCAGCCAACAATTTGCCCACAACAGCAACAAAATATATCTGCTACTGTGTGTATCCCAGAAAGCATCGCCCTTTCCTCCTGAGGTCCAATAGTTACGTTCACCCTGAATCACAAAAATCACGGGACCAGTCAGACAATGCATATATATATATATATATATATATATATATATATATATATATATCAAATGGAGCACAATCGCAAAGTGTTGGGAAGGCAAATAGAAAAGGATGCAAGTAATATATCATGTATTGCACTCTGAAGAAGGCCGGATGAAGAATATTATTTATCTGGATGATGTTTTCCTCTAAACACATCACTTCCTACATAAACTAAAAAAAGAATGTCCTTGTTGAGCAACTACAGATGACTTTTCAGTAAATAAGTTCTATTGCCTTGTGAAATTGTAATTCATGGTCTAATTAGACAAATCTTGCTTCAAAAATCGGAGTTGGTAAGGCTAAAATTTCAAGAAGCAACGTGTCATTTCTGGTAATCCTTTTAATATCCAAATTGGAGTGAGAACCTCCTATGTGAAAAAGAAAAAAGGGAGGTTGTCTAATATCTTTCTTATTAGTGATACCTCTCGGGACCCAATTCCATTAGATAGGGATATATATGTTTCAATACTAGAAAAAGCAAACACTAATGTCTATTCAAATACAGCTTCAGCTCAACAGCCATGTTCAACGCACAAAATCAAGTTACTGATGTTTAGTTCCTTCAAGTGGTAGGTTAAGTTGGATGTTGCTGCTAGCATAATAGAGCATTCCATTGTTTAGTAACATGATATCAATACATGAGTGCAGTATTGAATATTGGAAGCTCTTTTGGATTCACTAATAAGTCATTATCGCTAAAGGAAGTCTTTCTTCTACACATAACATCTGTCTAGAGGTTAAAGTTATATTACAGTTCATACAATGTAAGTTCTTTCATCCATTAAACTTTAGAAAGCATGAAGATGGATGTGAAATGTAAAATGATTAGTCGCGGACACATCGACATGGTAAATTTTGAGAATTTGATATTTACTTACTGTCATGTGCCATTCATTGTTAGTCGCTCCTTCTGTTCCCTTCCCTTCTCTTCCATTCACTTTCCTTTTTGTCATATCTAGTTCTTTCTGCATATGGGTTTTGAGATGAGGGTTCCCAGGAAACATCTTCTCTACTTCTATGAGGTAGCGGTAAGGTGTGCGTACATTCTACCCTCCCCAGACCCCACTTGTGGGATTTCACTGGGTATGTTGTTGTTGTTGATATATAGATCAATTCCATAACATTGACAACTATGAACATATCATACAGAGAAAAGACGGCACATAAAACGTAAAAGTTAATATAGCAAATACCTTTTTCGATAAAAAGAATTTAAAACTCCCTCTATCCCAATTTATGTGAAGGTGTTTGACTTACATGAAGTTCAAACACCTTCACAAAGTTTAAGAGTGAAAGGAAGATGTTTGAAACTTAAGGTATCTCTCTCTCTTTTTTCTTTTGGAATAAAGTCTTCTTTGGTTTCTTCTGAATTACAGGAGCGAGCATGTTATCCAAAGATTATAAATCTTTTTGTGCAATTGAAAACTAGAAAAACTTGCCCTTTTTTTCGGATAGAGAAAATGTGCCCTTCTTAGAAAAGAAGATTAGGCGTGAACTGCTAGAAAGGAGACTATATTGTTAGTAATATCACCTTCATTTAGGATTTATGATACTCCTCTGCCCCAATTTATGTGAAGATGGTTGACTAGGCACAGAGTTTACGAAAAGAAGCAGTTTTTTGGAACTTGTGGTCTAAATTAAGTCATAAAAAACAAAAAAGGACATTTGAATCTTGTGGTCTTAGACTAAAGATATCAAAGAATGTACAAAAATGCCATTTAATCTTGTGTAAACATGCCACGTGAAAAGTTAGAATTACAAAGTTGCCCCCCCCCCCCCAAACCCATCGCTCTCCCTTTACATGAACGAACTACATCAAAGAAAGAGGCATTCTTTTTAAAATGGATTAAAAAGGAAGGACAAATAAATTGAAACAGAGGGAGAACTAACTATGGAAAATGTCTTTCTTTTTGGAACTGACTAAAAAGCAAAGAGTATCACATAACTTGGGATGGACGGCTTAATTAGCAACTACTCCATAGCAAATAATAATTAGGTAGAGGTAGAATTAAGAGTCCCCAAGCAACGACCGACTGATCTTTCCCAACTGAAATATCCTAATGTACTAAACCTAATAGATCTCAATCCTCTTCCCGATACCATGACTAGTCAAATAGGATACAACAAGAATCGAACAGATATCAGGCTCAAATGGATGCATGATTATCAACAGAGTTGCTTCAAGAGTGAAACAAGCAGATAAAGTCATAAAAGAAAACTGGTTATGATCAACGCGTAGTAGAGAAATTAGAAGCCACTCACACTTTATTGAACAGGTATGCTTTTCCTCTGCGGCAGTGAAATCCCTGACCATAAAACCAACGGTTAAAAAACCAGAAATCACGCAAACCAGAAGTGCAATACTATGAAAAGCAATCATGGTAGAAAATTTCCAGTATAGCAAAAGTCTATTCAGCAGAACCTAACTATATATATTATAAGTGGGAACTCCAACACTAAAATGTTAAAAGACTCTAACTACCCTTCTAAATATCCTACTTATAAATAATACTCGCACATACACACACATATATAGGTATTATTTATATTTGTTAAGAATCAAAAAACTAATTTGATTTGAAGTGTCTTTATTCTACCATATATAACAACAATATGCCTAGTGTAATCCCATGAGGTGGAGTGGGACAGAGAGGTTCTTTCCTAAAGGCTGTCGACTCAAAAGAAAGGTTTTCGAAGTAAGGGTGCAAGACAAACAATGTTATGTTATATTATATGTTCTCTATAACAATATTTTGCGACGCAACCAAAAAATATCAGGACAAACGCTATTTTTATAAAGAGATTTGATGGTATTATCACATAGAATAGCATGAGAGAGAGCAAAGGGAGTCAAAACATAACAAAAGCCAGACTACTAAAACCAAATGGAGATATCGGTTACAAAATTCATGCAAATTGTACATAACCCATTTTCAACGCTTCAATTAGAACACATATGCTTCCATAAAAATCACAAAATCCATCCATCTCGAACGAAGTTAAAAACTTTTCCGTCAACTTCAAAATTAAGCTAGGTGACATGTAGTATAAAATGGGACGGACCTCATACCTAATGATAGAAACAAGAATCACTTCCAAATTGAAGGCCAGTAAGCAAGATTATCATACCTAGTCGTCCAATTACAAGTTGAATCACTTTCTTGACAGTCCAATCCAAAACATACAAAAGAGCAAAAAGGCATATCCACTCTCTACAAATCCTTCCATATTATTCTATTCTAAAATTGTTAGTACTACTATTTTACGGCGTTTGATCATAGAAAAGATTCACCTTTTTTCCAAGAGTTGAACTCCGAAAAACATGTTTGGACCATAAAGCTCCTGAATTCAATTTCAAGTGGAACTCCAAATCAGTAAAAAGGTGTTTTATTCACTTTTTTAACTCTAAATTACTCACAAAAAGTCAAAAACAACTCCGATTTACATCCATGACCAACCACAACTCCGGTTTTCAAATATCATTTTCCACTTTGAAAACAAGAACTACTTTTTTTCTTTTTTCAAATTTCACAATGATACACGGTCGAATGCCCACTTACTAAATCATGTACCACATGACTCAACATACACGTGCCTAAAAACTAACAACAAAAACAGCATACCCACCCAGTGGAATCTTACAAGTGAGGTCTGGGGAGGGTGAATGCACGCAGACCTTACCACTATCAGGTTATTTCCTGGGAATCCTCGTCTCAAAAACCTATAAGCAGAATAAACACATATGCCTAAAAAACTAGCACAAGTAAATGATCATGCAAGAATGTTTCTTTTCTTCCTCGTTGAGTAACCCTGTTTCAGCTTGTATAAGAACAAACACCATCTAATTATGCAAAAACAAGAACATAAAAGCTAATTACTCAGTAAAACAACAAGCCCCAAAAAGCCAAAACCCCATGAAAAGCTCTACAACAAAGACGGCACTTTTCTTTACAAAAACTTAGCCAAAAAGGGAAATTGAAGAAATGGTTACCCTAGAAACAAGATCATCAGCAAGGGAAAGGTGGGTTTTGCAAAATTTGCACTTGTATGTCCTGCCTTCAAGATCGACCACAAAAATCCTTCCCATTTTTCAATGGAAAATTGACAAAACCCACAAAACAAGAATTGATTTTTGGTCAGTTGTGATAGAGCGGTAACAGGATTCTTCTGGGGTTTAAGTTTATGTGAGAATTGGGATTCGAGGTTTTAAACACAAAATGGAAAAGGGTTATTTTTACCGATTATTCCAATTAGCTCACATTTACAGCCACTTCTACCCTCCACATCCAAATTTTCATTTGGCCTCACGTGTGATATTCATGCGTGACAGATTTTGCCACATGAACATCTACATAAGCATTTCATTTAGGATACCAAATTAAAAAAATGGTGTTTTTTACTTTTAAAGTATCTGAATTAGCTTACATTTATACTTTAATTATTTTTGGGCTCAAATATACCTTTATCGTCAAACTATTGGGATGAATAAAATGGGAGGGACGAACTAATTAGATACGCTTTTAAGTTGGGATTTTCTGAACGAGTCAGATTTTTGATTTTTTTAATTTGGTATCTAATTATTTAATCTAACATATGAAAAGATTATACAAATTTTAAACCCCAATTTTATATCTTTAACATCTGAAAATCGTCAAAAGAATAAAATTAAGACATATGATATACTAGGGGATGGAGAAGCCACAAATAACCAAATTGAC
Organism: Solanum clarkiae; assembly: GCA_011800125.2. Lineage (NCBI taxonomy): Eukaryota > Viridiplantae > Streptophyta > Magnoliopsida > Solanales > Solanaceae > Solanum > Solanum clarkiae. Next base: position 4,944,963 of record JAABOM020000012.1, read on the forward strand.
TTACTAGGTGATGAAGAAGATGAGGTCTTTTAGTGATGAAAAAGCCAAATTGATGAAATTGGGATACAAAGTTGGGATTTAACATTTGTATAATCTTTTCATATGTTAGATTAAACAATTAGATACCAAATTTAAAAAATTGAAAATTCGACCCGTTCAAAAATCCCCAACTTAAAAGCGGATCTAATTAATTCGTCTCTCCCATTTTGTTCATCCTAATAGTTTGACGGTAAGTGTATATTTGAGCCTAAAAATAGTTAAAGGGTAAATATGAGCTAATTCAAATACTTTAAGGGTAAAAGTGAGCCTTTTTCGTTTCTTTAATTTGGTATCCTAAATGGAATACTTACGTGGACGTCCATGTGGCAAAATCCATCACACATCGGATGTCACATGTGAGGCCAAACGAAAATTTAGATGTGGAGGGTAGAAATGGCCTAATAGTTTAACGGTGAGGGTATATTTGAGCCCAAAAATATTTAAAGAGTAAATGTGATCTAATTTGGATACTTTAAGGGTAAAAATTACTCTTTTTCGAACACAAAAATAGAAAAATAATTTGTGTTTAATTAATAAATTTTTAAAATAATTTTAAAGTGTATTTTCTTTAAAAATATATCTTTAAAATTATAAAAACGAAGTAAAATCGTAATTTATCAATTTATATATTTATAATTTATAAGCTCATCCAAACAAATTCTTAATCAAATACCTCATTTGCTAAAATAAATATTATATAGTAACATATAGTAATCAACCTATTAGGGTCTATTTGAAAAACCACTTGATAATTAAAATTGGTGTAATTACTAAGATAACAATTACTCTTCTACTAACTACATAGCCTACTAATTACTCTGTCTTGTTTGGGTCACGACCCGAAAATGGGCGTAATGGCACTCGTCTTATCCCACCAAGACAAGTCAGCCTACAACCCAACTATAACCTTAAAAATGCG
>JAABOM020000012.1:4946020-4973621 GCA_011800125.2 Solanum clarkiae
TTAGGGTTTTCTGGTGGTTTTGATTTGGGGAAATGAGGGAGATGAGTCGGGGTGAGAGAATATAGGGGGCGCGTGCACTGCACGCGCCAGATTTAAAATATATAATTTTTTTTTTGTTTAAAAAATTGTTAAAAATAAAATAAAGCCCTGATAATTAATTTAACATCGTGGAGGGTAAAAATTGGGTGTCAACAATAAATATAGTCATTTTATTAACATAAAAAATAATTAAAAATCATTAGAAGTATAGACGAAGTATATACTATAACTTGCCAAAAGTCACATAAAATATACACTGACTAAAGTGGCTAAAGTGGAGGGAAGCAGTGAAGCTAGGACCGAATAACTAATTCAGACATTTTTCTTGTAAATAAATCAATCAAACGACTCTTTTGTGTAATCTACTGAAGGTCCTTAGTCCAAGATATAAACTAGTTAATCCTAATAACTATTAAACTACTAACTCCATATATTAAATTATTTTGAATTATTTAATTAGCTAATTAAGTATCCTAATTCAACCAGACGTAAGAATATATTTCATCTATCAATCACATCAAGATGAGGAGAAATATAGATGTTGATATTCACTCTAGAGTAAAGAAAGGAAAAGATAGTTTCACTAATGAATGAAATAATAAAGGGAGAAAGCCGCAAATATTCTTAAAAAGGGGACGGTTTTGATAAAATACCCTCAATAAGAATGGTTTTGTAAAAGTATCTTTAATTTCTTTAAGAATATATTTTTGAATAATATTGCCCCTTAGCTATAAGGATCCATTATTTCACCTTTTTAGACTTGTCTTATGGGCAAGGGTTTACACTACTTTATTGTATTAAATTTATAATATATTCTAAAATTTTTGCCTTTAAGGCAACACATAGCTCAAGCCTTTAAAAATTTGACATATGCCTTATGTATAACAGTTAAATAAATAATCAAAATTTAAACTCTTACCTTTGTTCTTATTTTTATCTATGTGTTTTTTATATTTTTTTATAGGTAGACCCCATTGATGCAACAAAATTTATTTTATTTCTTATTCTTATTTCTTTCTTTTTCTCTTGTGTTTTCTTCTTCTATTTTTTTCTTTCTTTCTATTTTTTCTTATGTTTATTTTTTCTATCCTTTTTTTTTAATTATTTTTTGTATTTATTTTAAATAAAATAATTTTAAAATTCAAGTGCGAAGATTCAAGATAATTTTTTTTCACATTTACTTTTTAAATATATATGGTTAGAAATTTTACGAAATATCCTATAACTCTTATTTTAGAGGCAATATTTGACATAAAAGCTTTTAAAGAATAAGTTACATCCCATGGGCGATAGTTGACACATTTTTTTGTGTATTGATTTATGAGATACTCTATAACTATTGTCTTAGAGTCAAGATTTAGATTTTTAAAAAAATTACAAATGTTATCTTATGGGCAAGACTTACATTACTACATGGTCTATAACTTTTGCCTCTTGGTTCAAGGACTTCTAAACACAAGTTAAGACCCAAGGGCAAGGTTTGACACTATCACATTATATCTTGATTTATTAGATGTTCTATAACTTTTGCCTAGAGGCAGGACTTAGACCAACAACTTAACAACTTAAACGCATGGGCGAGACTTGACAACTACATTGTGTTTTGATTTATCATATGTATAGCTTTTGCCTCATAGTCCAAGGACTTCAAAAGAGTTTGTGACCAAAAACATCCTTTAACTATACCTTAATCTTAAACTATATCCTTATGTTATTATACTGAATATCAAACATCCCTCAATTATCCCAAAAATGGCAAGACACATCCTTTCATTATTTTTGTGGCAAAAAACATCTTTAAACTATATCCCAAACTTAATTTACATCCTTATGTTATTATAATAAACAGAAAACATCCCTCAATTATTCCAAAAATGTAAGATTCATCCTTTCGTTAGTTTTTATCAATAATTAACTGCTAAGTCTACAGACTTCTATTGAGATAATCTAATCTAATTGAGTTTCAAAGATCAATTAAATTGCTACTTGAGAAACAAAAAGTGACACATAAATTTACTTAAAGAAAGTGTTAGAAATCATAACTAGTTAAAATATTTTTTTTAAAAAAATTATTGAGGAATTTAAATAATAATATGGATAAACATATGGCGCCTCCTAATTCTTGTATTTACATAAACATATATATTTTTAGGAGGCGCCATATGTTTACATAATTTCATATAATCCCAACTCTTTTAAAAAATTGCAAAAATTCTTTAAATGATACAAAATTACAATAATTCATACTTCTCCATGTATCATAGTAAAATCCCTTAATGCTTCTACCTCTTCAACATGTATCACTGGTTTTATTTTTTGTATCAAAAAGAAGGGATTTTTGATAATTTTGAAAAAAATTGATATTAGTTAGAATTAGTTCCAAAAAGTATGAGATTTGCGTAAGTTGCCCTATGTCTATCCATATTATTATTTAAATTCTTCAATAATTTTTTTTTAAAAAAATATTTTAACTAGTTATGATTTCTAACACTTTATGTAAATTTATATGTATTTTAGTTTCTCGAGTGCCAATTAATTGATCTTTGAAACTCAATTAGGTTAGAGAATCTCAATAGAGGTCTGTAGGCTTAGCAGTTAATTATTGCTATAAACTAACAAAAGGATGCATCTTGCAATTTTTGGAATAATTGAGGAATGTTTTATGTTCATTATAATAACATAAGGATGTAGTTTAAATTTGGGTATAGTTGAAGGATGTTTTTGACACAAAAAAAAAACGAAAGGTTGAATCTTGCCATTTTTGAAATAATTGAGGGATGTTTGTTGTTCATTATAATAACACAAGGATGTAGTTTGAGTTTGGGGTATAGTTGAAGGATGTTTCTGGCCACAAACCCACTTCAAAACAACAAGTTAAGCCCATGAACAAGACTTGACATGTCATATTTTGTTTTGATTTATGAAGTACTCTATAACTTTTGTCCTAGAGGTTAAATTTTATTAGTTCAAGAATCTCTAAATAACAAGTCAAGCCTCATGAGCAAGATTTGACATTACCACATTACATATTGCTTTATGAGATGTTCTATAACCTGATGATTTAATAGAATAAAAAAAAGATTTTACAAAAAATAGAAATAGACAAAAAAAAAGAGAAGAGAAAAAATAATAAATAAAAAAAGAGAAAAAAAATACAAGTTAAGAAAAAAAGAAAAAGAAAAAAAAAAGAAAAAAGAAAAAAATTGAAAAATAAAGAAAGAGAAAAAACAGAAGCTCAAAAAGAAAAGGAAAAAAAAAAGAAATAAAGGAGAAAAATAATAAGTAAAAGAAAAATAAAGAAAGAGAAAAATTGAAAATCAATGCTGGAAGCAACTTTGTTTGTTGGCCGGTACGACAACAACATACCAAGTGAAATCCCACTATGTGAGATCTGGAAAAGATAAAATATATACAGACCTTACCACTATCTCATGGAGATAGAGAGACTGTTTTTGAAAGACTTTCGACTCAAATATATCCACCCCAAATAGAAGAAGAAAACAATAGCTATAGAATAACGGCTAAAAAAAATAGCAATATCCATTCCTCAGTAAGTGATACCTGGGAAGAATAAAGTATATACAAACCTTACCACTGCCTCATGGAGATAGAGAGATTGTTTTTGGAAGACCTTCGGCTCAAATATATCCACCCCAAATAAAAGAAAAAAATAATAAATATAAATGTGATAAAACGAAGAGCAATATACAATCCAAAGGAATAAACGATAAAAGTAGCAAAATATCAAACAACAGTAACAACACAACTATAAAAATTTTACCTACATTTGTGAAAAAGTACAACGAAAAAGCCACCATTAAAATTTGAACTTGAGATCTCACTATTTTTTTCAATGGTCATCCATTATTTTTCCATATATATACTCTGATAGTGATGGGGCATATTTGACCCTATAATAACTATGACCAAACTTGACTAATAGACTAAGGAGACAATTTTTTTACCATTTTCTCTTTTTACAATTAATCCACCAAGCCACACAAACTCCATAGTTTACTACAAAAAAAAAAACACTTACATTTACTCCTATCCATCGAAGCTTTCCCCTAAACGGAGGAGGAAAATGTAAGATGTTTTGCCAGAGGAAGAGAAGATTTGCACTACTGTGGCTGCATGAAGGAAAAATAATGTTTGTAGTCTCTAAATATCAGACATTAGACACAAACTTTTCATCTTAAATTTTACATAACAAAACTAGAAAGCTACACAGCCTTAAACGCAACAATAATCGCCCAGCAGTAATTCAAACATATCTTTAGGTGTAAGAAAAGTTGTTCCGCCTAAAATTAACTCAACTTCAGGCCTGCTGCTTTCGGATAATGCATCCTGAGCTTCTCGAACCTATTGATAGAACAAGGACAGATTGTTATATCACATAGCACCAACGAGCATACTTCAATTGAAAGAGGAAGGAGAACAGTGTTTTATAGTGATAGAACACGGAGGAAGTGTTATTTCACGTAGCATTAACGAGCATACAAGCAAGTGTTTTATAGTCTTTTTGCTTTATAAACTAATATCCTACCATGATTGTACATGTGCATAGCGAATTCACTAAACCAATACGAAAGCAGAAACATGAAATGCACTGAAGAATTCAAGGAAAACAAACCTCTACACCATTTATGCCACCCACAACAAATACGAGAATAACATCTTGATCTGCCAGACTTGGTTTCGCCTGCAAAAATTCCAGAATCAAATCAGCAACTTAAACTAGCAAAGAAAATATTGATTTCTAATTAAATCATACCTGCCCAAGGCCGAACCTCCCAAACCCACTTTTGAATAGGCGGCCAACAGTAGATGAATGATACTCTAAGCCAGGTACTTCATGCTTAGCTAAAACCCTTGATAGCACTTTATAAAGCAGTCCTTTGTTTGAGTAAGGATCATCATTGAACTTACTCAGAGCCTGTGACCACTCTCTGAATGAAATATTATTTTTTAAGCTGGACAATTTGTGAAAAAATTTGAAAAGATTATCCACCCTATCACGTAATTCTAACTTTAATTGCATGTCATCGTACACTTGCTCTTTTCTTGTATCTTTTTCAGAATCTTCATCACCCCAACTACCCCAATCGTCATCAAAATCAATGCTTTCGGTATTAGAAAGATCTTCCTTCTTTTCTTCTGATTTTCTCTTAAAGTTGGCTTCTAGATCCTGAGTTAAACCTTGCAGAAACTTTAATTTTGCAACTGTTGGGTTCTCAACAATCGCATCAACAATTGCGTCTTTCATAAAATGTTCCTCTTGCCAAGAGAAAGGACCAACAGTCCCAGAAGATGGGAAATTCTCACCTGCCAATATATATCCAACAATCGTGAGCAGTAGAGCATCTTGAAGTGTAAGAAGCCCCCGTTGAGCATCTATGTTATTATTACCCTGTGCACTAATCAACGCACTTTTGTTTATGAGATCACTAATTTGAGCAGCAAGACTTTGGCTTGTGTCCCCAGCATTTACATTCAGTATCCTCTCAGCACTGCTAAATGCATCCCATTTAGCACTATGTGATTCATCTAATGCAAATAATGCTGCTGCTGCTAGCTGGATAATTCCTTGGTTTTTTGCCAGAGATGACTGACTTTTAGCTAATGCGTTAATCATTGTCTGCAGATCTGCTTTTGAAGCATAGCCAGGACGGATTTTTGCATTCAATGATATATTTTCTCGACGTAAACTTTCTTGAAGCCATTTCTTGATCAGCACAGCCCCATCTTTTGTTCTTCGCTCTAATATGGCTTCTAGGTATGGTGTTCCATGAAAATTCTCTGTGGAGACAAAAGAACCACAAAGAAGGTCACTCTGAAGATCTTGCGAGGACATTTCACCGCTTAGTTTAGTGCTAAAATTCACCAACTCAACCATCTGAGAAGTTGGGTCTCTTGAATTCCAACCACGGAGAAATGCTTCAACACTTTCTACCAGCTGAAAGTTGCAAGAACTTGAAGTGTCCTCTCTTAGAAAATTGTTGAGTGGTATCTGAACAGTGAGGGGAGAACGTTGCAAGTAAGCAGGGCCAAGTTTAACCTGGCTTTGGGAGCTTTTAGCCTGACTTAAGGATGCCATCCGTTCTCTGCGAGGCAATGATGTAAACATGTGATCCACAAGCGAATCCCCATGACAGCATGGAGTAAGAAGGTCAAGAGTACGGTCAATAAGTAATAGCCCTGCAGATCTCTTACGTCGACCAACATCATAAAGACTTGACATGTCTGTCAGAAGTTTTCCAACAGTTTTTGAAGTATCACCCAGGGAAAATATCTCAAGTTTTAGGTCCATCTACAAATTGAATATATTAGCTTTCAAAATATAGGCTGAATGAAAAATAAAAACATAGATAATACAATTGCAATTCAATGCATCAGTGATTCAAAATCCAAAGTACATTATTGTGATATGTTTTGCTTTCTAAATAACTATGTCCCACTATTTACCTTTTATTTCCACAGAAAGCCTTAACCATGTGTTTTATCGTCTTCTTTTTTTAAAAGCAAAAAGGTCCAAGCTTGATCCTACAAATACTAAAAGAAATTGCTCAACTTTCCATTAACAGAGCTCTAACATGAAATTGGTGGACTTCACGTGAGGTATCAATTGACTATGGTTTAACACTACCTTCACATTGAAGCTCTGTCAGAGTTGAGGGCAAAAAATTGACACTTTCCTGATGACGGGGGTGATTGAACAAAAAATCCGACGGATGGAAAAGTTGCTCAATGTCGGATAATACATGGAAAATTTCCCCTTTTTAAATAAAGAACACTAATTTTAACTTTTATCTCTGATCGGTTATTATTAATTTAATTCATCTTATAAGTTAAAATTCAATACAGCAGAAAGCAGGCTTATTCTTAACAAGCATATCTACAAATATACAAAAAAAATCTTTTAGGAATTTCACCTTATTACAACTTTATAGCTAATAACTGTTTATACTTAAATCTGACTGCTATTTTTTGTTTTTTATATGGAATCTAACAACTGCTGTTTGTTACATGTATGTGTATGTTTTTTAAATTAATTACCAATTATATAGTAGTTTTGTATATTCCAAGTAATATACAATACATATAAATGGCCCGGGCATTGCAGAGGCTTGTACCAAGATAGAGATAATGCCATCCTAAACACATTTCAGTGAGAAGGTCTAGTCAAATTTCACTACCATTGTGCATAACAAGGGTGCCAATTAAGACATCTTTTTTATTTTCAATGCATGAATCATGATAGATGAAAACATTAAAATCGGTTAAAAATATTTCAGACAAGTGGAAGTAAGATTACCTTTGCCGCCAGATGATATAGAAATTGAGCAGTAAGAGTTGCCCCAGGAGGGACATCCTCGCCATCAGCAGTTGTTCCAGTACTTATTGGAGGTAATCCAAAGCTTATAGAGTTATCATGTTCAGTGGATAGGTATGCTTCGGCAACTGATCCTTCTGAAGGCAAGACAAAGAATCTAGGTGAAAAAGGACACAAGACCAAAGGGAAGTGATGCACAGAAACTTTCAACTTTTTCCGTACATCTTCTGTCAGGTCAATTACACTGTCTTCATACAACTTTTGTGCACTTGCACCAGAACTGAAATTAAGAGTCTCCTCTTCACTGGTGGTTAATTGTGCCCATCCTTCATCTGCAGCGTGTGTACTTTCCTTTACTGTGCTTTCTCCGGTATGACTACAGTTCATAAGAAACTTCCTGGCAAGCTCCTCATAATCTTGGACAAGCAAAGATTCATATTCACGATATGCATCTGGTCCTAAAGGTGATTCAGGATATGCTGAGTGACCTGTCTGAAATAAGTGAATTTGGACATACACTTAAAATGAGGAAAACATAAGATATTGCAGATTGATGGTACAAGAAGCTATTAAATGAAATCCATCGGGTGGGAACGTCAATGACATATTTAAGACCTAACCTATACCAGTAACATACACAAACTTGAAGTCTTTGCACTAGGACAGTAGTCCAAGAACCCTAGACTAAATTTCTTTAGAATTCAAGGATACAGGGTACGAGCCTATAGAACAGATCCATTTCAAGTAAGGTCGTGCACTAGACTAAATTTCTTAAAACAGATAAAAGAACTTTCACTTCACAATGCAGCCTTCTTTGACATTTTTGGTTGGATTTCAACTTTACGAAACCATCATAATTTGATTTGGTTTTGAGCAAAAAAAAAAAAAAAAAAACCGAAAAAAACGAAAAACCAAACCAACTATATGTGTACATATTTATATATTATAATTGATTGAGATACTTTTCTGTTGGTGAACAGAAGTATTTACTATGAGAAGCAACTCCACCGCCAAAATTGAACTTATTTGATACAATAGTTTCATCATGGTTTACTAACACCTATGTTCGTACCTAATAGAAAAGTGACAGTGATTACAAAGAGACAGACCATCAATAACATGAAATAAGGTCAGAAGAACAAGTACTCTCCTGGCTATAAGTAATTTTCGTTAAATCTGTAACTAACTTGAAAACAAGGCCTTAGAAGTAGTCTAACACTGAGTTCTGTGAAACTGAACAAATTAAGCTATATTTGTAGTGGCCGGCAGATCTCATCCAGAATGTGTAAGCCATTCATGGGTGAAAACAAATGCTTTTGGTCGAACCTACGCTATCCATCCTGTATCCTCTGCCCACCCCCAACCCCCTCGAGTGAAGGTATTATGCTCAGTCAGTGCTCGTAAGCTTTCTTTTGTCCTACTAAGACCAAGAGGACGAGCTAACCTTGGCCATAGCATATTTCAAGAACAATATCACTATCCTTTCATTCACAATCAGAGTGCACAATGACAAATATAGTCTCACCTTCAATTGATTAGACCGGCATTGTTGTATACATCTTAACGGCAACTTCTATAAAGTGGTAGTTAGACCAGCATTGTTGTATAGAGCAAAGTGTTAGGTCGTCGAGAATTCTCACGTTCAGAAGATGAAAGTCGCTGAAATGAGGATGTTGTGATGGATGTGTAGTCATACTAGGAGGGATAAGATTAGAAATAAAGCTACCCAGACAAGGTAGGAATGGCTTCGATAGAGAATAAAATGCGAGAGGCCAAACTGAGATGGTTCAAACATGTGAAGAGGAGGTGTACGGATGCCTCAGTGTGGAGGTGTGAAGAGGTTGGCTATGGATAGTTCCAGGAGAGGTAAAGGTACACCAAAGAAGTATTAGAGAAAGGTAATTAGACAGGACATTACCCATCTATAGCTTACCAAGGACATGACCTTAGATCGAAAATTATAGAGGACACGAATTAGGGTAGAATGTTAGTGGATAGTTGAGTGTTGTATTAGCTTATCCTGTCATGCAAGTAGTAGTATTCTTGTAGTTTCTTTTATTCTATTTATTGTTTCTTGTTTTGTTGTAGTACTATTTTATTACTACCTGTTGTTTCTTGTACTTATATTATTTTTTCTTATGAACTGCTTTGGAATGTTCCTGTTGCTATCGTTCTTCCCCTTGAGTCGGGGATCTACCAGAAACAGCCTCTCTACCATGAGGTTGAGCTAAGGTCTGAGTACACTCCTGACTCTACCTTCCCCAGATTCTACTTTGTGGGACTACACTGGATATGTTGTTGATCTTGTTTTCATTTCTTCTAATAAAAGGACAGGAAAGAGAATCTGCATGCAATTCTGGTCGAGCATACATATAAAATCTATCTTCATAGAAACAGATATACCGAGTTCAAACCAAGAAAGATCTGCATGTCTCCCATATTTTCCAAAAGATTAAAGTTGATTCAGACATAATGGTTGGATATATGAATACTTCTTTTTTTAATAAAGAATAATGTGGTTGGCAAAACATCACGTAATAAAACCAATATATATCTGGTATCATTATCGAATTTAAGAGCAGAGGATCTCATTTTGAGAGGTTATAGTCCAATATGTTTTCTGAAATACAACCATATACTCTCATTTCATTCAGAAATCAAATAGTATGATCAGATGTTCCGAAACCAAAAAATAAATATATAGAGTGAAGAACACTTTATCTACGGGCACAAAAAGTACCTCTGAAATGCATGTAAATATAGCACAGCTGCACACAGTCTGAAGCGCACTCAGGCAACGTAAAATGTATCTATGCGCATCACTTAGAAGACGTGACGTGATGACAACAATTTTCTTTGCAAGCCCCGAAGTCGAATTCCAATCAACCACCTACAAGGAAGACATGGAATACTGGTTCAAACAAAAGATAGAATTTTTTTTTTTCACAAGCAATTCTTGATAAGAGTTAGGAATTCTTCATGAGAATTCAAACTAAATATTTACAATCATATCACATTTAAGACACATAACATGAAGCTTTCAAACACAAATTACTTCTCATGAAGTGGAAGCACATAATGTTTCCTTTTCCAATGTGAAGTGAAGCTACAAGCCTACTACTTATGGAGTATGGTACACATCTGTGATGATGCAACTTAAAACTATATCATGATGTTAACTGAAAGAAAATCCACACAACTATTGATACCTTATCGAGAGGAGACATTTTCTCCAAGCTGCAAATGGCATGTGCACCAAGCTCCAGAAAAAGAGAGAATGCTCCAACATATTCAAAGCTTTCGGTACACCCTGCATCCAGATAAATTATGGCATCTCTAATTTCATCTGATATCTGCAAAAAGATATAGAAAAAGCTTTAAATTGGATTATTATTCCCCAAAAGGTCAGGAGAAAAATCAAGTTAAAATCATTCACCATGCTGCCTTCAAACAAAAGATCCATAAACTACACAAGCACAGAAGTGCCTTTTGCTTCTATATAGGTTAGTACAGGTAAGGACTAGCTCACTTGGTGAACTCCCTGCCTTCCACAGTTGAGATGGAGAGTTCAGCCCCATCAGAGGTGACAGCTCCCTTCCCCTTTCCTCCCCTCCCCCCATGCAATAAAATATCTTTTTTAGAGGAAAAACAGAGAAGATACAACATATAATAATATTCACCTATTTTTCCTCCTATAAAAGTAGAGCTGAAGAATACTTCTCTAATTTTCTAGGTATTTATTAGCAGAGAAGGTAAAGAGACTTAATTAAACTGTTCATCATAAACCAAGTTCTTTCTAGAATCTATCATAATAATAACAACAAGAGAACAATTACAACGCTTCAACGCCGAACAAGTGCGGAATGGCTATATGAATCCTCATTTCAATGTTGCTCCATTTAAGTTTATCTAAGTATGATAATATATAAAATAAGATTAAAAATAAATTAAGAAGTACTATAAAAAAATATTTTCTACTAACATATAAAAGACCAGATTAGAAGACTCCTTGCAAATATTGGACCTAAAGTAAATACACTGGCATGCCTAAGATTTAATTTATATAATTGCAATCACCTATATAGATCTTTTTCTTCCATTTTAGCCCTATTTTTTGCTAGGTTTGCATGGACCCCAAGAGACGGTAATCTTTCGAGACAACTTCCTTCCATATAAGTTTAGCTTTACCATGTTCTCACCATAATTTCGCACTCATAGACCCATGTATCTAGAGGCAATGTAGAACATGATCAAACCACCACAAGTGATCCATGTGTATCCTTCTGACAAATGTTGTCAACTTTAGTCTTTTCTAATCTTGTATGATCAACCACTAATCTTTTCATTTGAATCTATGTGACACTGATTATAAGGATATGTTTCTTTTCTAGATTCTATCAGAAAAGGAACAGCAGTAAATGAACATGACTTTTTATCCATCACTTTAAGTATATACAAACTGGAGTTCCCTCGGTTACTAGAAAGGTATAAATAGGGAATGTTGTTCCTTCTTAAACATAAGAATACAATTGAAACAACAAAATATATAGATATTTCTACCAATACAATCTACTATCATACGTTAACACGAAACTATCCTCCTTCCTCCTTTCCATTTTCTTCACATATAGTCAACCAACCAAATAGAAAGCCTCATAAGCATAACATAGCGTAGAAATGTAAATTCTAAGTGGCATGACTTCCAAGTTCTCCCTCAATCTATTCTCCAAAGTTTTACAAACTTTTCAGGCACTATTAACATCCATGTGTGTGGATTAGCAGTTAATAAGACTGGAAATGAAGATCACGAGGAACATTGTTAGAATCCCAATAGAACAAGAATATAGTTGATTTTTCTGCATGTGAATTACCTTGTTTGTGGTAGTGAGAGGATCCAGGTACCCAATTGGATAGTCAAATTACTCAAGGTGAACTGAATGTCAATCAATAAAACAAAATATATGATTCAAAAAAAAACATTTTTGTGCATTATCTCTGCCTATGAGAAAAGCATAATAAGCACTATCAGTCCCAGTACTAGTGTACATATTATGATGAATCTGAGAATCCTTGCGCCTGAATAGAGCAGAATGGATATTGAGGAATCATCTCCCTATACAATTAGTTTGGGATTAAGGTGTAGTTGATAAAAGCAAAATATTCATAAACGAAGAAATTTGTGATCCCTTTACCATGGTTAGACACTAGCCCGAACTCCTTAGCTACTCCCTCCATCCCAAATTATGTGGCATAGCTGTAATTTCAAGAGTCAATCAAGTGCTTCGACCAGAAGTTCTTTAACATATTTTAAGTTGTTAATTATTGTGATTTTTACATGGTTTTCAAATATATAAATTTTATTTCAAAAAACTCAAAGCTTATACATCGAATTTACTGTCAAAATTTAGAAGTTAAAATCTCAAAATTTCAAACGTGCTACATAAATTGGGACGAGGGAGTATTTTCTTTTAATTCCTGAGCTGTCAATTCCTAAAAATCCTTTCCTCTCTAAATTCCAGCGATTCAGCTCAACCTTTACAGCAGATAAATTTGCTAATACACAATTTGATCAGAAAAAGAACTGAGAACACAATCAAAACTTAACGATTTTAATGCATCCATTGTTGTATGATTAACGAAAGAGAATACTCACTTGTCTAATGGAATCCATACAACACTTGATCACATCAACCGCAGCCATAATTCCTCTCACCCGACGTAGCCGGTGCCGGATCAAGATATATTTCCGGCGACGAATTCCGGCGAATTTCACTTCAATCACAGTACGATGGCCCGGATCAGCTGGATGGTTAGTGAAGCATAATCACGGAACCCCTGGGCTTCCAGTGGGCTCTCTCTTGTGATCTGGAAAAAAAGGATGAATTGCAGAAATAGCCTCTTTACGGCCTCTATTTAATGAATAGCCAATTAAATAGTTTTAAAATTAGTTTTGAAATTCCAAATTTTTAATAAAGTCCGAAATTGGATATTACCAATTTTTATTTTTATTTTTTGGCTCTATTGATTTCAAATTACTGCTCTTATCGAGAAATTCATATTTGTCAATCAAAAATTTGACATAGTAACATACAACCCAATGCCTATAATATATTTTCTTTTTGTTCAACTATTCAATCTCGAGTTCTTAACCATTTCAGTCTTAGGCTCTTAATCATTAAAGTCTCGAGTTTAACTAATCCAGATTCACCACGCGCAAGACTCTACCATTAAATGGACCCAAAGAAAAGGTTGGTACGACTTTCCACAGTGTATCAAGCTTCCAGCTCCCAAGAAGAGATCAAAAATGGCAGCACTTACCAGAGTAGTTTGTCTAATGTATCTAATTTTCATTAGGCCAGAAACCTTGTATCTAACAGCCTCATATGTCTCATAAACAACATCAACAATGCCACCAATTGCACTATCGACAATCACCCCCGCCGTCACATGTGCCAGACAGCTATCTCTCGCCATCTCTCTTTGTCCGTTGTTTCTCTCTCTTCAATGGCGGTCTGGCGGATATTATCAAATTTAGCTTATAAAATTAAAACATATTATGCATTTATATAGCTTAAACACCATATATAGACATCTAAAATTGATCATGACATCTCCAACTTGAAATATTTTTATTTGAAGATTGAAATTACTAGTCCTTTTACTCTTTAGGTCTGAAATTATAACATTTGAAAGTGAAAAATGAAAATACATAGAATGTAATTTAAGTTTTAGTTGTCAGACTGCAAAAAGAAATAATAATAAGTAGGACTGTAGGAGGCTTCAAAAGTTAAAGTTTTCGATCTTAAAAACTCAATATTTTAAAAGTTTTATACTTAATCACATTGAGAAATTTCATTTTGAAATGTTCGATAGAAATATGAAATAAAAAAGTAAGTGATAAAGTAGCAGAAAACATGGAAATAAAGATATTATTTTCAAAATTTTACCTAAATAATATATGTCTTATAATAAGATGGAAGATACATAGATATGGCCATTAATACATTAGGAGTAGAGGCAGACCTACGTAGGTTTTGGGGGTCACCCAAACCTCCTAAACTTTATATATATATATTATATATCAAAGAGAAGAAATAGTCTAATGGTACTAGACTACCTAACTTGGCCATTTAGGAGTATCAAATGAATATGTAGTGTTAGCAGGGAGTCTTCTAGATAGATATTATCGAATAACGCCTTTTGATCAACTAAGGAGCACAATCTCTTATAGTAGATTATCGATTGCAAATTTCTATCATGGTGTTATCTAGAGTTGTATCTCCTCTTAGCTAAAATTACACAATTGCTTTCAGAAATGGAGTAGTCTACCTCAAAAAACATACAAGAATTACATGACATGTTGATTTATTAATTAGTTTGAATGATAAAATATGAGCATGTTCTCAAATCTTGATCCAATTTATAATTTACTAGCACGGGGGGCGTCACCTTATGGTTAAGGAGTTCATCCGAACCCCCTTCGATGAAAAATTATACTACTTATATATTGTTAAAATTATTTTTTATGTATATATAGTGGATGTTAAACCCCGTTCATCTAGTTCATATATTTACTTTTTAGATTTTAAACCCCCTTAATTGAAATTCTAGCACTACCACTATTTACGAGTTGACATGTTCAAGCTCACCATGTCTTACCAGCAAGTCTTAGTAGATGGTTCATTTTTGGTTATATCAATCAACTTTTTCAATGGGGGTTATTGAGGTGAATTTGTTATATATCTAGACAATATGAAAATAATGACTGGTGTACTAGTAGAGAATGTCATTTTCTGATTTACATATTTGATACATACCATACATCAATTTAGATATCTCACCTTAAATTATTGCTTTTAAACTTGATAATCAATGCACAAGTATGTGGTCAATGAAGTGGTAAGAAATATGAGGTTTCAGGTTCAAATTTCAGTAGACACAAAAATATTAAGTAATTTTTTTCCTTCTATCTCAGCCTTGAACACCCCTTACCCCGCAATGGGCGGGAGCCTTTGAGGCATTGAGATAATGTTGTTGTTGTATCTCAGCATTGAACAAGTATGCCATGAAATTAGGCGAAGTATGTCATGCATTCTAAATCATAAATAAATCAACCAACCTGGGTTGTGATGAAATTGTTAGATTCTTCCAACCTTAAAATCAAATTTAGTTGGAATTTGAATTTAGTTAGAAATATTAGAGTTCAAGGGTCTATCGGTTACGACCTCCCTACCTTCACAAAGTAACATCCCTCTACCTTTTTCCACTTATATTTCAAGTTTTTGTCCAAATATCAATACATTTAACTCCTTCATAAACAAGAAATATCCTCTTCTTATGGATGTGCTTTATTTGATTCGGAGATCTATCAAAAACAACCTCTGTACCTTCACAAGGTAGGGTAACGCTGCATCCATCTACCTTTCGGGTTCTAATCCAAATATCAATACATTTACCTCTCTCAGCTACAAGAAAATCCTTTTATTCATGCAATTGTAAATTGTAAGGTAGACAACATCATTGTTTCTCTATAAACATATCTATCAACAAGGTATTAAAGTTTACACTGAATTTCATGATCACCTGTACAGATAACTCTTATTCCATCATGTAATTACATGATATGAGTTTGCAGTTATAAAGCCATTACAACTGAAGAAAGTGTAGAGTCTATACAGAAAACAGTATATTCTCGGTCACCTTCGTGCCAATCATACTTCTCGATAATCGATATGCACAAGAAAGTATGAGGTAAAACCCAGAGTTCAGAAAAGCCTTTACATCTTCTACTGAGCTTCTTCTATATATGTCAAAGCCCCGAGTTCCTGATAGAATGGTGGAATTCCAAGCAGAGAAATTAAGAAACCAGAAAAAGCAAAGATGACTTGAATAATAGGCATGGAGTTTATGAAATAAATGAAGACTTTAACCAAAAGGCGCGGAGTTCAGGAAACAAATGAAGACTTAAACAGTAGGCAATAAGTTCAAGAAATAAATGACGACTTTTGAGACTTGTGATCATAAACATGTGACATTTGTGCGTCTATAAACACTTCTCGTCAAGAATAAAGTGGGAAGTTTAACTTAATTTGTTTCCAAATTTAGAAAGTTGTTGTTTCTTATTGAAACAGACTAACAAGAAAATATTGTCAACACTTCTCGTCAAGAATAAAGTGGGAAGTTTAACTTAATTTGTTTCCAAATTTAGAAAGTTGCCGTTTCTTATTGAAACAGACTAACAAGAAAATATTGTCACATAAAACTGGAACGGGGAAGTATCATACAATCAGCATACAGTCATTCCCTTCACTCCCATAAGGGAATGAATCTTGGACTTAACTCAACACCAAACGCTCACTCAAGTGGTAAGGATAGCCCAAGTCATATCAAAGAGACCACTCATCCCTTAAAGGGCCGATGTGGGACTCTGTCCAAACTCCAAAATTGGAGGAGGGGAAGGGAGAAGACAAATACATAAACTTGTATGTTGGAAGAAATAAAGAATTTACCTCAAGAGTTTCACAGATGTGCTGTTTCTTTGTGATTTTTAACAATTGTTTCCCACTTGGAATCACTAGGTGGTGGCTTAGAAGACTTGTTACTCGGATTTAGTCCTGTCCCAACATAAGCCCGTGAAGATGCATTCTTTGTGGATAAAGAAGGCAAAGTACGGCAAAGCCATGAATCTGATGGAGATTTCGGTAAAGGTGGTGGAACAAGAAACTCTGGCTGCACTTTGCATAAGTTCTCTAATTTTTCTCTTCTCGCAATTGGCTTTTGGTTTTTTTCTCTAACATCACTGTTGGACTTTGCTAAGGTCATTGCACCTTGGTAACATTCTTGAGCTTGACCGGTAGAGGTGCATGTTTTCGTCTCCCTTCCATTGTTCAGTTTTTCCACTGAATGTGGTGGATTGAAGTCAGCTTTCCTTTGAACATATGGCTTTAGTGAAACCTCAGATGAATAAAGTGAAGAATCTACAAATGGTTTTTGTTTTATGATCTGTTCAAGTATCTCAACGTCCTCGTGTTGTAACTTGGATGGTTTTTTATCTAGAGAACATGATATCTTAACTGACGAATCCGTTTTATGCACAATATCTATGTACAGAGTTTTCTCTACAAAAGGAGTTAAAACATCTACTTCCCTGCTATTCCTCTGACCAGACAAGCACTTGACCTCGGGATTATCACAAGGGTCATTGGCATAAGTTGAATAGGCCCTGCCCTTAACATCATCCTTATCCTCGTGTGGTTGAGCCGTTACAGATCCAACGACAGACTTTTGCTCGCTCACATCAGATGTTGATCGCTGTAAAAGATAACAAGAATTATAATTATAGTTTAGTCAAAGAAAATTTGAGAAAGAAAGCTAGCACAATGCGAGTGGATAAAGTGAATGACAGGACGAATGAAAAGTATGGAAGTTCATACCTCATTGCCTGTTCTGCCAAAAGAAGCAACTGAAAAGGATCCAGTTTGTGTTCTACTGACAGGAGAGACGGGTATTTGATTTCTAACACTCATGTCGGGTACAGGATTCAGAAGACGAAAAGAACTTTTCAAGCAAAAATGAGGCAACAATCCACAAACGTTAGCAGATAAATTTCCACTATCATAACAATCATCGTCACTTTCTTCTTCTTCTTTATAATCATGAGGATGGGAATGATAAAGTGTAAAACTAGGTCCGTAGCGCAACTGAGGCTGTCTATCCCCATTTATTACATTCTTGATATGTCTTCGTTGATCCTCAACAGGTGGTTGCTTCTTGCGGACGTAGTAGGGTGTTTCTGAAGTCATTGCCTTAGCTGCTGGCAAAAATCGACCCATCATGAAATCTTTAGTCTGTGGATTTGTTACAGAAGTTCCAGATTGTTTTGGATTTGGCTCATCAAATCCACTTAAGCCACTTACACTACAATTTAGGAAGGATGATTCAGTTCTTGAAAGTGTATCCAAGGCATCCATATAGGCTACATCATCATCATCCGATTCGATCTTTTCCTTATCATGCATCATTTCTTTTGAGCTGCCAAAACTCTCAATCCTCTTTACATTTTCATCTGACGAAGAAGTGCAAGTCGGCATGGCATTTTGAAATTTCCCTATTTGATCGAAATCCTTGTTGTCTCTAAACTTCCGCCCAGGAGGGAGCTTTGGCGCGGTAGGAGGTTTTTCCGTGAGATGAGTTTGTGTTCTGCTCTCATTCTTAGGTCTTCCGGGGATCTGTTCCCAGAGGAAAGGAACAGTTCCTGGCTTTACTACTAAGCCTGACTTCAATTCTGATTTGTAATGAGGAGGATGTGTCGTAGTGCGAAAGGAATTGTCAGTTTTCTTTTTCTCATCTCTCTGGCAATTCATCCCGTGAGAGATTCGTCTTACTGACAAAAGAGGTTGATTTAACTTCAATTGCTTGTCTTCCATAATATGATTTGGCAACTTAACACTGCCTTTTTTCTGCATGCTCAACAATCAAACTGTGAAAATTTCGTCAATGTATGACAACAACAAAATAATAACGTAACAGGGACCAGCTGATCGCTTTCAAATCGATGTTACTCCAGTGCCTTCATTTTTAACTTTAACTACAATATAAGATCATTTAAGTCCTTATATAAATGATGTTGCGTCATCCTCAAAGCTGAGATCAACTCTACGTAAGTTGATACGGATTTCAAAAATGAAACCACTTTCACTTTCCATAACAAAATAAAGAAAGCCAACCTATTTCTGAAATCTCACTACCTCTTTAGTTTCACCCCTAATTGCTTATTCGCAATTACTATCAACAAAAATAAAAAATATTTTCTTGAGAAATCTACGGGGAAACTTTAGGTAAAAAGTTCAATGTGAAACACACTTTAGATTGATAAGAGCGTCTTCAACTATGTTGCTGAAGACACTCTTCGAAAATACAACAAAGTGTGTCTCAGATCCTCTAAAAGTAGTTCTTTTTTGGAGGATTTGCTACGGGTACCGCAGAAGAGTCGAAGCAACATAGGTCTTCAGAACAATTCCATTTGCCAATAATAACGATAAGATTGACCCTCTTTCGGAACTTCTGTTTAGAAGAGGAAAGGATGTAAAGAGAAAGGTACATTTTACTATAAATCTTGAGGACATAGCTCATTCATCACGATTAAGACACTTCTCATATTCGGACTATCAAGATCGACTAGATGGCGAAATCCAAGTAGATGAATCTTCTATGGTAAACTCCACCCCGCCAAACCCCTTACCTGATACTTTTGACTCGAACTTCCAACCAAGGTGCTCCCAAAAGCAGAGCTAGGATTTTGAGTTCATGGATTCTAGATTTTAGAAAAGACACCTCACTAGATTTTGAATAAATTATTTATGCATATTAAGTAGATTTTTGAACACAACTACAAGGTCTAGCCAAAAATAGTGAGTTCTGCCCAACTGTAGCTCGGCCTTGCAGTCCGAGTTCCGAATTACTTAGGATCTACTATATGACCCCCATTGTACTAATTTCACTCTATTCATTTCAAAACTTGATAGTTTTGGCTTTTCTTTCACATTATTATTTAACTACATTGACATTACAAATCTTCAACCAGAATAAATCTAAGTTGCACGAACTCTTCACTTTCAATGTCGCACCCGTGTCAGATTCTCTGAAAATACACTACTTTTGGCGAACCCAACATGTACCCATAGACTCTTCTGAAGAGTCCAAGCAACATAGGAATAAATGAAAAGATTACATGATTTTCATTTGCAAAATCAAGAAACTTAATTTGGAATCTAAACTTATAAACAACCATATATTTTCCTTCAAATAGCTACTCAACCTCTCCAAACTCCATAATCACTGTTTCCCAGCACAACATAACATAAAAGAAGGAAATTTTGAGCCTTTACAAAAAGTGATTTTGCTTTAAAAAAATGTGTTTGTAAAATATTACTTTTTCAACCAAAAAAAAAAAGTATTACCTGTTTATTTTCAGCATCACAAACTTTGCTGGAAAATTTGAAAACTTGAAGAATTCTTGAAATTCAACTAAAAAAATTACCTTTTTATTTTCAATATTACAAACTTTGTTGGAAAAATTGAAAACTTGAAGAATTCTTGAAATTCAACTAAAAAAGTCACCTTTTTATTTTCAATATCACAAACTTTGTTGGAAAAATTGAAAACTTGAAGAATTCTTGAAATTCAGCTACATACACCAGAAAAAAAAAACAGAATTTCAAGTATCCAAATTCCAATGGAGCAGTAATAAGCATATCAATCCAACAGAACAACGACAACAACAACAACAACATACCCCAGTGTCTCAAAAGGCTCCCGCTCATTGCAGGGTGAGGAGGGTCGGATATACGCAGTCTAACCCCTATGTTTAAAAACATAAAGCGGCTGTTTTCAGATATCAATCCAACAGAAAATTCTTTAAAAAAAATAATTAAAAAACACATGCAAGACCATAAATAAAGATTGAACTGGGTGAAAACACACAGTACCTTTAGCAAATGGATAGATGATCTTGACCTTGAATTGTTTGGGTTTTATTTTCCCTTGGCTGAATGATTGAATTTAC
Organism: Solanum clarkiae; assembly: GCA_011800125.2. Classification (NCBI taxonomy): domain Eukaryota; kingdom Viridiplantae; phylum Streptophyta; class Magnoliopsida; order Solanales; family Solanaceae; genus Solanum; species Solanum clarkiae. Next base: position 4,966,957 of record JAABOM020000012.1, read on the forward strand.
CGTTTAAAATAACTATCAAAAATCAAAAAAAAAAAAATGAGGTAAGAGAGAGAAAGAGAGATTAGCTAAAGAATAAAGTTTTTTTGGGTTCTCCAAGTGAGCAAGTTTCGAGCTTTGCTTCAATGGAAAATCCAATATTTTAAAAAAAAAAAAAAAAACTTTTGTAATTATTTAAGAAGAATCAATACGTTTCTTAAGTCTTGCGTTTACTTCAGTTATTATGCATTTGAATTTGGCTTGTGATCAATTGTTTTAAATCATGTGATAACATTTATTGGACGAAAAATATTAGCTTTACATGACAATAATAATTATATATCTCTTTATTTATGTTGAGTGTTTTTAGGAAATAAAAATTTTTATAAAAATAAGGTAAAGCATTTTTTAAAATAGCTATTAATTATTGTGATTTATCGTACTTTTATATAATTTTTAAAGAATATATGGTATTTATCTTATCCCAAATTATGTTGCACATGTGAAACTTTGAGAATCAATTAAATTTTTAAGATGGTATTTCAAGTTGTTAATTAGCGTGATATATAATGCTCTTAATTAACATAATTTTTGTCACAATTTATGTTACATGCGTGAAATTTTGAGAATTAATTAAAGTTTAATATGTTTTAAAATTTTTTTTAAGTTGTTAGTTGTTGTTATTTATAGTACTCTTAACATAATTTTAAACAATATATATTTCCCCTCTATCTTAATTTATGTGACACAAGTAAAATTTTAAGAGTTAAATAAATTTATAATACATTTTTTAAATATTTTAATAATTTATAAGTACAAAATATACTAAAAAAATAGACAAATAAATTAAAAAAGAGTAAAGTACCAATAAATATAAATAGAGGAGAAGGGTAAATCGATCAATTGACCGGCTCACTATAAACTCCTCTATTCGCTTCTATATTATAGAATGTGGCACATAAATTTTAAGAGCCAAATAAATTTATAGTATATTTTTAAAATATATTTTAATTTATTAATTTATATAATTTATAGTATTATTATTTAGTGATTTTTAATAAATTAAAAAAATAAAATAAATAAATTGAAACAAGTTAAGTAGTAAATACAAATAGAGGAGAAGGTATATTGATGGATTGATTGACTGACCTAGGCTCCACTATTCACTTTATTTTAATATATATAGATATAGAAGTAAAATAACATTCAAATATCACCAATAAAGGGTGTTGAATTTTTTTTAAGAAAAGGAAAATATTAAAATAAAATAAAATGTTTTTTATTTATTTGATTAAAGAGTGTGGGGAGGGGAGGAGAAGGGCCCTCATCCTCACAAAAGTCATCCTAGCTAGTCATATTATATTTTGTGACTCACCAACTTGTCCATTTAATCATTGGTGTATTACTAATATCAATCATAAATGTGTTATTCTTGAGTTTTTGGACACTCCACCATTCTACATATTTTTGTGTAATGATTAAGGTAGCATATGGTTGGAAGTAATTATTCTGAGATTAACTATATTAGTATAAGTTATTTTGAAGTTATTTCATTATGTATATAGGATAATTTATCGTATTATTAAGATATAAATGGTAAGATAAATAATTTCATGAGTATCTAATATTTCTATCAAACACAAAATAAAATAATTCAAAATTTTATCCTGAATTATTATACCTTATACCTAGGGGTGAGAAAATTAAACTAGACCCATTCAATCCGTTGAAGTTTGGGCGGGTTAATAGTCTTCACATTTATTAGTTCAACTCATCTCAACCCAATTCATTTAAAATTTTGTTGATATTTAACCTGAATTGACTCGAAAGAGATCTTGTTAAAATATTTTGAAAACACTTTTTTTTTTAATTTGATATGTTTTATATGGCCAAAATAAAAAAAATAATTTAATTAAGTACTAAAATATTGAAAAACAACAAATAAAGTAAGTAAAACTTAGTAAAAGTTAGGTTGAGGTGGGTCTTGACCCGCTCTATAACCCATTACTCAACCTCTTTTGACCCAATCCATTGTGACCCAAGCAAATTTATTTGTGTTCGGTTGGGTTGGTTGGGTCTGTTTGTTATCCTGACCCATTATAATCCGCTCAAATTTGATCTAACCCGTCCAATTGTCACTCTTACTTATACCTAGGGATATTTTGGTCCTTTCACCGAGATGTTACAGTGGTGTCTATCAATTTATTTATCCTCCTTCTGGACGACTTCGTGGTACTCTGTTGTCAATAAATTTTCTTAAAATACTAACTTATTGGCACTAATGTTATACATACTCTCTTCTACATGAATAACTTTCTAGATTATGCACTTATGGGTAGTGAAATTGAACTCTCAAACCACGTTTGGCCGTTGCAAAGATGATTCAATTTTACATCTTTTGTTTAAAAGTCTTAAATAAATCACCAAATAGCTTTGAGTTATACTATACCAAATTTTGATTACCACCGAACATTCAAAGTTTGGTACTTAATACTCTTTCGTTCAATTTATGTGGCATGGTTAGTATTTGATATCTTTACATAGTTTTCGAATATATAAATTCTATTTAAAAAATTTAAAACTTTCGACGTCTCAATTCATAGTTAAAGTTTAGAAGTTTGAAATTCAAAATTTAATTGTTCCGCGTAAATTGAGACAAAGGGGTGTCTATTCTTAAATATTTATTATCAAAATCGAACTTGAAAAATATCGAGCCAAAAAGCGGATGCACCGTGATGAATTACCATATATGTGAGTAACATTGAGGAGTGACTTGGGTATCTCGATTAACCCATGTTTATAAATTCATAATTTTAAGACTTCAGAGTGGAAATTTAACCTCCATATGTAATTTTCATAAAAAATAACATGTCAATTAACATATCTTGATACTCCGTGTTGATAAATTATATTCATATGAAATATGTATTATCATCATCTACTTAAATCTTTGTTAGAAAGAGAGATTCCGTGTGATTGTTTTTGCAAGATCTCAAATAGGTATATTTTCTGCATCTTTATTTCTTAATTTTATTTCTCTCTTGTCTAGAAGAAAGTAGATTTAATTTTCTGAAGACAAATTTATTTGCTCACGTTGGTTTATATTTCTCTCTCGTCCTTTTCTTAGCATAAATGAGGATAGAGAGGAAAAAATGATATATAGTGGACAAGAAAAAAATGAAATTCATCAATAAGATAAAATTTAGGTAATTATTTACAAATTAAACTACTGAAATTTTTCAAATTTTTATGTTCTTGGTTTTCTGCCTTATTATTTATGGACAAAATATGAATTTCCTCTCGATTATGTTCTCTATAGAGTATAATTCAAAAAAAAAAATTTTTATCGATTATAAATGAGTTTGCGCACAATAAAAACACAAAAAAATTAATCAACGTGTGTACATTGATTAATCAGGAGCCAACTTCACTAGAATCCTTTTGTATCATGTTCTATAAGTCTATAAATATCAATTTTTGTTTTGATGTGTGAAATTTCGTATTTTTAATTTCTAAAATTGTATTTTTAAATAAAATATTATCAATAGTGCGTAAATCTAAATATTTTTTAGTTATCTTCGTATAAAAGTAACCTATGCAATTATAATATTCAATATCTGAATTATATTCCTATCAATATCATTTTGATTCACAATTCTTCTACAATATTTTTAGTCATATTAATCTTTATGATCTATACAGTTTCAGAAAAAAAATACTTTATTCTTTCATAATAAACTACTTAATCAAATATTATTTTGTAATATTGAAATTATTTTATAAAAATACGCATTATTTGACTTGATAATTACATACAGCGCACATGTCGAAAGATTAATAGGGACAAAACATTTCTTCTAAAAAAAAATTGAATTCAATGATCAATAAATCTCACTTTAAAAGGTTATTATTAAAAATCACAGTACTTAATTATTAAAAAGGTTCATAGTTAGAGAAAATAAATAAATGTGCAGGCTGTTTGAAGGTCACTTTCAGAAGGAAGCTTTATTGACTTGGAAAGATGGCATTAACAAAATGGAGTTTTACTTCAGAATGATTTAACCAAATTACTTAATCACAATTTTTAAATTTTTGTTTGACTTGAAAATTGAAGTTATATTTTATCGTGAATATATATATTAAAATTATTTTAAATTATTTGTGAGTAATGTGAAGAAAAAATAAAAATAATTTTGTTTTCTACAAATTTTTGAAATTTTTAGAATTCAACTTCAAATTAAATTTTATAATTCTCTAAAATGTTATGATTAAGTATATTTTGTACAAAATTTTCTAATGTTTTATGGTGGAACATATTTTTTTAAAATTATTAAATTATTCTTGATTTTTTAACACGTCATCATCTACGTCATTTTTATTTCTATGTAATAAATAAGGGACCGACACTTTTGAAAGGAAAAATAAAACCCTTCGTGACTTTTTACTAAGGATGTAAAATTGAATTAATCAATAAATTGAATCGAAAAAAAAATATAAGCTTGGTGCTAATTAAATTATTGAGTCAATTATTTTTTGTAATTTTATAAAAAGAAAACTAGCAAATTGCCAAAATTTGATTCTTTAATATTAGGTAAATTGATAACTCATTAAAGTTGTAGTAATATACTTCTACATAATATGAAATATTAATATCAGTATCTTATTAGTTGCAATCTTTGTCCTTCGGACTTAAACCTTCAATTTACATTATTGTTTTAATTCTTTTATTTGTATCGAATTTGTATAGTTCTTTTCATGTTAATTATACTTTTATTTCTATTTTATAAGCATTATCTAAAGTAACACTATTATCCTAATCACGTGAAAACGTTGAGATAGTCATATATTTATTTTATGAGTACTTTCTTATTAGTTAAATCAAAAATCGAATCATCAACAACCAATAACATAAAAAAATCTTATTAAATTGATTATTAATTTAGTATATTTAATAAAAATAAAAAATCAATAACATATAAAATTAAATCAAATTAAATAATGCACACCCTTTAACCCATTTATAACTCTGAGGACATGTTTAGTATGAGACATAAAAAATAGTTATTTTATAATAAAATGAAAAAATATTTCATCATCGTATAGTTAAGATATATTATTCTTGTAGTACTTTTTTGACACTGCATCATCTACATATTTTTTGTGTAATAATTAGGGACAGCCGTTTTGCAATAAAGGTAATCTTTTTGGCCACTATAAATGTAATATGATTAAATTATCAGCTTATATCACTTTAATTTCAGCAATTATTTTTCTTTTTTTCTGAATTGGGATGGTTGAAACAATTCAGAGCAATTAACACAATGATAATTTAATACATCCTAGTAGTATTGATTACTATATTTAAAATTAAAAGAAAAAAAAAAGAAAGTAGGAATATTGTCGGTGATTAAAACGTATGATTAGCCTTAATAATTGGATTTATCTAATCTTTTGAGATTTTCTTTTAACCCCTGAAAAATTTGTTGTTGGTATCTTTTAAGTACAAATTAAATAATTTTATTCATATGCAGTAGTTTATAAATCATAAAAGAGATAAAAATTACAATGTCATTTAGAAGTGATAAACGAATGGATCAAGTTAAATATGAGTCGATCAAATATAAATATTCAAAGACATATAAGTTGTAAAAGAGAATAAATTGAGATGTTATCTATTATAACAACCTCTCAACCACCCTTATAGATTACAAATCATATTCTTTTGAAAATTCTGTCATAAATTTTAGAAGCTTTAGTTTTAACTAAAAAAATATTCGAAATTATAATGTCGAAACAATATATTACAATCCATCTGCTAGCTAAAATAAATAATTTTTTATATTTTCTATAAATTTATTTTGATTCTATCAAATATTCAGAACCAAATGTTTTGACAAGTTTAATTTCTATTTTTATACTGATATAACCCCTTAATTTTTGTAACTAATCTCAAAATCACTTTTTTTTTCTTTCTAAAAGCTTGATAAACATTTTATTTTTTTAAATAAAATATTTTAAATTAGAAAAACACTTTTTTACTTTTTAAAAAAATTGATCAAACATACTATTTTTATTGTAATAGCCTTGTTACGAAAATGTTCAATATGTTTATTTTCTTACATATCAATAAACAATTAAATTTGTATAAAACAAACCTATTCAGAAATGTTAACAGGAAACGCTCGAGCAAACTATTGTTTTAAATAATTATTTATTTGTGTGAATATGAATTAGTAGGATCTTAAAAAAAATATAAAGATCGAGTAAAAAGTCAAAAAAATATTTTGAATTATTTTGCAAAATATGATAGTTTTCAAAAGTACTAGACACTCAAAATATTATGGAATTATACTGAGTATGTTATTGTTGTTAATATTTTGGAAGATTTTTTTTAATGTCATTTTCATAAAGAGACAAGTGTCTCACCTCGTCCCCAAAGATTTGACAGATCAAGAAAATAGAAGAAAAAGAATGTGGGGTCCAAAAGAAAGGGAAGTTTAGTACTACCACAAAAAAAAAAGGGGGCATTTTCTTTTAGTTAACAAGTATAAAATTTGCTATTATTATTATTGTTACCGAGTCTTGTTCGTAGGCGTTTTGGTCTTGTATCTTCCCTGTATTCTGCTTCTGCACTGGATTGGGATACAACTGACGGCTTCTTGCTCTTCCAAGTGACTATGTTTCCTCCC
>JAABOM020000012.1:4975687-4996533 GCA_011800125.2 Solanum clarkiae
TCTGTTAGTCTTTTAAAATATTTTAATGGTTTCCTAATTATCCGTAAAATTAGGTGGCGACTCTGTGTCATTTCGAAATTTTAGGAATTAATTTAGCTCAAATTAATTGAGTTTAGATTAATTCTCGATTTTCGAACGATTTTAAATGATTTTTAAAAGTCGGTCATTTTTCGGCATAACAAATATAATAAAATATTATTTTTTTCCTTTTTGATTTGTGGCTTCTCTGCTTCTATAAAAATATTACAATTTTATAGTTAAGTTCAAATAGTCATCTTTTTTTTAACCATACTCCTTATATTATTGTTAATTTGTTATAATTGATTATATTTTTAAATCTGTACTTAATAATATAATATACACATAATAATTTATTTTCTTATATATATATTTATTACTTATTATTAATACACATGTGCAACACACATAATCTAAACAAGTAGGTTATTAAATAATCGTAATCTAAAAGAGGACGAGTAAGAAAAGATTAATATTCGGATAACATGGAGAAAATGACAAAAAGAATGAACAAGTCAGATATGATCGTACAATATCCTCATCACAATAGAAGAATATTGACTAACACTGTGAACGATATTTTCACATGGACAACAATCATTGGTCATAGTACTTTAGAGTGTGAGTGAAGTATTCTTATTAGTTGATCTATCATTTTTATAATCTAGAAATAGTAATTTTAACAAAATTGCAAGACATTAATACTAAGCAATATAAATAGCAACATATTCCTATTCTCGTGCTCCAAGCTTTTATGTATGCGTTTGGTACGAAGGAAATATTTTTAATAGAGAATATATTCTTAAAAAAAAAATTTTGAAAAAAATAAGTTGGATTCTTACTTTTTTTCCCTAATGTTTGATATGTAAATAAATAAAAAATTACTATTTTAAAAAATATTCATATCTATTAGAACAATATGAGGGTGGGATGATGTGAGGACTGGGAGTTCGGGGTTGCGGAGGGTGGGATAGTCAAAGGGTCGGGGTTGGGGTTGGAGGTGTTGCATATGCAGGAAGGAGACAATTAACTTGGGATGTCATTTATTCAATTTGTCTTTTTAGCTAGAGAGTAGAAATTATTTTTTAGAAAATAGTTTTCGACATGAATATTTCATATAAATATTTTAATTCTTTTTTTGGGATGGGGTGGGGGCCAAGGCTAGTGAGCTGGGGGCGTCGGATGAAGTAAAAGATTAAAAATTTTTAAATGTAAAAGATTAAAATTTTTCAAATTTGAAATTTTTGTAAAAGTAAATTGATATTTTTTCTATGGTGTTAGGGTGGAGGCAAGGGTTTGGGGTGCAGGTGGAGTAAGAAATTGAAATTTTCAAAATTCAATTTTTTAAAAAAATTATTTTGTAGGAATGGGCAAAAAAAATTTATATTTTTAAATGTGATTTTATTTTCAAAAATAAAATTTTAATCTTATTTGTTTTAAAAAATAATATTTTTTGGGGGAGGGAGATTGCGGTAGGGATGGGATGAAAAAACAATTTGAAATTGGATAAGAGTTTTGAAAAATATTTTCCTTAATTTTTGAAAGAAAATTATTTTTCTTAAATTTGAAGAAAACAAGTTGATTTAAAAAATATTTTTTAAATGTTTATGCCAACATAAAAAAATTGAAAAATATTTTCCTCCATACTAAATACACACCATTATAACATTCATTTTTCGTGAATATCGCATCACTATTTTGATATTCTCTCAAAAAATTACTTATTCTATCTCATTTTATATGATAATCTTTTCTTTTTAGTCTGATCATAAAAAATATCATCATACTATAATTAAAAATAATTAAATTTTAATTTTTTTTATTCTTAATAAAATAATTTATCATAATATAAATATTTAAGAATAATTTTATAAATATCTTGACACACAAAATGAGGTGTTTCGAAATAACATATTCAAATAATGTCAAGTGTTTTTTTTTTTGGTTGCATCGTTTTCATGAATCTCTCTCTTCCCCTAAATTCTGAATGAATCTTTCCGCTTCTGAGTCGCCATTTTCGATTCTGAATCTCCAGAAGTTGTAACGATTCAAGTGCTATTTGCCATTGCTACTCTATTAGCTTCAGATTTCACTTCCTTAAGATCTGCCGACGTTCCAGTAAACTTTCCGATCACACTTTTGTTATTTGCCTTTACTTCCTTCGATTTCTTCGTAAATAGTTACATATATGCAAGCATTTCTGCTTATTATAGCTCATTTATTGTTCAATTTTATATTCTGTTGTTTTTTCTTCCAGAAAAAATTTCAAATTACGGTGCTAAATGCTACTCCATTCGCACCGTCCCAGCTGCTGCTACTGTATTAGCGTTAGTTTCACTTCGTTAGATCTTCTGTCTTTCGGTAAACTCTCCGACCACACTTTTGTGATTAGATATTTATGTATATGCACGCATTTGTGCATATTATAGCTCGTGTTTTGTTCAATTTTATACTCGCTTTCTTCTTTTTTTTTTTTAAAAAAAAAAAATCAAATTGCAATGCTCAATGCTTTCTTCACTCCGTCCCTATTTATGCTACACTTCTTTTTTTCGAGATTCGAATTTATAATTTCATGGTATTGACATTAGAAAATTGCAACTTATACTACGTTCTATATGGTTTTTGAATATCTAAAATTTTCAGTTCATCTAGTCCAATTTAGCTGCAAATATTAGTCAAATTGGCTTTCAGGAAGCGGAAAAAAGATTTACAGAAATTGGAGGGGATTGGGGGGGGGGGGGAAGTATTATTAGGGGTCATTTGGTATCTGGTTAGTTTTATGCATTTATACGAATTATGGATGTATTAGATGTTCCGTCTTCGTTCCTGCATACACCAATTCCCTAATAATTTATACATGTGTTAGGTGTACGGGTTTCAAAATTGCAAATCAAATGTCATATTTTTTTTTTATACCAAATGACCCCTTAGTGTATATAATTAGTGTCTAGATTATAGCGTATTTATGTTGAAATTTACTGTGTTCCAGTTTGTGGAAAATGAATTGGTGATCAAACTGTTTGCTTGAGAACAACATTCGAAGTTAGAACCTAGATGATGTTAAGTTTGGTGATGGAGGGACATTTTGAATTAGGAAATTGGTGTTCTTGCTAGGGTCCGTGGTCCATAAAATTACAAAAGTAGTGTATCTGCACTTACAACACGAATATACCTAGTGAAATTCCACAAGTGAGGTCTGAGGAGGTAGATAGACAGACCTTACTATTACCTCATAGAGGTAGACAAGCTGTTTCTTAAAGATCCTCGACTCAAGTGCAACAAATTCAAGTACAAAAAAGGAGACAATGAAGATAATATAGAAAATAACAAGGTAAAAGTGCAAAGTCTACCGTGAAGGATTTGAAAACAACACTAAAATAATGTTAGTCAAAACACAATAAACAACATACTAAGACGGACTATTGAAAAATGATAATAAACAATGATAAACATAAATAATAAGAACTACAGTAATGCAACTAATATCATGGAAAACACCATCACCCTATGTAAGGCAACACTACACTACCTAGTAAATTTTATGTGTCTTCCACACCTCTTATCTAGGGTGATGTCCTCAATAACTTGAAGCTATGTCATATCCTGTCCTATCACCTCTTCTCAATACTTTTTTGGCCTACCTCTGCCTTTTCTCGTACCTTCTATAACCAACCTCCTGTACCTCCTTACTGGTGCGTTTACACATCTCCTCTACACATGTTCAAACCATTTTAATTTCCCTTCACATGTCTGTGTATGTGTGTCTATATATATGTGTATGTATATATATATATATATATATATATATTAATAATTAATGAATTATACATATATCAAATGACCTTAGAGCCCACTCCCATCTTATCCTGAATATCCTCATTTCTTATTTTATCGCACCCAGTTTGACCACACATCCACCTCAGCATCTCCATCTTCGCAACATGCATCTTCTGGAAATCAGAGTTTTTGACTGGCCAACATTATGCCCCACACAACAATGTTGTTCTAACCACCATTATAGAACTTAACCTTTGAGTTTCGGTGTAGCTTCTTATCACGCAAAACTCTAGAGGCAAGCCTCCACTTCATCCATGCCACTTTAATATGATGTGTGATATCATTATTGATGTTCCGCACTTCCCTAGATTATAGACCCAGGATACTTAAAATTGTCTCTCAGAGAGATATTTTGTGTGTCAAGTCTCACTTTCATACCTAACTTAGCATTAGCTCTAATTCGTCTCATCAATTAGTACTAGTCATCTACAAATAACACATACAGCGGCACCTTATTTTGGATGTCTCACATCAATTCATCTATCACTAGAACAAATAGTGACGGACTAAGAGTAGATCTATAGTGTAACCCCATTTTCGCAAGAAGTGCTCCGAGTAATTTCACTGTAGTAATTTGGATATGCCTATCTAAAACACGCTAGCTTGAGGATATAGTTGATTGTTTGAGTCATTTGTTTTGGTGTGGTGATTTTAGGCAATTTCTTTATTAGGAAGGATATATTCTCATTGGTTGCGAATGTTGGTTTACAAAACTCTAAGCATGAGAGTGTTTTATGTAGGCTCAACGCATAAGCTGGTCGGTCTGCCAGTTGTTTGATCAAGTTTGTGTAGGTAATAGCACGAGTGTTAGAAGCAACAGGTAGTGAAACTTAATTTTAGTGCATTTCATGATTAAGTGTATCGGAGATGCAATTTTAGATGTCCTTTGGGATTTGGAAGTTGATTGTTCTTGTATTTTTGGTAATCATGTTCTTGAAGCACTTGAATGCAGATGGAACGCTTTGGATTGTCAAATAGAAATGATAATATGAATCTATATTGTTATTTGTTATTTTTTATCTTTTATATATATCTTATATGAATATAAATTCCTTTATTCTCCAACACCCACAAAAGAACTATTAGAATAGGAATAAGTATATACTATCCTACTTAGAATAGGAATAGGAATGATATATACAATCGTACTTAGAATAAAAATATGAATAATATATAGAATTCTACTTGAAAAAGGATTGTATTGTAGTGTCCTAGTTGAAAAAGGAGTCTAATATACTGCCTATACATAGGGTCTCAATGTAATAATAATTCCAATAATATTCTTCTCCAATATTTTTCACATGGTATAAAAGTCTCTACGATCTTGGTAGAGAATCATAGAGCTTAAGCTGCTTGCGGGCGGCTATTACCCATATATGCCGCTTCTCTGGCAAATGATTATGTTAACAAAAATAGGATCAATAATATATGTATGAATCTATATTCAAGTGAAGATCTCAATCAGATAGGTCACTGTGTGCCGATTTTCGGTGACTTCCTAGGGCTATTTGTGTGGACCCCATATAATGTTAGTGTTTATGTAGTACCGCACCATCTTTCTGGTAGTGACTTTCTAATATCTAATTTGTTTAGCACCATGCCATTCTACCAGTGACAACTTTTCCATATTTGATATGTGTAGCATTGTGCCATCTTTTCGGTGACTATTTTCTCATATCCGATTTGCGTAGCACCATGCATCTCTCTAGACTACTCATATTCAATTTGTGTAGTGCTGTGATTTTTTTTCGAAAATTACTTACTCATGACTTGCATAATATCGTATGTCTTTTTGGTGACTCCTCAACTTTGATTTGCATAGTCCTATGCGTCTTTTCGGTGACTCCTCAATCTAATTTGCATAGGATCATGCCATCATTCCAACCCTACCCATATAATTTTATAATTTAATAGGGTTGTGCTGTCTATCCAACCCTGTCCATATAATTCTCATTCTCAGTAGGGTCACACCATCATATTGACCCTGCCCATATAATTTTATTTCTTAGATTGTGACCACTTTCATCCATCAAATCTAATAATCTGACACATGAGCATGTTTCGGCCAATATTATAGTGACTTTCTTTTTTAAGGTCCACTCATCTTTTAATATTGAGATTATTCTGTATTCTATACTAGATTTCGAGCATTTTCTAATGATCATTGCATTGTTTTAGATAGATTTGAGCTATTCTATGGTGTTTTCTTTTTGCTTTCTGTTTTAGATTACTTTTACCAAGAAAAAAAGATATACTCAGATATTTGGGTTGGATTAGAGTAATGTTTTCCTCTCGTGGCTAAAATAGCATATGTCCCTTTTTCTATCTATGGTTGCCATTCTTCAGTGACCTTTTAACTAGTTGGACATTAAGAATGTTTCTCCATGATGATCTCGAGGAAGAATTTTATATAGATAAACCATTTGATTTTGTTCCTTCGGGGAGTTTGACAGCCTTGTATATCGATTGTGTAAGTCACTCTTTGGTCCAAAATAGTCTTCTGAAGCTTGGTTTGGGAAGTTTAATACTGTAATTCAAGAATTTATCACTCTGTGTTTTATCAGCATTATGCATTAAATTCAGTATTTTATGAGAAGACTAAGCACATTGAGATTGATGATCAATTTTGTGAAGTTGAGTGATCAACTTGCAGATATCTCACCAAGACCCTGATGGGTCCTTGTATTAATTATATTTATGACAAATTAGGTACATATGACTTGTATCCACCAGCTTGAGGGAGATTGTTAGAATATGAATAGGTATATACAATCTTACTTAGAATAGGAAATAATACATAGAATTCTATTTGAAAAAGGATTGTATTATAGTATCCTAGTTGAAAAAGGAGTCTAATGTAGTGTCTATAAATAGGTCTCAATGTAATAATGGAGACACAAAAATTTTAATAATATTCTTCTCTAATATTTCTCACAAAAACTTTTCTTGATTCTATATTGTATAATTTCTCCAATTTAATGAATATTGTAAAAGATGAAAAAAAGTCTCATATCGGTGGTTAATGAGATGGGTAGTCTCCTTATAAGGATTGGGTAATCCTCCTCCCTTTGAGCTAACTTTTAGAATGTGAGTTAGGCCCAAGATCTAATCTCACATGCTATCAGAGTAGGACTCATCTTACCCAATGTTGGGCCCCCAAATTAAATTTTTCCATGCATCGAATGTCTAGTCCTGGGCATGAGGTAGGGTGTTGAGAGTGAACAAGCCTAATCTCACAAACACAATTAGATCTTTCTTCCTCTCACGATAAATTTCCATTATCTTCTTAGCAAGAATATAGACTTCATTGCAGATATATCTACTTTAGGTCTAAATAGATTGTTGTATGGCTCAAAGTATTAATGTTGTCATGATAATTCCCGCTACTTTGAATCTCTCCTTTGATAAAATAGAATCAAGGTACTCTTTCTCCACTTGTTGGCACCCTGCCATTTCTTAGCAACATTAAATGACTTAAGTAAGCCATTTTAATCTATCCTCTCCAAGACACTTCCAAATCACTTTAGGGATTCCATTTGGGCCACTTCTTTTATAATCTTTATATTTTCATCTCCTTTACCTTTGTCAGCCTAATTTTGTGAGTGTAGTTAATGTTTCTGTCATCCGTAAAAGGAATTATGGATAGTCTTCGGTTGAAGAATTGAGCTAACCAATTCTTACTTTGCAGATTCATGGCATCAGCTTTGTGCAGATCAGAGTAAAAGAAGCTTTTAGATTATGATATTTTGTCTTGAAATTATAGGGTAGGAATGGTATGAGATATATTGCAATTCAACTATCTGTGGACATGGAAGAGATACCAAATGAAGTTAGACTTCTAAAGCATAGATACCCCAGTACTGCCTGGTGGCCTTCAGAATTTGCTAAAAAGTTTGGATTCATTTCACTTGATGGAAAAGAAGAAATTATGAGGAATCATGAACTAACTGAAAGAGAATATGATAGGTTATCCTCTCAGACTGCTTCTCAGATTTTCTGGAAAACTGGAACACTTTCTGAATCAATACCAAATGGTTTCTACTCTGTTGTTCCTGTGAGTGCTGAAACTAATGATTTCTTTGTATTGTTGCTTGTATTGCTACTATAAAAACTATTTTTTCCCTTTAAGATCTGCATGAATTGAATATTAACCACATACAATTGATGCACTTCTAATAAGAGATGCACTTCTGATATGATTTTTCTTAAAATCAGTAACTTTCATTCCATGAACAATGGGATGAGAGAAATAAATATTTTGCATTGGCAGATTGCTCATTTGTGGTTCCACATCTATATTATTTAATCCATTGATGAGAAGGTATATTCATCTTAACCATTTTCCTGTTTTAATTTTTTAATTTGTTTGAGGTGTAGGAGATCTTCAAGTTATCTATCTTATTTTCTTGTGAGTAGCTGAAAGAGGTGCTCTTATCAAGTACTTGATCTAGGTGAAAGAGGTTCTTCTATCAAGAGAGACCATATCCATTTCTCTTGGACAGGGATAATAGAAGGGTAGGATACAAAAATTTCTCCATTTTTAAGGAAAACCAAGCAATAAGTGATATCGTGAATATGACTCTTCCTAAATATACTGTCACGAACTTTGCCTCCTGCTTTTATTTTTACTTCTTATAAAGGATGGGTGTAGCTTCATTTTATTTTGAATGTTACATCTCCAGTAATAACGTTGTTACTCCTTTGTTTTCCCGTGATAAACAATACTGAAATATACTCTTACGTTGTTTGGTGAGGACTTGGGGTTAGAGACTAGAAAGGTTTTTAACAAGGCACTTTTGGGTAAATGGTTGTGATGATTTGGGTGGAGAATGAAGCTTTGTGAAAGGGGTGATAACTGATAAATATGGAGTAATGGAGAACAAATGTGATTGCTTTATGGGTGAGGTGTGGAGTGTAGGGGAATATGGGAAGGAGGAAATTAAGGGGATATTGTGGGGTACTATGACTGGCTATTTAAAAAAGATGTTAGGTGGAGATCGAAGCTTGGGGAAATAGTGATAAGTCAAATAGGGGAGGGGATGATGGAATGGTTGGAAAAGGACATTTTAGGAGAGGCAAGAGACAAGGCCCTGGGTCCAGTTGGCTTCCCGCTAGCTTTTTGCAAACACAGTTGGAGAATAGTTACGGGAGAGTCGATAGAAACCATTGCAGAATTTCAAGAAACTGGAGAGTTTGAAAAAAGTCTTAATGCATCTTTCATTACCATTGTGCCAAAGAAGTAAGGAGCGACGAGCATCAGAGATAATAACCTATTAGTTTGGTGGGAAGCATCTATTATAAGATCATCTCTAAGGTGTTACCTAACAGAATTGGATGCAATAATTTCTTCATCTCAAAAGCAGCTTTTATGGAAGGCAGATTTTTGATGCAGCTTTAGTGGAGAATGAAGTGGTTGACTCTGGAAAGAAGAAAAGAGCGCCAGGAATTTTATGTAAGTTGGATCTTGAGAAAGCTCATAATCATGTGAAATGGGAGTTTCTAGACTTTTTACGCAAAAGATAGAGATTGAGGGTCAAGTGGAGGAGATCGATTAATGTTTCCATCTCAGCGGTGAACAGAAATCCTTGTGGTTTCTGTGGGAGATTGAGGGAGTTCAGACAGGAGGTCTATTATCTTCGATGTTATTCATTCTGGTAATGGAAGGATTGAGTCAAGAGGTTTGATGCTTCATTTAGAGGTCATAGTAATGTGACAATTACTCATCTCTGATTTACAGATGATAACTTAGTTTTATGTGGTGCACAACCTAAGTTGCTCGGACTTGAATACGGGTATCCTAGACGAGTACAAATCCAAGAGTCAAATTCGGCAAAATCTAAATTTTAAGATTTGGGAGTATAAATCCGAGTATAAATATGAGTGCAGGAATTCAACTAAATAAATTTAATATTATAAAGATATGATTATAAAGATATAAAGGTTGACATACTACTAATTAATTTAAACATCATAACTCATTTTATAAGAAAGAAATAGTTATAAATAACATAATCTAGATATTGTGTAGAATTTGATTGTTTCTGTGTCCGTGTCACAATTCAGAAAAATAAAAGGGTCATATACTATGAACACGGTACAATTTATAATTAAAGTTATTTGTTTGTTTTTTCTTCTTCCAAGAAATTTTTTTCACTCTTCTCTAGTCACTACTTTTCCCAAGACAATTTATAATTACAGTAATTTGTTTGTCTATTTTTTCTTCCGAGAAATCTTTTTTCTCTTTGTTCTTCCAATGAACTTGTTTCACTCCTCCATGGTCTCTGCAACTTCTATAAGCTATTCATTTGTCAACTTCATCCGATTTAAATGTTGTCAACATTCAACGGCTTTTCCCTCAAATTTATTGTTGGCTCTAGTCAAAGTATCCGGATGGGGTTGACAACATCTGACATTTGCGTCGTGTCGAGATGGAAAAATCGAAGAGTCCATGCAACATAGTTCCCAGCTAGATTTTTGGAGACAGATACTTATTTGGTTCTAGGTTGTGTCAGGCTTCAAGATCAGTCGAAAATGTGGAACCACTCTGGTAGGAGAAGTGGTTTACATGGATCAGAGTGCACAAATGTTGAATTGCAAGGTGGGAGCTTTACTTACTACATATTTGGTTCTACCTTTGGGTGCTTCGAACAAAGAATAGCTGTGTGGAATCTGGTTAATGAGAGAGTTGAGAAGCGGCTATTAGGGTGGCAAAAAGAAATACTTCTCAAAAGGAGGGAAGGAGGTATTGATCAACCATCCCCACATATTTTATGTCTACTATAGGATCTTTGTAAAGTGACAAAAAAGTTGAAAGACTTTTGCATAATTTTCTATGGGATTCAACGATGGAAGACAAAAAGTCTCACTAAATTGGAGGGGTGGGTAGGACTTGTGAATGATCTTAGAGTTTTCAACAAATCCTTGCTATTGAAACCGTTATGGAGGGTAGAGGTGGAGGATAACGTGCTTTGAATGATGGTGGCAGCAAAAACGTATGGCATTTTGAAAGGTGGTTGGAGGATTAGAAAGATTACAACACCATTGGATGTGGTTTAGGGAGTAATATAATGAAGGGATTGGGAGACTTTACTAGACATTTCTTTCAAAGCTGTGATGGTAGAAGGGGGTTGGTTTTTGAAATCATAAGTGTTGTGGGACGAATGTGTCAAAAGGGAACTTTCTTTAACTTTTATAGGGTGTCTTGCTAAATAGAAATGACAATCCAACAAATTTCAGGTCTTACAAGGGGGAATTTCATTGGGAACTAAGATTCAGGTGGAATGGAATCTACAGGGCTGGGAGTTGGTAGAATTTGATGGAGTTATTGTATGGGCAGGATTTGCTTATCGATAGACCGGACGCTTGGAGAGGGTGAGAGAGTAGTGTTAGCCTTATTCATCTTTAAGTAAATTTATGAGATGTTATTAAAGAGAGATAGGTAGTGTTACAAGGAAGGTGTGTTTCTTTGTGTGGTTGGTAGCAAGGGGTGTGATATTGACATCCAAAAACTTGAGAAAGAAAATCAACTATGTTACTTGGTGCTTCATGTGCAAGAGCTTGGTTGAAGATGTGGATTTTTACATTGTCATGTGGCCAGTCGACTTTGAAGAGTAGTTCTTAATTGGTTTGAGGTGCAATGGGTCATGCCAAGAACAATGAAGGCGACATTACATAACGGGGGTTATAGGAGGGGAAAAAAGAAGTCCTAGGGCATGGAGGGTTGCCCTGCTAGCATTTTTGCGGGTCATTGGAGAGAGAAACATGAGAGCATTTGAAGGGTCGAGCAACATTTTGTATAGCTGCGAAAATAGTATTTTCTTTCTAGTTTGCTTTTTGTGTTCCCCTGAGACCCCGATTTTGTTTAGAAGATTGATTCTCCTTTCTTGATAATTATGTTTCAATGTAGGTTCTCTCTTTTATTTTTTGTATATAACTTGTACATGGGGTTTTACCCCCAGTTGTTAATAAAATTAGTTGCCTTACCAAAAAAAGGTTGGGGACAGGAGTAGAGTTAGTTTTTAGGAGGGAAAATGATGCGGAGGTTTGCTGCTTCAGGATTATTTTTTGGTGTTGTAAGGTGTTCCTTCTCAAAGAGGATTTCTAACAAGGTGGATACAAGGGGAATAGATTTTTTGAGAGTTGAGGTTTAGGAGGAAGTTTCAGGATTGAGAGGCAATCGAGCTACAGAAATTGCTAGCTTTACTTCAAAATCAAGGCGGGCCTGTCGACATACTTGATGCTTTGAGTTGGTAGCTGAGGAATAACAAAGTATCTCTCTCAAGTCCTTCAATGAAGAACTTCTGATTCGGGTGGAGGATAGTTTTCCACATGAGTGGGTTTAGATTCATGTGGTACCGAGAAATGTGTGTTTCTTCATGTGGTTAGCTACTTGAAGGGTTATTTGACGTCGGAGAATCTTAGGAAATGGAAGGTTGTCTGGTAAAGCCAATGTTTCATGTGTAAAGAGGATGATGAGGACATGGATCTTATTTTATTACCTTGCAATCCAGCCACGGGATTATGGTGGGATATCTTTGGATGGTTTGGCGTTTCTTGAGCTATGCCATGATCCATGAAGGAGTTGATATTTAGTTGGAAAAGTGGGCTATGAGAAGAAGGCAAAAGGTGTGGAGTTTTAATCCTCTCGCTTTAATGTTGGTCATTTAGAAAGAAATATGTGAATGTTTGAAGAGTTGGAGATGAGCTTTACTCAATTGAGGAGTATTCTCCATTTCTTAATTTCTTTTGTTGCACCCATGTACTTCGTGTTTGCATAGAGGATTGGGTGGCTTTTGGAAAGAACCATATTTTCTAGGTCTTTTGTTTTTGGTGTGCCACTTGTATCTGTCCATGTTGGCCTTGTTATTGTCAATGAAACTATTTACTCGATCAAAAAAACTCTTACATTGCTATGTCTATTAGAAAAACCTCTACTATTTGTGGGTGTTTGGATAAGCTTTATTTAAGTGACTTAAAAACCAAAAGCCAAAAGTTGTTACCTACCTACTTTTGGCTTTTTATCTTTTGTACTTTATTAAGCCTAAAGTAAAGTGCTTAAAAGCACTTTGTTTTGTTGCTGAACACCTCTAAAAATTAAAAAGTGATTAAAAGCCAAAAGCCCCTAAAAATAAGCCTATCCAAACACCCTCTTGAGCTGTTATTAACTTATGTTTCATCTTTTGGAGGAAGTTACTGTACTGGCTAGTTGCATGAATGGCAAATATTTGTTAACTTCACTATTGTAATTACTAATCTAAAGTATATGTTTCCATATGTTTACAGTCTTATCAAGGTACATGACTTGCGTCAATTGTAACTTGATTGAATAATCTTGCCCTTTATATTTATTTCCCAAGGAATATACCTAAAATCCACCGTTACATTTCTGTCAGGGGCACATTTCTGTGGGAGTTATCTTTCCAGTGCCCTTCCTACTTTTTAGATCTTCTAATGTGGGTGCTGCTGCAAAATCATTATAGGAAATTGCATTGCTAAGTTTTGATGTGTACACTCTTTTGCTTCTCCTATTTTGGCTCAGGAGAAAAGGCTAAAGGAACACTTTTGATGACATTCCTACATTGGATGAGCTTCATGCTTTAGAGCTTGAGGGTTTAGGAGCAGATGTTATACTTGTGGATGCCAAGAAAGACAAGAAGCTTACAATGCTAAAGCAACTGATTGTTACTCTGGTGAAAGGTTTGAACTCAAGTCCTGCAGCCATGATAAAAAAGATAGCTGGATTGGTGGGTAACTATATACCCTTCCCTCCATATGCATCACTTGTTCTTGGAGTCCATTCTTGTTTGCCCTAGTTTTTGATAGGTTAATTAATGGTATAAGGATGACATATAGTCCGTATAACAAGAATAGATAAAAGTGAAATTTAGACGGGATAATGGTGCCTAAAATGCAGTCAATTTTCAGATATCCAATCTTAGTCTTTCAGAAGAATGTGCACGACTCCCCCTCTCCCGTTCTTCTGTCCAAACAGGCTATTACAGTAAAGTTTCTTTACAGTTGGAAATGATAAGGACTGTGGAGCAATGTGGATACAATAATGTCATGTAGCTGATCCCAACTAATTTGGAAGTGATTTGTGGTTGACATGCATATTGACCTTTACTTCTCCTGATGTCTGTGTACAATAGACCCTTGTGGTCGACCCCTTCCCCGGACCTTGCACATAGTGGGAGCTTTAGTGCACCGGGTCCCTAACTCGCCCTCCCCTATTTTTATTTTTTTTTTGTTTTATCTCTTACATATCAATTGGTGGTGGCTCTCTGAGTTGATCTCTAAACTTTTGGGATTTTGCATACGGATGATTAGTACTTCTTATTTGTGACCGTAGAGGGGTTATTTCTCATAGACTCTCGGCTCAAGTAATGAAGAAAAGAACGGTAACAATAACAAAATTATAGAATAACTGAAGCAAAAGAAACAAGTAATAACAATAATATTGATAAGGAAAACTATACAAAACTTAACTACTTAGGAACCTTCTATCCTCATCGTCGACCTCCATATCTTTTCTATCTAGTATGATGTCCTTTGTAAGCTGTAGGTGTGTAATGTCTTCTGTAATTACCTGTCCACAATACTTATTTGGCTTACCTATACCTAAGTGACGTGATTGCATAAATATTTTTTCCACGATTTTTCTTTTTGTGATGAGTTTGATCATAAACTTGTTTTTTCAGATTGCTGGGCAGAGCCAAACGAAAGACCTACTTGTGAGGAAATTTACTCTCGACTTCTTGACTGTGAATACTCACTGTGCTAAGTAAATTTACTTTTCGTTGTATAGAGGAACACATTCTGCTCAAGTTTTCACTTTGGTATGATTTTCCAGTTTAGAAAAAATATACGTTTTGCCTGCAACCAGAATATAGAAATATTCCTGTTTCTGTTAGGGTCATTTACCAATATTAATATCAGCAAGTAATGATCTCTGTCACCACCAAAGGTCTTGAAGCAGACAGTGATGCTTCAATGGAGATACTGAATACCTGAATAGAAAATTAAAACAAAAAATAAAGACCTCTTTTTGTCCAATTTGAGGGTCTATCAAAAACATCATAAAGATAAAGTAAAGTTTGCGTGTATCTCAGGTGGAATAACCTAAGAGATCCTTGTACTTGGCTTCGTTTTTTAGTTGAACCTTACTATTCATCAATTTGTCAATTGAACTCCTAAACCTACTGGAACACAACATTTAAAACCTCAATGCCATTGATCGAACTTATGTGGGATTAATGTTGTTGAGTTGAAAATATACGTCATTGCACACATTTAAAAGTGGCAATACAATATTTAATAAACGAGCTGCTCACACCTTCATCTAGAGTTGGGAGGTTTGAATTCCACTGTACTATCCCCAGGTCAAAACTGACCCTAAACTATGCGAAATAGATCACTTATATCCTCCGTTATATTTTGGGATAAAAAATACCCTTGCCGTTATTCCAAGGGACCACAAATGCCCTTACATTGTTATTCTTACCACATGACAGTCCATGTAGATATTCACATGGCAATAATAGGTTCAAAATTACCCTCGAACTATTCGAAATAGCTCAAATATATCCTTCGACTATTTTTTAGATCAAAATTACCCATGTCATCTATGTTTTGGACTACAAATGCCCTTGTGGTCCAAAACAGAGATGACAGGGTAGTTTTGATCTAAAAAATAGTCGAAGGGTATATTTGAGCTATTTCAAATAGTTCGAGGGTAATTTTGACCCTTTTATTGCCACGTGGATATCTACGTGGACTGCCATGTAGCAAGGATAACGATGTAAGGACATTTGTGGTCCCTTAGAATAACGACAGAGGTATTTTTGATCCCAAAATATAATAGAGAGTATAAGTGATCTATTTTGCATAATTTAGAGACAATTTTGACTCTTTTCCCTTAATTTTATAATATACTTATACCAATTTTATAATATTGCAAAATTAATTATATTTTTTCATATACATGGTCCTTTAGTCCAACTAAAAAGTGAAGGCCATTTTCACACACTTTTTATTCCACCTAACTATATGACGTTTGACGTGTTCCTTTATTTTCTTTTACCTTCTTTTTGAAAACAATTACGCGAATAAGTAAATATACACTAGTTAATTAGCTAAGATAGTTATAGTTTGTATTAATTATAATGCGCGACAAACATCTAACTGTAATTCAATTTGAGTTTTGAATAATTTGTGCGATTTATACAAATGTCATGCGCAATTATACAAAAGTTGTGCATGAATCAGATTGTATAGCGAAATATACAAATACTGTAAATTGTATAGCGAATTATACAAACGTTGTGCACGAATTGCATAACGAAATATACAAAACGCTATATAAAAACTGCATATTGTATAGCGAATTATACAAATGTATACAAATCCTACACGAATTATACAAACACGGCTATAAATATAGTTACGAAATGTAATTATCGAAACTATAACCATGAAGCATAATTAAAGTATTTTTGGGTGACTATATGCAAAAATTTCTCTTTTTCTATTGGTTCCATATAAAATAATAGTAATATATTTTGTATATTTCAAGAATAAAAATTTGCAAAGAGTAAAAATATACACAAATATTGCTCTTACCTTGGAAGATAGAAAACTCTCATTTTTAATATATTATCGACACAAATTAAAAAATTCTATATATTACTCTTAATTTTTATGGGTTTCCTTTTAATTTCTTGGACCATTTGTATTAATCTGTTTTCTTTATGGAAAATAACGACATGATAGTTTACTCCTTTCTTTCATGAAGAAGAATCGAAGAAATTAAAAATTTCCAAGTCTTATCGAATTAACAAACCTTTTATGTTTAATTGTTCGTAAATTATGATGAGTATATCATAATTTTAGTACAATTTTCATGATCCTATCTTGTTAAATTATTCACGACAAGGAACTTATTTTTGTAAAGAACTCAATAACATATTCAGTATAACCCGATAAATAATCGTGACCTCATACGATCATGTCAGATGAGCAACAACTGCTTCGTCACAGTATTTATGGGCTAACAGGTCACACTTTGACCAAGTATCCTATAAAGAGACTGAAATCAATAGCCCGCAAGAAATAGAAAGGAGAAAGCCCAGCTCTTTTGAGTAGTATGTAGCTTTACTCCCTTGAACATTTATAGAGGGCCTAGTTAGTGCTCGGAGTAGAAATTTTGCATAAATTGCTTAACTTACCCTTACTTTAATTTGAGTGAATGAGTGAATAAATGCGTGATCAGACCAAGTGATTCACTTGAGAGCCAACAATAATTTTTTTGAGTATCAATCACATCAAGGGTACCTTCCCGGGGCATGACACCCTCATCCCATATTAGTTGTCACATTTTCTTCATTACATACCCTTTAAGAAATCATAAATAAGAAGTGTCACTTTACTATTTATTCCCTTGTATAATTTTTGAGAACTTTAAAAGTAACATGTTTTCACTTTTTATTTTGATTTTTTATATTGAGAAATAATTTAGGAAATAGACAATCTTTGTTTCGATTAATATATGTTTTAATAAATGTATAAAGAAAATCACGACAGACAATTTGAGATGGAAGAAGCATGTTCTTTATAAGCTTATGACTATTTAAACCATCATTTTCTCAACATATTAATTTAAAGAATCATGAGGTATCTTAAGTCTATATTTTAATTAGCTATCCTATTAAATTATTCATAAATTATATGGGATAGTCTTACTTTTAAAACTACAAAAAAAATAAACAAGAGAAACAATAATTCTAAAATAGTGACATGAAGTCATGACATCGGTATATGCTCAAGCTATATTAAATTGAATTTCCTTGTTAGATTACTTAAGCATGTCAAATTATCATAATTCAAAGTTACAAATGAAAAAAAAGAGGAAAAAAAGTTAAAAGTGAGCCTGTCTTTGGGAGTAAAAAGTAGATTACATTTAAGGTGATTCATAAAAAGATGCATCAAAGATGTTATCTATTTATTAAAAGAGATTGGTAAGATGTTAATGAACTTAGTACTATATATATTTTCACCATAACAAACACTTCAAAGTGTAAAAAGCACTACTTTTCTTAATACAATATGGAGAGAGTTTCAATAATTCATGTGCTTTTCCTAGTTACTTTGTTGATCTCTTCATGTGGTTAGTCTTTCTCTTTTATCCCTCTACTCTCTTTATTGATGTTGGTCAATTTATTTGTAATAACCATAATCTATAATAAAATTTCATAACAATTGCATAGTTACATTCTTTTGGAACCAATTTGTTTATGTTCTTTTATATTGTATGTTTATAATAACTTTATTTTATATAGAAGTAAAAAAAATTCAAATAAAGACCAATGTTACGAAGAGATCTTATAGTATGATGATAACAAGGTATAATTAATTGTGATTTTTTATTGGAGACGTCAAATAGATTGTTAGGCTGAATTTGAATAGGTCAAAATAGAAAGAATTGATAAATCAACAATTAAAATTATTTGAGTTAAAATAGACCAAAAGTAAGACATGACCCAATCCATCCAATTCTAATAAATTTTTGTTTCTTTCTTTGTTCTTATATATTTTCTTATGTACCTAACAATTTTTTTTATTCTTCGTTATAATTATATATAACATATAAAATTTTTTAAAAGAGTTTTAGCAAAATTTCTCACCAAAACTTTTCACATAGCTATTTTTCTAAAAGACCCCTCTAATTTTTTGAATATCGAAAGTGTCCCTTAAAGTTTATTTAAAAAAAAAATATTATGTCCTTCGATATTCAGATTCATAGATAAGGATTTTGAATTTCTAATCACCAGAATTAGAATCCATTATATAATTTGTAAGTCAGTTTAGTGTGTGTGTATGATATTAGAAATCCAAAATCATTGAATAATTGACTTTGTATTTATAACTCTTTAAAAACAAAATGTTTTTGAGGTGTAATGTTCATTAGCCTATTATAGATGAATAAAATTTTTATGAAAAAAATATGCAAAGTAATTATAATATTTAGTATTTGGTATATCTATGATTATAAAATTTGTGTGTAATTTATTAGTTTGTTGTTTGATTTTAATAAAAACTAAATCAAAGCAAATATCATACATTTTATTGAATTTTAAATTCAAATAAAATCCAATAAATATCAACTCATATTGATTTTCAAGCTTAATTAATTTCTTAAAAAAACTATAAACATCCCGAAATTTAGATGTATTTAGGACAATCCTATGAACATCACTGCCCAACTTGAGAACGGATAGCTAATGCATTCCACTTATTGAAACAGGATTCTATGGTCGGTTCGTGACCGCTGGATGCCAAAGGCATCCTTAGGATGATCTCGTAGTCCCCCCCTCACCCCCCCCCCCCCAAAAAAAATAAAAATAAATTAAAAATCAGTTGTATAATATTTTATAATATTAAACAAATTATTTAAATTTATTTTTTGCTTGATGTCAATATGTTTTTAATCCACAGATACAGTGATAGGACAGAGATGCAGGACAGCATACGATTGCGATCCTGGCATGTGCGATTTAAGGAAGGTATTCTGCAACAATGATGGCAAATGTAATTGTAAAGATTGTGACAATCCTACTTCATGTGTTTTAAAAGAAAAACCATAGTGTTGGAGCTACTGAAGTTAGTTCATGTGTATTTAATGCCCTCTATTGGCTTATGAAAATTATTACTATGTTTTAAGGAGTTTTCTACATCTATGATATTTTTCATAGTGGTAAATAAAGATAAATTATAGATAATTAAAAAATCTAATTATCAAGCGTTCTAACTTAGAGATATTCAGTTTTCAATTTTAAATATCAAATGTAGGATGGAGAAAAAAAGTCTCAATTCAATAGTTGGTAAGATAAAATTTACATATAACATTAAATTGAAAATGTTTAGTAATGAGAAACAATAATCGAGACTAGAAAATATTATAATAATCATATTTATTTGATTTCAAATATGAGCATTAAAATCTCTATGAATTCTCATATTGGCCTTGTTGAATATAAATTCAAGGACTCTAAGCTTGATTTCAGATTTGGTGAGTTTGATATTTACTTGTACTTTAATTTATAGGCTTTGATCTTGCACTTGAATCTAATGGTCTTGATCTTGAGTCATTCTTTATATGAATATTTGAGTGTTTGAATTTTTGGATTTGTAGCTTTTAAAGAAATCTATAACATTTGATCCACGAGCTCTCAATGACTTCTTGTTAGAATTGTGATGTGATTTATAAATTATGAGAAAACCTATTTATATGGCATGCCTCAGGAGGATACCTGTCATGTCCCAACCTAGGACCGTGACCCGTGCCCGATAGGGACGCTTAGACACATACTAATCTTAAATCCCCAATTTAACCGACCTGGAAACCTGCCGGAATTTCGGCATAGTTTCCTTTGTTTTGTTAACTAACCTCACTTGCAAATAAAGTCCAGCAGCAGCCGATACAACAATACAAACATATATCTATTTATACATATACATAAGTGCGGGCCGATGAGGTCTCCGCTGCGGTCCTGCCGCCTAACAATCATGTCATACATAAAATAATGCAGTCTCACCGCCTGATCAGGTATCAAAAACATACAATAGACCATGTACTCAAGTATCTGTCACATACCCACTACCCACTAGTATCCACAGACCTCTATACAAAGATACCAAACTGTACGTGTATATATACATGACCCAATTACAAAACATGTGAACATGAGAGGCTACCAATAGCTGGCTCCCGAAGCAAAAAGGGCATTGAAGCTGAAACTGGAGATCCTAGGCAAGAGGGTCTCGCACCTGCTCGTCGGTACCTGCGGACATGAATGTAGCCTCCCCCCCTCCCTCCTCCCCCCCGAAGGAAGGGGTCAGTACGAAAGACGTACTGAATATTGTCACGACCCGAATCCCCGGGTCATGACTAGTGCCGATAGGGCACTTGGACTAATCTTAAACCACAACGAATCCCA
>JAABOM020000012.1:4996633-5010186 GCA_011800125.2 Solanum clarkiae
TGAATCTATCTTCGTTTATCTATACTCTGTTCTGTCTTCAAGCATCAAAGCCTCCTTTGTCTTCACTTGTTTTAAACGTTTTATTCATTTCTTTTCCAAGTGTTTTCTCTATTTATTTTAAGTATTTTTTCCCCCAAGTGTTTTTCTTTAAGTGTCTTTATTTATTTTAAGTGTTTTTCCCCTCAAAAGTTAGTCAAATGAAAGTTTTCAAATTGTCAAATGTTGGCGGATATTTCAAGTCCTTTAAAACCTTTTTGAAATGGAAATAGGAACCTCATACCCTTTCTTTGGAGTTTCGAAAAGATTCTTCTGTTTTTAAGTCTTTTTGGAATGAAATTTAAGTTCTCTTAATTTCTTTATAAAAAATTAAGTGGTAACTCTTTAAAATTGGTTTTTTACTTTAATCTTGAAATTAATTTTTCAAAATCAGCTTTTCTTTCCTAAAACAATATTTACATAAACACAACAAAGTACTC
This sequence comes from Solanum clarkiae, assembly GCA_011800125.2. NCBI lineage: Eukaryota > Viridiplantae > Streptophyta > Magnoliopsida > Solanales > Solanaceae > Solanum > Solanum clarkiae. The sequence goes on from JAABOM020000012.1 coordinate 4,997,110, forward strand.
CACATATTTGGCACAATTTTGCAGATTTGTCTGTTTATTGCATGTTTCTACATATAATATATTTTTTTAATTGTATTTTGCTATTGAATTTTTTGGGAATTTCATGTTTTAGCAGTTTTCAATGAGCTTTGCTTATGCTGATTTTCTTTTGTTTGTTTGATTTGTTCATCTGTCCATATCATGTGTAAAATACAGTGTACTATTTCATTTCAATTCTCTTAATTAATTTTATCCATTTAGTAACATGTTCTTTTGTTTATTATCAAAGAGTTTAGTATATACCACACATTTGGTTTTGTCCACTTTGAACCTTTTCTTTCAATATGTTCTGGTGTGGTTCAATTACTGCTTTTGTATCTCTCAGTATCTTTGGTATATTTCGTTTTTTTGTTGCTAAAAGATTTCTATGTTAGGTAGTTCATATCATTGCTATGGGGAGTAGATTGGGAAGAAGAGTTATAAATTTTGCCAATCTTCCGATTAAACTTCTTATGCCTTCCTCTTTCTCCAACATCACTGAGATTTCCCTCAAAACAATCCCCTCTGCTTCCAAGGTAACATAGTTTGATAATAAAATCATCTATTCAATAATTTGGGATACAAAATTTAGATTCAGATATTTATTGAACTTTTTTCATGTATAGATTGAGATAAAAAGGGTTTTGGAGTCTCTCTACGGTTTTGAAGTTGAAAAGGTCCAAACCCTTAACATGGATGGAAAGAAAAAGAAGAGAGGTGGGTTGTTAATTGCTAAACCAGACTACAAAAAAGCTTATGTTACTCTTAAGAATCCATTGTCTATATCTCCCGACCTTTTCCCTATCCGAATGATCGAAGAGGAAAAGAAGAATATGAGCAAGAAATCTAAGTCTAGCATTGTTGAAGATGATGAGCCTAAAAAGATGCACTGGCTTGATGAGAAGAAAGATGGAAGGAATAGATCAGAGATGAGATTCGCTCGTGGTCGTGAGCACCGTGGTGGAGAACGTTCAGATGTTGGCCGCGACTCTAGTGGAGAACGTCGTGATGTTGGCACTACAGCCACAAAGTTCCCTTGGAGTAGTATGAGGTCTCATGCTTCTAGGTAGATTATCTTTTTTGCTGCATCTAGGTAGACTATCTCTCTCTTCGGAATAATTAAAATTTGTATCAATGTATGCTTGCATCATTGACATGGTGTGTAGTACTGTTATAATTAGATGTTGCTAGTTTGCTTCCAACAAGTTATATGGAGTTCTATGGTTTTCGTTCAAGCAAAATTGATGCATTCTTTTGAAAAATTATTTTTCTTGAGTCGAGGGGCTATTGGAAATAACTTCTCTAGCGTATCTTTGTGAGGTAAGATCGTTTTTTATGCATTGTCATGTTGTGTAATTGCTAAACTGAATGAATTTTTATGCATTTTTTTTTTTGCACCACTACCTTTAAAACTAAATTATCCAAAATCTTCTATAACTTTGTATAAGATCTGAGGGCTTAAGTTTATAGTTCGGGGTTGCTTTTACATTCTGTTCTAGTTGGATTTCAAAAATATTCTGTGGCTAAATGTCGTTATGGTTTATTCTCTCGTCTTATTATTGTCCCTATTTGTTATGAATTTGCAATGGTGATTGGGATCTGATACCAGAAATGGCTCCATAAACTGTCTAATATTAGTTTTCTTGCTTCTGGTTAAGTCGCTTAATACTAATTTTTGTGGCTATTATTCCTCGCCTTGAATCTATACTTGAATGTTGTTGAATATATCTTGAACATTGTTGAATCCGTCTTTTTTTGTCTATACTCAGTTCTTTGTTCAAGCATCAAATCTTCCTTTTGGTTTGTTACTGCAGACATTGTTTTCAAAGAGGTGCAGGATCTCAGAAATTAATCAATATGATAGTAGAATGTGGTTTTATCTCTTGTTGTCTGGATTCAATAGCTTCGTCTTCTCCATTCACAGGCTCCATTGTTGTGTTTTGAACAGCTTGTTGAGTTTTTCTTATTTTTTTGTTTTCAAAATCCTGTAAGTCAGTTTCCCTTTGCTCTTGTGACTTCTTAGAGTTGTTCAGTTGGTTCATTCAAGTCTTGGATAATTTTCCTTCAAAAATTTTAGTACATCTCATTATTTAGGTTCTAAAATTGCCAGGAATGTATGACAGTTTGTATGCGAATTTTTAGACTATAGAATCCTTCAATTTTAACTTATTTAGTTCTAAAATTCCCAGTTAGTCATAGTCATAGCATGACTATGTTGTTCATTGTTGTGTTGTTTTGGATTATCTTGAGTGTTTCTTAACATGTTTTCAGCTAGCCCTTCCTGTGCTGACTTTGATAACCTCTTTACTAATTTTGGGGCTGAATTTAGTTCATCAAAATTGATTGATCATGAATTGTATTCCTATTGTGGTCCTTGTTCCTTTACTGCTAAATTGCATATACAGAGCTATATTTTATCCTTAATTCTGTATATTGGTTGGTTAGTCGAGATATAATAGCCTCACCTGCATATATGAAGTTATATTGTATAGAATACAGTTACTTGTGTATTCTATAGGATAATTTACACCCACCTACTAACTCGTAGAAGAAAAGAATAGATCCAATGATAGGTTGACTCACCGTGGTTCGGTTGTTATCCTAAGGTTATAATCCGTTGTGTTGGAAAAGCAAGTCTCACTATTTTAGGAGAATTACTTAGATTCATGTTAGTTTGCAATATTACTATTTTTAAAAAAAATCATATTTTGAGTTTCAAATACATGTATCTGTCTCTTTTAGATACATATATTTGAGATACACATCAATTATTGTGTCTAATTAAGAAATATAATTGAAAGTCTTTAATTAAGGAGAAAATTATGTTTGTATCAACTTTAAAGAATATTAGTTTCTTAAGTCAAATTCATGAACTATTATTTTCATGTTGATAAAAAATTAGATGCATATTATCTTGAACTCAATAATGAGTCAAATATATCAATAAAAGTGTTAGATACATGCGTAAATTTTTAATAATGTGTAAATATTGAATACATGTATATATTTATTTAAATACATATATACTTAATTAGATACGATAATAAAAATTGAATACATATAATCTTAAGCACTGGGGTATGTTGTTGTTGTATATAATCTTAAGCACATCAATAACGTGCCTGATATATTAATAGTTTCAATCGATCCAAAAAGTTATTTTTTCCTGATGCTCTTTGTCATTAAGGTTTATCACAATTTGTTGCATAAACCCTCTCTCTATTTGGAGCAAATTATATACCATAGTTTTTTTTGTTTGTTAAAGTTATTGCATTTTTGAATTCTTAAATTTGAGCAGTTAAAAATATCGAAAATTATAGTGATAATTTGCATGTTGTTTTTCAAGCAACAATAAATAAACATTCTTCTTATTTGGAGAATTACTAGCCATAAAAAAAAATTAAAAAAACTTTTAACTTAATGGAGTTTTGTTTTAATTTAAAAATTATAAGACGAAACAAATTGAAATATATCATAAATACATGACTCTGAATAATGATTAAATAAATACAAGTCTCAAATTATTGTTTTGCTATTTTAAATTTTAGTTTTAAGCATTTAATGGTGAAAATTATGGTGAAGAGAAGGAAAGAAAAGAGAAAATGGTGAAGATGACGGTTGATGAGTGAGGAAAATTAATTAACAAAAAGGCTTAAGTTTTACAATTTAATTGTGCAGATAATTAATATAGGTTAATTTTTAGGTATATATGTATCTAAAATATGTTTCTCAATATACGATGTAAAACTTTTCACTTGTGGTGATATGTATAATTGTTAAAAACATAAAATTAATATATATGATAGTGATGATGTCTAACAAAGTAGTTTAATTTTTATTTTAATTATTATTTAATAATTTTTATTTGTTTACTTATGTAATTATTTTGAATTTTTCACCCAAAAAAGGTAATTATTTTGAATTTATTAATTGTGATTTGTAGTAAAGCTCTCATTTTTAGAATTCAAAATTCATTTATTTTAATCATTTCAGTTATAAATGAATTTTAATTTTTTTTGTTATTTGCTTAATTTCTCTAAACAAATTCAAACGTTCTTTTCCTAAAAAAGAAATTAAGTATTTCTTTATTTATTGCATCCTTTAAAATACGCAAATATTTTAAAGTTTTCATTTTAGACACATAAATAATTCGTTAGATAACTGTGTGTTAGTGTTCATTTTAAGTGCTAATATCTTTTTAAAGTAAAAATAAAAACATTGAATTTATCTTTTTGAAATTTCACAAGAAATTTCTATTTTAAGTCTTTTTGAAGTTAAATAAATAAATATATATTTTTAAATTTTTCTTTCAAATTAAGTAACGACTTTGTATCATTTTAAGTATTTTCACTAAAAGCTGAAAAAAATATTGAGACTCTAATTATTTTCAATATTTTCAAACAACTCTCTTTACTCCTCTTCTTTTTCAACTCTTTCCATAAAATAATATGTATCCTTTTTTCAAAAATTTATTATAAAAAAATCTCAAAATCTATTCGTTCTTTTCTTTTATTCATTTTTATTCACCTTTTTTTTCATGATCATCACATTATTATTAAAATTCATTATTTACCGATATGAATTTCATAAAAATTTATATGAAATATTCTACTCTCATTTGAATTTTTCAATCAATCAATTTTCTACCTCAAGGATGCCTTAGGTATAATGGAATATTAATTTGGTGATTAAGCGTACATCTCTTTGATCTATCAAATTTGATATAATTTATCAATACGATGCTTATGATAGTACAATATTTTATTTATAAATTATAATGTGCTCATTTAACAAAATTATATAAAAATCAAAGAAATTTTGATAATTTTCAAAAACTTGCAAAAAATAAAAAAAATCAAATGGCATATAAGTGGAAAAAAAAAAAATTTAAATTCCTAAAACCCTTGTCTCTTTCTTCCCTAAACCCTCTTCTTCCCCATCTTGCTAATAAAACCACAATCAGTCCACCTTTCTCCATTGTTAAAGCTCTTCAATGGCGGCCTTCGAACTTCTCCGCCAAGCTCGTCGCCATTGCTTACACAGGACCCCATCTCACTTTTCTACTCTTCTCCGTTCTCATTGTCACAGATTTCTCTCCTCGTCCTCTTCATCAGAAAACCCGAATCCGAATAACCCCATTCCAATTCAACGCGTTTCCTACACCCCCAAGAATCCGACACCGGAAAGTAGTAATCAACCCGAATCGAAAACCCAAGATGGGGTGAAAGCGGATGGTGGGTCGTGGACCCGAGAGGATCTCCGGTACTTGAAGGATGCACCGAAAATAGCTCCGGTTTCTTACCCAACAAGAGTGGCTCCATTACCGGAGGATCTGCCGGAAGAGGAGAAAGGGAAAGTGGAGGCTGTGGGTGATGAGGAGATGGAGAGAGAGAGGAGAAGAATCGAGGCGCAAAAACGGAGGGCAGTCAGTAGAGTTACGAATGTTGAAGAGGAAAGGGTTTCGTTTCCAACGTTGATTAAAGCGAAGAGTGATGAAAAGAAGAAGAAGGCTGTTTATGATCTTAAAGAGGCCATTAGGCTTGTAAAGGTCAGATTTTTTGTTTTAAACCAACTGTGTATTGTTTTGTTGTAGTTTCTGCTTTTTGTATGTCCGTTGCTTCTTTGGCTTGAGCCCTATGATGGAAACAACCTCTCTACCTCTGAGGTTGAAGTAGGAGTAAGGTCCGATTATACTCTATCCTCCTGAGGTACCACTTTGTGGGATTACACCGGGTATGTTGTTGTTGGTTATATGAATTCCGAATTTGTTGAGGTCTGATTTGTGAATTTGTTTTAGCATTTGCGGTTTTTGGTACAAAGTTTTTGACTTTATGTTAAGTTATACATAATATTTGGATAATATGAATTTAAGCAAAAGAAGAAAACACTCATAGGATGCTCATTAATAAATTGAATAAAAAGTAGGATTGAGTTTTCTTGTTTAGTATTTAACTCTCTTCGGTTAGTAGAAAAATGGGGTTTTTCCCTCTTTCAATTCATTATTCAAGGTTTAGTTTCAAGAATACTACCAACAAGAAAAGGAAAATTAAATTTCAAGATCCTATTTCCATGATAGTGAATTCTATAGAACTTTGAACTTTCATGAGGTGGCAGTGGAATCTTAAAAGCAACGTCTGGTGAAAATCCATAATAACTAAGGGAGGTTTCTTTTACTGGCCCTAACAGCTACATAGATGTGTTTCTGCTAGATTTCTAAATGCAGAATAGAATATCTAGAATATTATTATTTCATCAGCATACTAGCATGTCTGATAACTTGTTTCAAGTGGACAGTGAAACTTCAAGAGTAGTTACAAAATAGGGAGTTAAGGAAGGAATAATAGTAAGAACTGAAAAAAAGCACTTTTACTAGTTTACTTAGGTTTCATGTGGATAACCTTCCCATAAGCTACAAATGTGTATCCTTCAAGCTCAGAAGCATCATACTGAAATAACCTTCTTGTGATATTCATGATTTGCCTACATTACTAATTTGGAGTAGAAATGGTATCCTAGTGAATATGGATGATTGGGTGCCTGCTGTAATTAATCATGTTTTGATGTAAGAATCTCTTGTCTTTTGGTCTAGTGTCTGTAAATATGGTTTTCGTCAACATATTGACGAAAAATTAACATTATAAAAATTTTGATTGCATTGTTAAATTATTTGGAGCACCTTGTTGGTATGTCCTATATCCTCAATTGGATATCAATGATTTACTGCTTTCTGTTATATGATCCTTTTGTAACCTTTCCACCTTGCTTCACCATGGAGAGTAGGAGCTATTTTATTAATCAACACGGATATGACCCAATGTATTCACTAGGTTAAAGGGTATTTGTATTAATAATGAGAATTACTTGCATAACCTCCTTCCATAAGGAGCTGTTGTCACATGCTAAAGTAAATTGCATCTAAGGATATTTTGGATAACTTCTAAGTATTTCTGGATAACTTAATTGTCAAGGTATTTCTAGATAATCTTTTTCGATAATGATGATGCTTGAGCCTGTTTGCGCATGCCCCAACTGTTCCACCATGTGCCTGTATCCTTTCATTTCTACAAGTACCACATGACTCCATGCGTCAATGTGTCTCATCAAGATTTCAGCAGATAGAAAGAAATCATCTGGTCTTTTTTTCCTCTGCTAGATTCAGTCCCATTAATAACTACTAGGCCACACTGCCCACACACTAGGGTCGTATTTCTAGATTATTATTATTATTTTTTTTTTGGTTTTGCTTTCTTTTAGGATAGTGGTGGTGTTGGTACCTGCTAATCCATTGGTTACCTATTACTTTGCATTTATATCATGTTACTCTATCCACCAACACTTAGGCTAGTGGAAAAAATTCATGTGGTGTTGTCTTTTGTTCCCAAGGTTGTCACTTCATCTCTTCAACTGTTAGGCCTCCTTCTTGAGGAGTCTTGAGTGTTTGTAGATAATATCATAGTGAAAGATAGAGACAGGTTCACTTTTCTATCAACTCTGGTAGTTATATGCATGGGTCAAAAATTCAACTCTTATTTTTCCTCAGAATCTCATTATATCGTTTTAGCCATCTGTTCTAGTTGAAAATAGTTATTATGGATCAAAGTCCATATTATGTAATCTGACTGACTCTTAATCATACATAGCTTGCCTGAGATAGCCTGCTTGTCTTCTTTTTGCATTCTGTTTGTCTTTCTGTCTATATCATGAATCAGCGACTCTTAGCTGTAGCTTTCCATGTGTTGGTTTCTTGTGAGCTTTTCCTTCGTTCTTTGTCTTTCTATTTAGTCATGCTTTTCTTCAGAGTTTACAGACTGAGTCATGATTCATTGTATTTCTAGTGATTATGCAGGCTAATGCCAAAAAGAAGTTCGACGAAACTGTGGAAGCTCATGTTGTTTTGACTCCTGATATGCGCCGAAGTGACCTGGTACATGCTTTTGTCCTCTTCCTGGCCCACATTAAGTTTACTACCCGAGCATGTTATCACTCAACACATGATATTTGAACAGAAAGATTTCCTTTCACCACTTCTATTTTTATTGGTTTATATGTGTGAATTTATTCATCAGATGGTGGATGGTATTGAATATTTTGGTTTACTTGCTCTTTCATATGCAGAATTATTAACAGAAGTTTCATACCAATAGGGTGCTACCGTATTTGAGGCTGAATGAAAAACATATTGGACTTAGAAGGAGCTCATAAATCATTAGATTATAGAGGGCGTTAAACCTTTCAACCTAAATCTCAATTCCTGAACATTTTGGGGGCACTCTTCAGAATTTGCTTTGCATGCAATCTCATAGATTTGTTGGAAAACAATGAAAAATCACAATAATAATACTCCCTCTGTCCCATTTTATATGACACCTTTTCCTTTTTAATCCGTCCTAGAAAGAATGTCGCTTTACTCTAATTGGAAATAATTTAACTTTAAAATTCCTCTTTGACCCTTAATGAAATGATTCTCAGCCACACAAATATCTAAGGATTACTTTGGACCACAAGTTTTTAAAGTCTTCCTTTTTTCCTTAAACACTATGCAAGTCAAACCGTGCCACATAAAATGGTACGGAATGGTGGAGTAGTTTGTCAGGATAGTGTCTAGCACAACTCAAGTGTTAATTGTGTACTACTTAAAATAATGTAGTAGTAATAGTTGTCTAATTTTCAGTACTATTATTTTGCTAATAATAAGTAATATTATTATTGTGATTTTTCACTATTTCCCAATGAGATTTAACAATTCACTAAAAGTTCCTTAATATTTAAAACGAGCTCCAACTTTCTATATACTAATCAGGGTTGGTTAGGTTTTGCTGATTCCACATCTTTTGTTGTTTGTGAATGTATGGAGCAGATTTTATTGGTAGAAGCATGCTTCTAGTGCTCCTAATTAAAGAATGAATTTTCTGTTCCTTTGCTGAAATATTGTCAAGCCTCTAGAGATATAAATTCTCTTGCACAGGTGGTATAAACAGCGTTAGATTATAATCACGTTTCATTGCCAATTCTTCCGTTTTGTTTGACCTCTTCTAGTGTAGCTAATTTGACCTGAGTCCTAAGCAATCTTATTAGTTTGCCAGTGCGATCTCATAGTTCGCTCTTTTGAATTGCAGAAGCTTGAAGGTACTGTGGCTGTTCCTCATGGGTTTGGAAAGGTTTAAATGCATTCTTCATAAAGCTTAAGGTTAGATAATCATATGCTGTTTTAGATTTCCTTTTTGACTAAATATTTTGTTTCAGGTATATCGCATTGCTGTTTTTGCTGAAGGAGCTGCTGCTGATGAAGCCCGAGAAGCAGGTGCTGATGTTGTTGGTGGTTTGGAGCTCATAGAGAATATCAAGAGTGGTATTCCACTAACTTTTTTATTTAAGAATTGCAATAATTTAGAACTGTAATGGTACTTCTTATGTCCACTTGCTGATGTAAATGGTGTAAGTTATGAGGTCCATCTATTCCTTCCAGTCCGTACTCTATAAGGTTTACATTCATAACCTCTTTGGAGGCTTACATTCATAGCCTCCTCCAACATATGGATTGAAGTGAAGCTGATAAATTTTCATCCTAGCTGACTATTCATATGGAGAAGCCCTCTTTAACCTAATTCTTAGAATTATGAAAAGGTTACTTTATTTTTTGGAGGTGGATGCATTTAGGCAAGTGAGAATAATGGAACAAACAGTGGATATTAAGTGGGTGTTTGGATAGGCTTCTTTTTGGCTTTTGGCTTTTGGATTTAAACACTTTTTAAATTTTGGAAGTGTTTGGGTGACATCAAAAAGTGCTTAAAAGCACTTTTTTTAAGTTGAAAAAGTACCCAAAAAAGCTAAAAGCCAAAAGTAGGGGGTCCCTAACCTATGGCTTTTGGCTTTTAACTTATGAGCCACTTAAAAAAAGCCAATCCAAATACCCTTAAAAGATCCAGGTTCAAAGGAACACAAGAGTTGAAAATTTGATCACTTTTGATGTAAAATGCAAAAGTAATGGCGATAGATCTAATTTGAAGGGGAGTCTTCAATCTGTTGAATGAGACTCAAAGTAATATCATGGGAGTCTTCAATCTGTTGAATGAGACTCAAAGTAATATCATGGAATGTCGGGGGTTAAATGACCTGTGAACAAAAAAAAAAAAAAGACCTTTTACTTTCGCTCTGGAAGTACGACTGCAGTATACTTCCTATTATTGTGGGCTTCTCCTAGAATGATGGCGGAAATGCTGGTGAGTTGGTGAGCTAATGAGCTAGTGAGAGGAATACCTAAGAAAGTCCCTCTTAGTATGCTCTGGATGATTGCAGAGAAAGGTATAGTTAACATCTCGAAGAATTGAGAATCCATTCTTGAGAGTCAAATGCTCTTTGTTTCATACATATTTTTGGTGTAAAAGAATATCCCTCTTTGAAGATAGCAGATTAGATTTACTTACAAAAAAGGGAAGATATTAGGTTAGACTTCTGAGAGGCCGAATGATGGTTGAATACTTTGTGTACTTCTCATAAGTTTTACACTGTCTTGGCATGATAGCATTGAAACGATTTGACCTAAAATTTTCAAAATCAGGGACCAAAGGTGGACTAGCTTTAGGAAACTGCTGGAAGGAATAACTTACTCCCTCTGTTCACTTCGACTTGCCGACTTTGGATTTTCATGTCCCTTAAGAAACAATGATTAAGACGACTATTTTACTACAACACCCATATTAATTGATGTATACTATCGGGTCTGGAAATGATTTGAAAAATAAGTAATTAATATTGAGGGTAAAACACAAAAATAACTGTCTTTTCTTGATATGTTAAAAGTGACAAGTAAAAGTGAAAATCTATTTTCAAAATATTGAAAAAGTAGAAATGATCAAAGGGAGTAAATCGTCATTCAACTATAGCAATTTCTTCACTATAATCACTTATGTTTATTTTTTATCAACATAGTCTTTCAAGTTATGGGTTTTTGTGACGAGGGTTCCCAGGAAACAGCCTCTCCACCTCTATGAGGTAGTGGTAAGGTCTGCGTATATTCTACCCTCCCCAGACCCTACTTGTGAGATTCCACTGGTTATGTTGTTGTTTAAAGTCTTTCAAGTTATGATAAGTATTGACAAAGTCATTATAGTTAAAACAATACTCTCTGTTCACTTCTACTTGTTCGGTATTCCCAAAATAGATTTTCACTTTTACTTGTCATTTTTGACATATTGAGAAATGACAATAAATCTTTTTTCCTTATTTATCCTCAACATCAATTACTTATACTCCAAATTATTTTCCAAGATGTAAGACTACATCAATTAATATGGGTATTGTGGTAAAATACTCATACTAATCATTGTTTCTTAAAGGGCATCCAAAGTGGCCAAATAAAAGTGAACCAACGGAGTAAAAATATATTTACATAAACCTCCCTCAAGTTTGAGTTTGTATTCTTCTTTTGTGGTCATGCTTGCTCCTCTTATTTTATATTTTTAACCTAATTATTATTTAAAAAATTGTAATAATTAGGTTCAAAAAATTATTATGAGAATATAAAATAAAGAGGTAAACAAAACCACAAAGGAAGTAAGTTTTACAAAGACAAACTTGAGGGGACATTCATTAATTTTCCCTTAAGTTCTTTTCTTTTTTTTTTCCCTGTAATGACTTTGTAAATATTGTAAATAAACTAGGTTAAAAAATATAACCCGCCCCCCCACCACTACCACACACACACACCCCCCACAAAAAAAAAGTTAAGGGGGGGGGGAGCATAACCACAAAGGAAGTAAGTGTTACAAAGTAACTTGAGGGGAGGTTTATGTAATTATCCTTTTAGTGTTTTGTCTATGATGACTTTGTTGATAAACTAGCGTAACTTGAGTGACTTTGTTCATACAAAATAAACATAATTGACTTTAGTGAATAATTTGTTATAGTTAAATGACCATTTAAGTTATTCCCTCGCAAATGCTGATTAAAATCATTATAGTAAATTTGAGTGACCAAGAGGAGAATCACTTGGGTAAAACCAGGAAGAATTAAAGAGGCTTTGAAATGCTGGAATAGGGATGGCAACGCAAGTAGGAAGGAGGAGAGATGGAAAATTGTCCCTTCTTGTATATGGTGGACAGTATGGCTAGAAAGAAATCAAAGATGTTTTGCTGGAAAACAGAGGACCGTACAGAACCTTAAGCATGACTGCCTTGCATTATTATTATTATTATTATTTTTTTTGGTGTAAACAGATAGTAGTAAACAATGCTGTTACTGGTAGTACTAGTATTAACTGGCTGTAAGAAGCTTTAACTGGGATCTTTGTATGTACTAACTTTTGTGGGACACTACCCCCTTTTGTGATAGTGTTCCTGTGAATATATAGAAGTAACTGTTACCTTTCTCCAAAAAAAAATGCTGATTAAATCTGGTTTTAGAGGACTTCATTCCGAAACAAAAAGATCAGAAATTTCACCCACAAATTTAGGAATGATGATGAACCCTTCTTTTATTTTGAACATGTATGTATTCTAACCCTTCAGGAGGATATGTTGTTTCGATGTTATTCCTAGAGGTTGATTTTTTCTACGGTCGTTGGTTATAATGTCCTTAACATTTTAAATGTGATTATACATGCAGGAAATGTGAAGATTGATTTTGACAAATGTTTTTCCACTCATGCGATGATGCCGAACTTGAGACAGGTTTTTAAAATTGACTATTCATACTTGTCATTGATAGATTTCTTCTGTGATTGCACAGTAAATTCAGGGTCATTTGATTTGTCATTAATGTGAAGATGGATTAGAAAGATTTGAAACTGCAAGTTATCCCAAAAAAAAATTATGAACTTGAAGAGATAAGCATGGAAAAAAGTGCAGTATAGCCCCTGTAAAGAGGTATACTGGCATTTGGCTTACAAAGTTATGTGCATTTCTACCCTACAATTCTTAAAAGAATATCAAGGTATCCATTCTTTTGAAGTTCATTAAAAAATAGTAGGAGTGAGTCACGCGAGTGTTTATACTTTTCAGGACAAAAAAGGATGAATTCAATTTAACACCCCCCCACCCCCCCACCCCCCCATCCCCCCCC
>JAABOM020000012.1:5039493-5051465 GCA_011800125.2 Solanum clarkiae
ACTAATATTATTAAAATCAATTTATATTTTAAGTAAATAAATTATAAAAACTACAAAGAATTTAAAATAATCAAAATTAAAATAAATTAAAATGAAAATATAACAAAAAATTAAAACGTAATCAACATGTAATTATACTATGTACTTACCTGCAATTCACAGTCTCCCCCTATAAATTAAAAAGTGTAATTACACCCAATTATCTGCTGACTATGACTTGTCCAACCAAACAGGCCAGACAGTGTAATTACATCAAATTTCACCAAAAATCCAATTACCAGGGTATCCTTCCAAACAGACTCTAAATCTACTAGTTTGCCATAAAGTAATTACACTCCATTACTCCTTCCGATCTCTTCTATATATCGTCTTTACTATAAATAAATGATCCTAAAGATATTTCTTTTCACAAAATTAATGCATAAATAATAATTATTCTTCCTATTTTACCCTTGATAATTAATGAGCTTTGAAAAAATACATTTAACCAACTAAAAAAACTAAATAAACAATTAATGCACATTAAATAAAGACAAAATAATAAAGTCCCTTTTTTTTTCTTAATACAAGTGTCATTAAAAGGGACCAGGAGTACTTTAGAATCATAACAAACAAACAGATCTATATAATTTCAGTCTTGAATTTTAGAAATTGACAAATTGTACGTACTTGGATATTGAGAAATCAACCTTCATTCACTGGTATGTAAATTTGAAAGCTGTAACCAAAATTCAGAAACATCATAATATTTTTTTCCTAGAAACAGAAAAGCATGAACATCTCCTATGACGTATTATGGAGATTCACTAAGCATCTCCCTAGCATGAGCATGATAAATAAGGACTCCGTAAGCATTTAACATGACATAGAAACAATGACGGATGCTTAAAGCAAAGGAAAGATTCTGAGAATATCGCGAGAATTTTACAGGTTGCAGATTTTTTCTTCCCCAATATCTTCTGAATCCTATATGTTCCAACAGTGTAAATTGGTTTTGGTTATTCTGCCAGCGATGATATCATATATGAGGCATCAAATATTCAGTGCAATGCCAGACTGCATGAGACATTATAGCTTGAGGCCTTGTGCACTGAATCCAGCATACTTTTGGCAAAGATTGTCCAGTTAAATCAGTCAATTTCCAGCACCACTTTGCCAGGAATTAGACGTCTATCCTTGGCCTCGTGAGCCTCTCTCACCTGTGAAATTGGGAATGTTTTATCTACCGGGACTTGAAGTTTCCCAGCCTCAGATAACCGGCGTATCTCGTGTAAACCCTCAGAATCAGCCCTCATATAATTCCACCAATATTCTGTACCATGCCAACATAATAAATGCATTAGTTAAAGCACATATAAAGGCTCAACTTGATAGCACAAGTTTTGACCCCTCAGACTCAGAATTAACAAATAATAAATACCAGAAAATAGGCAGGCCACAAAATTTAATTCAAAACATCAGATGAATGACCAAAAAAGACATTTCTCTCTCTCTCCAACTGAAACATCAGATGAGTAGTAGGATGATCAGATGGTGTTCACTATGGTCACTCTTGACCAAGCACTCTAAACGCGGTCACATATTTTCTTTTGAAAAAGTGGTCACATGCTAGAAGTGAATCAAGTTTCTGCAGTTTGCAAACCTGAAGTGAGAGTTAGTCTGGACATACTTTATCCTTATTAGCTGATCATAATATAGAGATCAATATCTCCGTAATCTAAAAATATGAAAAGATGATCTAGGTCTGTCCAACTGATTAGGTCTACCCAGCAGTTCATTTGCACAGAATCTAGATTAGATATTGGTCAAGGCTAGATTATCTCCTTCAGAGAACTATGTTAGAGAATTATAAATCATAGTCCAACAGGAACCCCACAATTTTCTCAGGACACAAGTTTTATACACAGGGATCCTCTCACCTATGTTGTTCATATTGATGAACAAAGTAGCAGGAGGAAAACTAGGCAGGAGAACTAAGATAGTCTAAAGGCGTCTCATTTGCTATATGAAGATGATACACTTGCACTGCACAATGCAGAGACGGATTAACTCAACCTGAAGAAAATACTTTTGTGCTATTATGTGAACAACACTAGTAACGACCCTTCTAATCATTTTGTGAATCTTACCAAATTTTTTCCCTCTATTTTAACCCTTTTTGCGGCTTCTATATGTAATTTATGACTTGAGGGAAGGAGCGACACGATTTTCAAATTAAATAAAGAATTGTTTTATTTCTAATATATAATTGAAAAAGGGGAATTAAGAGGGGGAAATGGAACTAAATGGGCAAATGCCCAAAACAGAAAAGGAAAAGACAATAAAAGAAAGGTAAAAGGGCAAGTCCCAGTTAATTAAGAGGGAAAAAAAGGACCTGCATGCAGCAGGCATCACATAACACGCAGAAACAGAAACCAGTGGAGGAAAGAAAGGAAGGGGAGAAAAAGAGGAGAAAAACAGGGATTTTCATCCCAAAGTGTAAGGTAATGATTCTCGTCTTTTCCATTAACTTTTTATGTGATTATGAACGGCCTTTTCGGGTAAAAACATCTAGAAATTATGTTGAACCAAGAAAATATAGTCGTAGAGTGTTTACAACAAAATCTTGATTTGGTAATTGAATAATGATCTGTTTTATTTGACATGCGAATTTGTTTTGCTATAAGCATAAGCCAAAAGAAAATTTCAAATTCAAATTTGGGGGCTCGGGGTGACTTTGCCAGCCGAAAATAAATATAGGAATATGGGTGTTATTAGATTGGTATCCGTATGAAGATTATGCATTTAAGGTTTTGACCATTTGAAAATGTTACAAAAAAGCAAGTTCGTAATTTGATGTTTGGGCTTCGATCAAGGCAAGAATAAATTTCTTATTTGCGCAAAGTGTTAGTTTTTGATGAAATAAATATTTTTCAAAGGGTAATGTGTAATAATGGGGTCCCATATAAATGAGATAATGAGTATTTAAGCGAGTACTGGTGCCCTGGTATGGGAAAACTTACATGAAATTAATTATCGATTAATAGGAACTCATGAGTTAGATATGATAGCATTGTTGAGACTTGCAAAATATGTGAACTTGATTTTGATTGATGATCCTTAGTTGTCGGATTGATTTATGAACTAATGTTATATATTTGATCATGCATATTCATACCACTCTTATTATTGCGTGATAAATTATTCGTTGATATTGCCCATTCAATTATTCGTAAAATTTATATTTTGATTATGCCGATGGAAAATGATTTTAGTAAGTGACATCATATGAAGTCGATGGGAAATGGTTTTGGCTAATGGTATTGTGCCGATGTGAAATGGTTTTGGTGAGTGTTGTTGGGCTGATGGAAAATGGTTTCGGCAGGTATATGGGCCTCATAAGTCCCTCTGGTCCCAACTATCCGACAGAAGAAGCAGGAGTACACCGTTAATTGGCCAGTACATTGCATGGCATTAAATTCCATATTGCATTTCATACTGATTTGGTGTTGTAAAATTATTTGGTATTGAGTTGTTCAGATGATTGTGGTACTGATTTGACTAGATACATTTGAGACATCTTGTGATATTAGCAGTGGTGTAACTAGTTGTTTTGGAAAAGTACATGTTTTAATAGGTTGAGGTGATTTGTTGTATGGGAAAAGAATTGTTAGGATATATCTCGTTATTACTTCTGAGACTGATATATTTGCGTTGAGGGTCTTCCGGAAGCAATCTCTCTATCTCTATGAGGTAATGGTAAGGTCTACGTACACTCTACCCTCCCCAGACACCACTTGTTGGATTTCACTGGGTATGTTGGTGTTGTATCTTGTTATTACTTCTAGGAAGAGTTAGTAATCAAAGCTTGCTGAGAACACATGTTTTGTGTAATCACTCTATACTTTCTGCACCAGTTTGTGTGCAGGGACTGAATCAAGTACTAACAATGCTTGACTTTCTGTTGCAATTGGGATTTGTGGCTGTTAGAATCCAAGGTGAGCTTCTCTCTTTTCAGGAGTACTGAATTCTAGACTATTATTTTCTGTCTTATTTCCTTTTAAACAATTGTTTTAGTTTTTCAGACTTGTTTTCTATCCGGAAATGCTCTTGTACCGGTGTCACCGGGTCTTGGGGTATTTGAGTTTTGACTTTATTAATCCCTTTTAAAGAGTTAGTTGTAGACCCTATATAAATTCTGCATTAGTTGTCAATTGGTTAATAAAAGAATGGGGCTTGCCTACTGGGTAGTGGGTGTCCTCATGGCCTAATGGGATTTTGAGTCGTGACAATACTTAAGGAAAAAAGATAGAAGGGCCTATGAAGGATTAAGAATTCCTCTAGATACTAGAGGAAATATTTTATTGGTACATTTTTTTTTTTGTACAGATGATATTCCAATTAATTTTGATATATTGTGTAAAAGAATATGTCAGCATGAAGGCTTGTTACCTTTATATATACCTTCTATTCAGATCGTGTACCCAATATATCAAAAAAATTATTTGCTTTTATCAACAAAAGAAATAGAGAGCCATCAAATAGGATTTAGGACCAAAATTACCTAAACAAATATGCTTACAAAATTTGTCCTCAACTACCTAAAGATTATTCCTCCAAGAAAACCTTTGTGAAGGAGAGAGAGAGAGAGAGAGAGAGAGCGCGCCCAATTAACAAGAAATGGATGTGGTCAGGCTTGTTATGTTAGTCTCACTTGCTCCTAAAACCTTTTAAATTTAACACATGCTCTATCCCAAGGAAAAGGTCATAGCAATATCAGAATGACTCTACCATCTACTTCAAATAAAGTATCTGATATCACTAAATGGATGAAGGTTTCATCCTGTTATCTACTTCAATGAAGATCAGTAATCTGTTTGTCATTCGCACTTAAATGTCCTTCTAAAACCTGTCAATAAGCATGAAATATGCTGCTAGTTATACTAATCCAATAAAATAAGGTCATAGCCGTATCAGAATGACTATACTATACACTTGAAAAGAGCATTTCATATTTTTAAATAGATGCAAAGGCATCATCCCCTTATTCACTTGTTGCCTTAAAAGACATCGCAAACCCAGGTCAATTTAAAATGACTCTCTGGTTGCTTTATCTACTATTATTCAGATCATAACACCTGTCGACCTCTTCATCTAATAGTAAAAGTACAAGAGACAACCAACCTATGAGATAATGCAACAAAAAGTCTTGAATCAAGTCTACATCAACAATCTGGTTGTAGGAGTTACAGCTAATAGTAAGATGGTACCTAGGACTTCACCTACAGTTTTATTTTTCCTGTAATGCTTTCCACTTTGTTCTGAAAATTCACTGACATATAGCAAGAACATATTTCATATCATTACAGGTGAACTATAGATTCATGTTCTTTTCTTCTTCTTTTTCCCTTTTTGTTTTAGATAAAGGGTGTTCTCAATTTCATAAATACCGGGAAAATCCATTTCTGCCAAACAGTATATAGAAACTTCAGAAGAGCCCATACCTATTCCATGAGAATATCGATATTGGACTTGCTTCTTCAGCAAGATGGCTGTTGCCATAGGAAGACCAATAGCTAGTCCGTACCTATCAGTCACCGATGCAGCCTCCCCCTGTGAGCAAAGAACAGGAAATCTTGCTTAAGACCATACCAGCAAATTTTTCGGCATTTATAAGAAAATAAAGTAGAAGATTCAGGGCTATAAAAGACAAATCCTTACCTGTAACGTCATATAGTGTCCACCTCTCTTTAAAAGACTAATGCCCATTCTCTCCGTATCCGGCACACCAATGGTATCTAAGACAGCATCAAAATGCCCCTTGAGTGCGATTTCAGCATCCTGTAAACAAGTAAACAAGCAAGCAAGTCAATCCTGGCAAAAGGACAGGGGGGAGATTATGCCAATAATGCCATTAAAAAAAACCAATCAAGCATATCATGTTCAAATAAAATAACATGATGGAATTAAAACTCGAGAACTACTACAGCAAAGTCACCTCAGTGGTATAGTCAACGGCCTGCTCAGCACCGGCTGCTAACATGCGACTTATACTCTCTCCTCCACACGTAGTAGAAACATGGCAACCTGCAGCCACTGCAAGCTGAATTGCGGAGAAACCTACTGCTCCTCCTCCACCTATGACCAATACTCTATGCCTGAAGTAATTTGATTGAGAAATAACAATATAAGTATAAACAGCACACATATATCATTTCGAGGCATCATATTGTCTCTATCCATGAAGATCCATTCAGTATCATGAGGTCAATATGAAGTAAAAGGATTCAGTTACAGTAACAGCCGAAATGTGCATTGACCTCTTAAATAGGATTTATGAGTTCAGATGGCCATGACTTGGGAACAATAAACAGTGGGGGTGGGCATAAATATAGGAAAACTGAAAAACCGAACTGGACCAAAGCCAAACTAATTAGGTTCTTAAGTTCAGTTTTGAGTTTTTTTCCCTCAAAAATTCGGTCCTTCGATTAGATGTTCAGTGTAAGGTCCATAGTTCTTCATTGCACGGAAGAACCAAACTTTTATACCAACTACTTTTCCTTCTTGTTCTCTTCGTTTTTTCATTCTTCCTAGCATGATTATCCTCCTTCAGGATCCTCAAGGTATTTATAGACGTGAAGATAGTATTAAATGACAGGCACAATAACTGTATTCGCAATTTTTCCTGTAAAAAGTCTATCTATAATGCAGTTTCTACATTCATCTTGGCAGTTTAAATCATATTAAGCGCATAGATTGTGTTGATGATGGAGAAAGGGAAATCAAAAACAAAAAGATCAGTCATAGTTGATTTTATCAAACAGTAGCTTATGCATCTCTTCATCCAGCTTCATGACATATTCAAGAGAGAGAAAATAAGGATATTTTCTTTCTCATTCACACTGAAAAGAAGTGTCTTAGAAACACCGAACTAAAGTTGAATAATACCAAACGAATTAGCTCGGTTCGGTGTTTGGTGTACACTTTTCCAAAACCGAACACCTACCCCTAATAAATAGCAAGTATTATATGCTAAGGTTTTGAATCCATGCGAATCAACATCCTGTTTCTCAAAGAAAAAGGAAAAGCCATTCTTTTAACTAATTTTCATTTCTAGGCAAAATAATTTTGTTCAGCAGTATTGGAGCAACTCCATGTTTTCCCATTACGCCAATAAATGTATCTTGAAACTTACTCTTTATGCACTTCCAAGTACAAGACTTTATATGCACTCCAATGGAAGAATCATTATTACATAATTACATTCAAAAGAATACAATGTTAGTCATCAACATGCCAGTAAATAACTTTATCTATTGATCACCTAAGTGAACCAAAACTGAAAAAAATTAATTTGATAAAGAAAAAACCAAACAGAGTAACATTTCAATCCCTTAGAATAACTTTTACTCACATGCCATCATAATTTACTTGAAGCTGTTAACTTCTTTTTAAGTGGAAGTAGTCTTTGAAGTCAAAAACCAGAAAATCAGAAATTCAGAATTTAAATGCACAACAATTTTAGAAAATATTGATGACTCAGCAAAATAGTGGAACACCTTCTTAAATTATTAGTTCCGTGATATAGTAATACTTGCATTAACTTCCAGTTCTGTTTTCCCAGAGTTATTTATTCAAGTCTAACTGATGAATTCAGATCCATACAGTGTGTGTATAAAGTACATCATCAGTACTAGTGCATATTTCCATCCTCCCTCTCCTTCACACAAAGGGTGATAAAAGAGGGAAAAGAGAATGATTTCACTGGTGAAAAAATTAAACCTATCAGATAATAAACATACCCCTCTCTTATTCTGGCAGTACTTTTGAGCGCACGCCAAGCAGTTAGGGCAGCAAAAGGGATAGCACTAGCTTCCTGCAGGACAGCATAAAGAGCCTTAGCATGCTAGAGTAGTAAAAAAAACAAGATGTGTGATGTGAGACGATGCAGATAACAAGAAAGAAAATTGACAGGGATAATAGCCCAACAACAATGAACTTCAGAAATTGATAACTTAAACAGCAGGCTGAGGGGTGGGGAGTAGGAAACAAGATAGACACTGATTTTATAACTGATCACGAATAGCCAGAAAATGATTAAAAGAAGAAAACTATTCTTAGGAAGTTGGTCTGACTAAATGGGACTAAACAACAGCATACCACATGTGAAAGTGATCCCGGCTTTGGAGCAAGTTCGTCCTCCGCAAGAATAGCATAGTCGGTATAAGTACCCCTCACAGCGGTTGGATGCAGAGCACCAAATATCTCCTGCCCAACTGTAAGTGACTTAACAGAATTTCCAACAGCTGCAACTTCACCGCTTATATCTCGGCCCAAAATCAATGGTAGAAGTGGTTCAAAAATTGAACGTCCATATCCTGATCGCATCTGAAACATATTAAAGCATCTACTAAATGATCAATGCAAAATAATGTGAAGAAGGATTTGTGATCACAATTTCTATGGCATAGCTTCCCAGCAAGAAATATGCTCAGAAAATTTAGGGGAAACATTAGCACGAGCTTTATAACTATTTTCAGTTCTCAATCGTAGAACAAGAAAAATACAGAATTGTATCCGTCAAATTAATATCATGTCCACATTGAATTGACAAATGTATATAAATATTTCCATAGTAAAGAAAGAGGGAAAAAAATAAGACATTTTATTTTAGATGTTTATCTGCATTGCATTCCCTTCATAATAATACTGTATTCATCCGGAAGCATGATTTTCACTTAATAAGTTCCTATACCTTTATTTATAATAATAAATTAATATTAGAAAAATATTTGTTCATAATCAACTTTAAGAAGGGGATTACTTATTCAACAATTGCCGTGTGGCACATAAACAAAAAAAATTACGGGATTGATAACATAGACCAAAGATTCTCCACTATGTTTGAGATATCAGTTCATCAAAATTCTCTAAAGTGGATGCCTCTATGCTTTCTCAGACAAAAACAAAAACAACAACATACCCAGTGGAATCCCACAAGTGGGAGGGTAGAATGTACCCAGACCTTGCCACTACCTCATAGAAGTAGATAGGTTGTTTCCTGGGAACCCTCGTCTCAAAAACCCATAAGCAGAATAAACTAGATCTGACAAAAAATAAAAGAAAGGGATAGCAAAAAATGACTAATAATCAAAAGCACATGACAATACGTAAATATGATACAATTAACACATAAACAACAAATAATGACAACACATGTTATAAAACACTACTACTCCTCTACCCTACTATACCCCATGACTAGATAACCACCTAACCCTACTAACCAATTAGCCTACTACTCTAATTCGCTACCTCCACTTCTTTCTATCTAGGGTCATGTCCTTAGTGAGATCAAGTTCCGCCATATCATGTTTGATCACCTCCCCCAAGTACTTCCTCGGTCTACCTCTACCCCTCCGTGTAACTCCTAAAACCAACCTCTCGCACCTCCATATCGGTACTCCTCAGACAAAAACAAAAGCAAAAAAAGAAATGAAATCCATAGATTGCTTAGAAGGTCTTGAAGGTATAAAATTTTGCCCTAATTTGAACAATTTTCTAGTATATCCTCTTTTCCCCTAGTCACTTCAACTTCAAGAACATTCTATTGACATGTCTGAATTTTCTGAAATCATCAGACAATTCATCTAGTGCTAACTAATCAAAAACTCACGTTGCGGAGATGAGGATATTGTGATGGATGCGTGGACATACCAGGAGGGGATAAGATTAGGAATGAGATCATTTGGGGGAAGTTAGGGGTAGCCTCTGTGGCAGACAAAATGAGAGAAGTGAGACTGTGATGATTTGGGCATATGCAGAGAAGACGTGTTGACGCACATGTTAGGAGATGCGAGAGGTTGCATGTAGGGGTTATGCAGAGGGCTAGAGATAGACTGAAAAAGTATTAGAGGGAGGTGATTAGACAGGATATGGCGCACCTTCATATCACCAAAGACATGAAGGTCGCGTATTAGGGTAGAAGGTTGGACGGCTAGCAAGGGTAGAATGATGTCTAGCTTTGTGATACAGCAGGTTATTAGAGGTAGTCGTGTCTTTTTATATTGTGTTGTTATTGTCCGTCATTCATTTTGTTACTTTTTTTGTCTTTACAAATTATCATTTGCTTTTCATTCGAGTCATTTGGTTTCATATGTAGTATTTTCTGCTTTTGAGGATGAGATATTTGAGATGAGGGTCTCCCGAAAACAGCCCCTCTATCTCTACGAGGTAGTGGTAAGGTTTGCTACATTTTACCCTCCCCAGACCCCACTTATGAGATTTTACTAGATATGTCATTTTTGTTCCACGTATTTGAGTTTCTCATAATATAATTGGTCCTAAGCAAAATAAAGCAGGGATGATAGCCAGCACAAAAAAAAAAATCTAAACAACTGACGATCCATATAATCATCCCAACTTGACAGAAATTGAGGTATGATGGATTAACAATCTACTGAAAAATTACACTCGAATTTTCAAGTTCCAACACAAAATTGTATTATAGGTCGATTTGGCAACATTTCCAACCAGAAGAGTGAAAAGCACACCTAAAGTATTTGTGTTTTTTGAATTTCATACTTGAACTATCGAAACACACCTCAGCGATCAGTCGTTCACTTCTCCTACCTGGACGAGTCGAGTTCTTTTTCAGAAAGTAAAAGTGAACAACTGATAATTAAGATGTGTTTCGATAAACATTTGGTGATTGTTCAAGTAGTAAACTCACACACGAGTATACATTAGGTGTATGTTTGAACCTTCATTAAAATAACAATTGACCTATTTCTAGTATCAGAGGGTAAGGCAAATAACCGCCAGTATAAAAATAGTCTAAACCAAATAGGATTTTCATATAATCATCCCAATAAGACACCTCAATTTCTCTACTGAAAAACACATGAATTCCAATTACCAATACGAAATTTCACTACAAGTCAATTTCTCCCGACAATTCAAAACCAATCAAAATGAAATTGGAAAATAAAATTAAAAAAATCGAACTCACTCTGGTATCAAGTGGATTAACAGAAACAGCACGAGCACGAACAAGCACTTGATTAGGTTTTAGATCAGGGACAGATACATTGTCACGAAACTCAAGCACCTCCGGTCCACCAAATCGCGGCAACAAAACTGCTCTACAGCTCGTAACAATACCTCTTTTGTCAAAACCTAGCATCGAAATTCCGCCATTTCCAGTAGCAATCTCAATCCTCCTACTCAATCGCATCATTGTTTTGCAATAAAATTGAGTGATTTTGAGGAAAATCAAAATTTTGGTGAAATCATATTTGTTTTGAGTGAAAATGAATGTGTATACATGCAAAAGAGGGGGAGAGTGAAGTGGACGTGTCTGCTTTTTTATCCGCACAGACAAAAATTGGTAGCGTGGCTGCTTTCCAAATGTGCAACCTAGGGCTTATTAAACACGGTAAATTTGGTGCACGTTATTAGTTTTATCTACAAATTATTGATAATATTAGAAATACTCTTTTACTTAACTAATTAAGCTAAAATACACCTCTAAACTATCACAAATGTTAAAAACATCCCTTAACTTGGCAAGAATTTAGGGATGTATTTCACTCTTGTTACAAGATTAGAGTTGTATTGAAATTAGTTAATCAAGTAGATGGGTGTTTTTAACACTATCAATAGTTTAAAGATAAAACAGATAATTCATGACAAGTTTAAGTGCATTTTTAATACTTTTTTCTTTACCATTTGAGTTGATGGCTAAAAAAAAGGGGGTCAGGAACACGATATCGTGAGATTAATTATTGCAGGATTAGTTATCTTATCATTTATTTGGAAAAATTTATTCTATTATGGTATAAACAACAACAACAACATACCCAGTAAAATTCCACAAGTGGGGTCTGGGAAGGGTAGAATGTACGCAGACCTTACCACTACTATAAAAGTAGAGAGGCTGTTTCCTGGGAACCCTCATCTCAAAACCCGTAAGCAGAAATAACTAGATATGA
>JAABOM020000012.1:5051565-5081364 GCA_011800125.2 Solanum clarkiae
TTTTGCTTTTCCTCTTCATCCCTACACTCAAACCACTCTGTGTAGGCGACCTTCTTATCCTTCACTTTACCCTGGACATTCTATTATGGTATAAGTAATGGAATAAATAATTCAATTGATATGTAATATCTTCAACCAACTGAAGGATAAAATAATTTTATATTTTATTTCGAGACTATTATATTTTATCCTCACACTAGAGGTTTCTTTAGAGTGTGTTTGGTATTGGAAAAAATGCTTTATTGCCTTTTCATTTCTGGTTAGATAAAATTTTTGATAAATTTTTTTCTAAAAATAAGTTCCTTAAAAATGAGAAGTTGACTTTCTCAATAAAAGTAGGCCAAAAATTTTCTATTAATGACATTTTATGTTAATTGACCATTCCAACCCCGAGGCCTCCCGCCTAACTTTTGAGATAATATTTTTATGCTTACCCATCAAATATTAGAAAATAAGTAACAAATCAACTTTAGATAATTAATTTTATTTTTAAAATTTAATATAATATTGTGATTATATTTGTGCAACAAAACAATACGCATATAGTTATAACAAATAAATCATTATAATTTTTAAATTGTATAATTATTAAGTTGATAATTACTGTTTTAATAATTACATCAATTTTAATTACCCTAAGAGTTATATTTTAATTTTTACATGAATGAGCCTTGTAATTCTTCCTTATTCTTTGTCGATCTATATGAATAGTTCTCTTTGTATGACTTACTCTCAACATATAGGGGTGTAGTATTAAAACTTAGTGAAAAACACACGTACCTTCAAAAATCTTTTGGTTAATAGGGATTAAGAATATAATATTGATAATATTTTGCATAAAACACAATTAGAAGTAATATTAAATTATACGAATTGGACAAACATATTCTTTATTAATAGTGTCGTTTGACATGATTATTGAAAGATTCAGATGAAAGAGTGAATCATAATTCTTTCTAGTAATTTATTTATTTATTTATTTTGCATTTCTTTTTTCAACTATAAGGGAGAGTTGACCATAAATATTTTTAATCTTTTTGAGAATTGAATTTCATAAAAAAGATATTTGATCATAAAATTCTGAAGTATAACTTCAATTTGTCAAAGTCAAATATCATTTTTACTAAAACGTTTCCTAATAAAGATAAAAATGAAAGCAAGAGAATTATGTCCTTTGAGCTCATATATCTATAATCCAAATATTTTTGTGAAAAAAAAAATTGTTTATAGAAAGATAAGTATGTATATGATAACTTGTGGTATTTTAAATCTTATAATTTGTTTAAATCAAGAAATGTACTGATTAGTGACCTTAATTTTACTTAATAGCTCTAAATGCCAATTTTACTACTACATAATACCAACAAGAAAATATTTAAATAATTCAACATACATTAGATATAACAATAACACTTCTGTTCAAATTATGTCAAATACTCTTATCATCAAAAGAAAACAGAAATCGAGAATGAAAAAAATTCTTGTTAGGGAGCACTTTCTCCTGAATGGAATCTTATGCATTCTGAATTCGAAATAGTCAGACTCTAATATAAATATCGAATACGAAATGAAAAATCAAAAGAAAAATACAAGCACACATGATAAGAAAGAAAACATTGACTGACTCCACCCTACTCTCCTTAGCCCCTCTATCCCCAATAAACCCTCTCTCGTGTGGCACCTTATCTTTTATAGTATTTGTCTAGATTGTATATAAAGAATTTCGGGACAATATTTGTCACTCCCCCTAGTCATATTAACTAAATTTTGGAGACCTTTTTTTAGTTCAAAACAAATGAATTGTTCAATATTTAAGATAAATATTTGAACTTTATTTCATTTTTGCCCTTCATTTACATTATTTAGGTGATAATTAAGTTCAAGAGAGTTAATTGCTCATATTTACTCTTCCCGTTTATCTTTACTTGTCCATTATACTAAAAATTGATGTTCATCAATACTTGTCTACTTTATGAAACCAAAAGATAATTTTACACTTAGTTCCGAATTTGTCCTTATCATTAATTATAATCATTTTTCTATTACATTTTCTAACACATTGTATTTATTACATTCAAAGGGTGATTAAGTAAAATTATCCCTGTATATATACTGCTTTTTAATCTGTGTGCCAAGTCAATAGTAGATAACTATTGCCGGGTGGAGGAAGTATGATTTTACGTTGAATTATTTCTATTTTCAAGAATAGTTTGAGAATAACTATGAGGACAAAAATAAAAAAAAATAGTTATTAATTTATGTCCTAATTTTTTTTCTTTCCTGGATGTGCATTGCCGATGGTCTAAAAGAAATGATTTGTAATTTTTGTTACAAATTAACTACATTAAATTTACTTACCAAACACAAAAAAATAAGTAAAAGATTCACTTATTTTTCGAAAAAAATACCATTCACACCCTTAGAGCCAAGGTCTCAAAGAAATGGCCATGTATGACAAGCAAATTCAAAAGAAAATGACTTGTAATTTCTATACAAACAACAACAACAACATTACCATAATGCCTCAAAGGCTTCCACCCATTGCAGGGTAGGGGGGGTCGGATGTACGCAGCCTGACCCCTATGTTTAAAAATATAGCGTCACTGTTTCCAGATAACCCATGATGAGCGTTGAAAGTTGCATTGACTAACTGCTACTTCACAATTGAATTAAGCGCAGACAGTTTAAAGAGCCATTTTGCTTTATTCCATCATACCCCAAAGCCAAAAAATAGTGAATCTTTGGCTCCTTCCGAGATTGATGGATTGTAGTTTTTATACAAATTCTAAGAAAATTCTAATAGATTACTACTAACATTAAAGCTACTGCAGTGCTCGAGTTTCAAGGGGAAGCAGCTTTTCAACCAAACGATTTCTTTTCTCATTTGCATCCTCGCAGCACAAGATCACTAAACAAAACACATATCACAGGCAAGATTGTTTTGTGTGCAGTTGGTGGTGGAGTAACTAGAATAGCCAAAGGTCAAGCAGTGAAACCTGCAGGAGGTATCACGATGATACTAATGAATCGTATAAGTCAAAGTAATAACAAGAATATTTCTAGTAGAACACAGCTGATGCAGATGGTCAAAAAATTCTTGCATATATAAACTCAACATCAAATCCTCAAGGGACAATAATAGGAGATAAAAACACTCCGGTCATTGCTTCTTTTTCTTCTCGCAACCCCTGGCCCTGGTGTTAAATATTTTATTATATTTTAATTAATTGAAATCTTTAACTTTATTATTTATATTTGAAAATTCTCTTGTTAGTATTTTGGAATACAGTTTTCTTATACCCCTCCCCTGGATAGTTATTTGATTGTTGAGCTTGAATTTTTTTTTATGAAGATTTGATGTTTGGTATATAATGACTTTAGTATTGTTTAACTAAATCACCTTATTTGTGTATAATAACTTTAGTATTACTTAACTAAATCACTTTGTTCATGTAATAATAACCCTAGTACTATTGCTTAATTGGATCCACAGTAGCCTTCTGTAGATTATTCATGTACTAGACAAGGGTAGAGTTACATTCATTCAAGAGTCGTCAGATCAACTAGGGGTGTTCATGGTTTGGATACAAACCGATCCAAACCGATTAAATAAATTGATTTTATTTGGATTTGGTTTGGTTTGATTTTAGTTTTTGAAAATTGATAGTGTTTGATTTGAGTTTGGATTTGTTTGGAAAAATCGAAGAAATAACCAACTGACCCGACAAATGATATTCACATATTTTATAATTATTCATATATAATACAATATTTATAATCTACTTATGAAAGCATACTAGAAATTTTACTATCTTTTTCTTCTACGTCAAAATGATGAATAAGAAACTCTTTTCACAGTAAATTTAATGATTGAAAGTTCTAATATCAATCATTCTAACTATTTTTCGTTTTAAATAGATTATTGTCACATTTTCTCCATTTTAAATGTATCATTGCTTTTAGACATAGTTAATAACCGAATAACCGAACCAAACCAAACCAAACCAAAACCGATAACAACTAAACCAATCAATGTAGATTATAATTGGGTTAGTTTAATTTTGAAAATTTAAAAACCAAATTAAGTTGATTTGATTTTGGTTTTCACCAATAATCGACCCAAATCCATCAGTGAGCACCCCTAAGATCAACTATACAGGAAAAAAGCAGATACTAACAATGATCAGCAGTTTCATTCAGTAGACTATCACCACTTTTCAACTACCATCAGAGTTAACTCCATAGTCCAATATTTGCTTTACAAGATACAACCTCTTCTGCAAAAACTCTAATCAGAGTCGAATAAAAGCCCTCGTGGAGAATGTTGTGAGCAAATAATCCAAAATTGTAAACAGAAATCTAGAAAACCTTTCCTAATTGTCCTTGTATGCACTTTCAACTTCTGATGAAGTTCATTAGGCAAATATGAAAGGCCTGCTCGATTCTATATGAGAACAATTTAAAAGCACCAACAGGAAGGGGTTTAGGATATATGAATATGAATCTAGTACAAAAGACTGGCAATTTCCAGTGACAGAGCACGAAAGAGATTATATGTTCCTCCTTTCACTAGCAGAACCAGTCTTGGGTAGATCCATGTCGCGATTCTGACAGACCATAAATAGTGAGATGGAGGGTTTAATAATAATTCTTCCGCTGAGCGTATCACATCAACAACAATCATCTACAATGTTTAGTCAGTTCTCTCCCTGCTCCACCCTAGTTTGTAATTTGATGCATGTAATGAGCAATGAGATAAATTTGAGTGATCATCTCTCATTAGGAAGCATTTTCAGCATTATTCAGACACAGGTTTTCTCAAACTCCTGTTTTTTTTCTTTGGTTTACGCTTTTTCTGTTTCTCCTTCAGTCTTGCAAAGTCCTTGATGCTCTTTTCCCATTCTTTTCTGTGCTTTAGGTAAAGCATCATAGCAGCACGGGCATCTTCTATCTGCAAAATATGCAGATGGATACAAGTTAGAATTCAGTAGGATACAGACCTGGGATAATAAACTGACACACTGATATAAAATTGACTTTTTTAGATTCAGTCTGTAAAACCAAGTAATATTTGGAGGTCCATAACAGTATAGATACAGTGAGGATCCCACTGGTTAGAGTGAGAAACAACAGAACATAAATGTAAAAGACCACAATTAAGTCACTAAAAGAATAGAACTAACTGGGCAGTGCTCTCCATTTTGTATCTCCACTCCAAGGACTTCAGTAGCAAGGTTCCGTAGTGCGCGACTGCGTCCTTCCCTAATTTATCAGCCCAATGTCAGCACCATATTGCATCCAAAATACAGGCTAGTAGCTGAAATTGCAAGGAATCAAAAATTTCTTTTTGGTGGGGTGGTGGGGGGAAGGAGCAAAGATTACCTTAGAAAGTGTTTATATTCAGAAGTGTCACGAATATCCTGCTTTTGATGGCTTAATAACAAGGCCTGTACAGGAAACACTTCCCATTTAGTTAAAGAAAGTACTCCAGATGCAAAATCTGAGAAGGTGCACAGTTACCTTAAAATCGTTTCTCAGAGCATGGCCAACAAGAATCCGTCCCTTTATTAGTTCTGCCACCTCCTTCTGAATGACACGGAAATCTTTTGCTGCAGATAACATCAGAAGAGCACATTACTTAGGCAAAATAAACAAAATATTCTTGATATTGCTTTGAGCATATAACTTGCAGAAAGTGGTGTTCACAAAAATGCAGTTACTCCGTCCATAAATACTTGTCCAGATCGAAGTCAAACTAACACTAGGTCAAACTTCAAACTGACTGCTAAAAACAATTGATCCAAATTGAAATATATAAACCTTCATATTAGAGATAAACTGATAGCCCATCCAACTTTGGACCATTAACTAGTGACGTTGTTCAACAAAGATTGCAATATAATTATCTTTTATACAAATTTTGCAACTGTTTTTTTTTTAATTTTTTATTTCGAACAAGCCATCTGTTGTAAGTATGATATCATATGTATGGGATCGTAATCTTTCCCTCAAGAGAATGTTGAATGAAAATAGTATGATATGTTTTCCCTTGAGTGTTCCCTTGTTTTTTAACAAAAGTAAACCTCTAGAGAAGTTACTTTAACTTGCACACTCTATTTCCATACCATTCGTCAAAACCCGGAAGAGGATCCATGTAGCTGCTTCTTCGAGTTTTCCAGTCAAGAATGCGATCTTCACATCTAGTTGTTGAAGGGGCCAATCAAGGTTGACGGCATGGTCAGAAGAACTCTGATTGAATTCAACTTGGCAACAAGACTGAATGTCTCGAGATAGACAATCCCATAAGTCTGAGCGAACCCTTTTGCTACCCTCTTGCAGCCCACTATTTTCTTTTCACGTGGTAGTTCCACTATTTCCCAGGTTTCATTTCTCGCAAGAGTGTTCATCTCCTCTGGAACTGCCTCCTTCCACTCAGGAATGTTTAAAGCATCCTGCAAGTTCTCGGTATCTCCATTCCAGATAATTGAGAAAGAAAAGCTATGTAGGAAGGGGATAATTTTCTGTATGACAAAATTGACATGGGATGAGTGATTTGTGAATATCTAACTATGATCAGATCTGATTTTGTAAGATCTATATTGATCTGATAAAATCAATTTATCGTTAGTGTAGCTATCACTTCATGGTACTTTAAATTGATTTGGGGGTTGTTATGCCCCTGAAGAAGTTGTGCGAGGAGGACTAGTTAAGGAAAATAACAAGAAAAGAGTTGTGACAGAGGCCGAAGTGGAGGATTTTTGAAAGAAAATGCCAACTAAGGAATATTCTGTTGTTGAACAGTTGAAGAAAACTCTCACCCAAATTTCTCTGATGTCATTACTGATGAATTCTGCAACTCATAGGAGCGCTTTGGTGAGGGTTCTAAGTGAAGCTTATGTTCCAGCTGAGACACCAAGTGAGAGTTCTTCAGCCATGGTAGGACAAGTCTTGGAAGCTAACAAAGTCTCTTTTTATGAAGATGAACTTACACATGAAGGCCGGGGGCATAACAAAGCTTTGAACATCAATATTAGATGTAGGGACAAGTTTATTTCTAGAGTTTTAATTGATAATGATTCTGTTGTTAACATTTGTCCTGTCATTACATTCGAGCTTTGGGGATTGATATTGGAAAAATTCGTGAAAGTCATGGGAGGGTTAGAGATTTTGATGGGACGCAAAGGGGAGTCATTGGAGAAATTGATTTGCCATTACAAATTGGACCCGAGGAGTTTATAGTGGAATTTCAAGTGTTGGACATATCTGCTAGTTACAATTTATTACTCCGAAGGCCATGGATCCATATGGCCGGTGCAGCCCCTTCTACTCTACACCAGATTTTGAAATTTGTGTCGAATCATCAGGAAATTGTTGTTCATGGGGAAGGTAATAATTTGAGGTACC
The DNA here is from genome assembly GCA_011800125.2 of Solanum clarkiae. Lineage (NCBI taxonomy): Eukaryota > Viridiplantae > Streptophyta > Magnoliopsida > Solanales > Solanaceae > Solanum > Solanum clarkiae. The sequence continues at coordinate 5,058,970 of JAABOM020000012.1, forward strand.
CTGACAACTCAATCCCTGTGATTGAAAGCTTGGAAGAACTGGATGGATCTGTACTCCATATTGGGGAGATTATGTGTTCTACTTGAGTTGAAAGGGTAAAATTGCCACGTGTGCTTATGATGGTGGCTTGGGAAATGTTGAAGAATGGTTTTATGCCTGGTCGAGGTCGTGGAGTGAATTTGAATGGAATGGCAGAACCAATTCAGCTGCTTAGTCAAAAATACACCTTTGGTCTTGGATACAAGCCCTCTCCTAAAGAAGTCTCGTTGGTTAATCTCAAAAGAACAAGTGACATTCTTTTACCACAGCCGATCTCACTTTTGAATCAGTCATTTTTCAAGGCATAAGGATCAAATGAAGTTACTGAAGGCAACCTCGAAGGACTCAAAAAACTATTCATTAAAGAAGCAGAATGCAATGTGATTTTGGAAGATTGCAGTGAAACCCCTACCATATGGGATGTTAATCCTGGAGATGCTTTGAACAATTGGACTTGTAGCCCGTCCCCGACTCTTCAGGAATCTTGGTAAATGATTGTATTAGAATCCACCAAACAACATGATTCAAAATTGAGGCCTGAATCATCTTTATGTGTTGTCTCCATTTTTTGAAAGCTTAAACGTCAAATCTAAACTATACTTTTTGCTTTAAATTTCAAATTTTGTCCTTAAATTTATTTATTCTATTTTATTTTTCTTCTCTCTTTCAACAAGCAAACTAATAAAATTGTCAATACCAAGAATGTGACATGTAATGAAACGAGTAAACAAATCTCAAGTAGTGAACAAATTTTTGCAGAAAGTGAAGATGTGCAGCCTGAAGAGTTGGCTAAAGAATTTGAACATTTTTTTGAGAATAAAGAAAAGCCAAATTTGGATGAAACTGAGACAATAAATTTGGGAGATTCAGAAACGGAAAGAGAAACAAGAATTAGTGTCCATTTGACTCTGATTCAAAGGAAAGAATTTATCGATCTATTTAGACAATATATGGATGTGTTTGCATGGTCTTATGATGATATTCCAGGTCTAAGCACGGACATTATTTCACATAAGTTACCAATTGATCCATCTTGCCCCCCAATAAAGCAAAATCCAAGAAAGATCAAGCCTGATATGAGTTTAAAAGTTAAGGAAGAAGTCTCCAAGCAACTTGATGCCAATACCATCCGAGTCACGAAGTATCTTACATGGTTGGCCAACATAGTTCGAGCGCCAAAGAAAGATGGAAATAGCAAAGTATGTGCAGATTATCGGGATCTCAACAAGGCCATCACAAAAGATGATTTTCCTCTCCTAAACATTCACATACTTATTGATATTGTGCCAAGCACGAGTTGCAATCCTTTGTTGATTGCTTTGCAGGCTATCACCAGATTCTCATGGATCAAGAAGATGCAGAAAAAACAGCATTCATCGCACCTTGGGGAGTATATTGTAATCAGGTATTGCCTTTTGGACTCAAGAATGCAGGGGCAACATACATAGAGCTATCACTACCATTTTTCACAACATGATCTACTAGGAGATTTAAGTCTACGGGGATGATGTCAGATCACATAACAGATTTGAAGTTCTTTGACAGATTAAGGCGATACAATCTGAAGTTAAGTCTTGCAAAGTGCGCATTTGGTATCCTTGTCGTGAAATTGTTGGGTTTCATTGTGAGTAGAAAAGGGATAGAATTGGATCCTTCAAGATAAAAGGCTATTCATGACTTGCCTCCTCCAAAAAGCCGAAAGGGTGTAATGAGTTTTCTTGGTCGTTTTAATTACATCAATCGATTTATTGCACAATCGACTATAATTTGTGAGCCAATCTTCAAGTTGCTAAAGAAAAATGTTGCTAGCAAATGGACAGAAGATTGTTAGCAAGCCTTTACAAAATCAAGGAGTATTTGTCCAATCTGCCTGGTTTGGTGCCTCCACAGCCTGGAAGACCATTGTTGCTATACTTGTCTGCGTCGGGCAATGCATTTGGATGTGTGCTAGGACAATATGATGAAACTAGGAAGAAGAAGCAGGCCATATATTACTCGAGCAAAAGGTTTTCACCTTGTGAAGCTCGGGTCGCACAAAAGTTAAAACATTATTTGTGTGCATATACCACTTTTCTCATCTCAAGGATGGACCGGCTCAAGTATATCTTTCAGAAGCCCATGCCTATTGGAAAACTAGCCAAGTGGCAAATTTTGCTAAGTAAATTTAATATTGTATATGTCACTCAAAAGGCTATCAAGGGACAAGCGCTAGCTAATCGTCTTGTTGAAAATCCTGTGGATGAAGAGTATAAGCCTCTTAAAACTTACTTCGCAGATAAAGATGTCTTGTTTATTAGAGAGGACATTTCAGAGGAATATTCAGGGTGGAGAATTTTTTCGATAGCGTTGCAAACTCTAAAGGAGTTGGTGCTGGGGTAGTGCTGGTCTTAGAAACAGGTAAACACTATCCAATCTCAACAAAGTTCAGGTTCTTATACACTAACAATATGGCAGAATAAGAGACTTGTATTCTTGGACTTAGAATGGTTGTTGATATGAACATAGAGTGGTTGGTCATAGGTGACTCAGACTATTGATTCACCAAATATAAAGAGAATGAAGCACCAAGAATGTGAAGATACTCCCATATTTGCAATGTGTTAAGGAATAATGCAAGAAATTCGTCAAGATAGAATTTAGGCATATTCCTAGAGCTCAAAATGAATTTGCAGATGCTTTGGCAACCCTGGCTTCTATAATTCAACATCCAGAGGCAAAAATTATATAGATCCGATCAAGGTCAATGTGCAAGATCAATCGGCCTATTGTTTTCACGTAGATGAAGAACACGATGTAGAACCTTGGTACTATGACATTAAAAGGTATCTTAAGGAAGTAGACTATCCAGAAAGCATAAGCAGTATTCAAAAGAGAACTCTTCAGAGACTCACAAATCACTTTTTTCTAAATGGAGAAATCCTTTATAGGAGGACTCCAGATTTGGGATTACTAAGATGTGTTGACTCTCAGCCCCCAAGGCCTAGCTCAAGTGGCAAAGGGTGGAGAATGAGGTCACAGGTTCAAGCCCCACACTATGCAAAGCGAAGCTTAATATTTAAGTGGAGAAGAGTAGAGGGTTAGGCAAGTGTCATCACACCCCCCTTTTTGGATCGTGAATACATGGAAATCCATTGTATTAGAAATGCAAAGGGTTTTAATATATGCATTAGCATGGTTAAAGACATAATTGTCTCTAAAAACCATTTCCACATCCTTTCCATCGTATTTAAGGACTATTCTTGTAAATAAGTGATTTTTTAAAAATATTATGCATTGCATGTTATTTTTAATACACCAAACAAAAGGCTGCATAAGAGATAATCTCAGCATAATATGCAAATATAACTAATACAAGCATTAATAGTACACTATATGCGGCATTATATGGGTCATTTGGTAGAGTGTATAAGAATAATGCAAAAAGAGTGTATTAATAATGCTTGTATTAATAATGTTTGTATTAGTAATGCCTACATTAATTATACATAGTCTATTTCTTATACATTGTTTGGTTTGTTGTATTAAAAATAGTAATCATTGCATAAAAATATTTATTTACAAAGATACCCTTCACAATTATGACGGAAAATATGCAAAAAAAGATTTTGAGGGGTAAAACGATTTTTAACCATGCTAATGCATGCATTGAAATCCCTTACATTACTAATACCTAGAAATCCATGGTATTACCATATTAGAAATATACACTCTATTTGTACATAATAGAGTGTATAACTAATGCTTAATTATACATAATAGAGTGTATAACTAATGCTTAATTATACATAGCATGCGAAAGTGTGTCAACTAAGATATTACTAATACAAAGAATTAAGTCATGCATTATTTTTGCCAGTACGCTCTACCAAATGACCCCTAAGTGTATTAAAAATGGGACTTCAGTATTTCCAAGATCCTATCGAAGAGCTATAAGCCCTTCTACTTAAATTTGTGTGCTTCAAAATTATTTTCCAGCGATTCCAACACTACTTCAGGATATAATGGACAATGAGGTGATTATAGTATGAAAGAACTCATAAAAACATCATATCCGGTGTAATCTCAAGTAGGGGTCTAAGGGGATTAGGATACATGCAACCTTATAGATTCTTGGCTCAAGTGTAGATCAAAGCAAGATAGAAAGAAAAATAACAATTGCAAAAATAGCAAGATAAATAAAGCAAATTCAGGTAGTAGTTAAGAATAATGCTAGCTATCTTCACAGTAACACCAATTATTGAGAACACCGGAGATATTATAGGTTTTGGGAGGAGTCAGGAGCTGCCTACATTTGCAGCTCTGAGAGTACTTTCAAGTAAAATGATTTTCAAATTCTAAGGGAGCATTTGGCCATGAGCGTTTTTCACTTTTTCCCGCTTTGAGTGGCCATAAAATTTTGGAAAATTCTCTCCACTTTTTTTCCAAAAATTTCAGAAATTCCAAAAACAACAAAAAGTTGTTTTAACTTTTGTCACTCCAAATTACTCACAAAAACTCAAAACAACTCTAATACATTTCACAGCCAAACACAATTCTTATTTCTAAATTTCATTTTTCATTTTGAAAACAAAAAACTACTTGTTTTTAATTTTCACAATGAAATATGGACAAACGCCTACTAAGATATGTTAATGATCTATGAGAACTTAGATGGACGATGGGAATATGAAATATCTCATGTCAGATTTCTTAAAAGAGCTTAAATTTCCATTCTAACTACACGTGATACACATTCATTTCACATTCCGGATGTAAAAACTTCAAGGATCAAAACTCCTTAAACAGCAGCAACTTAACGTGCTAAGGTAATATCATGCTGCTTCTCAGATGACTTGACTTAACATGCCAAAGTATAAGAAAAGATTTTTTCAGTTTTCTGCTTCTTTAGCAAGGATAGTTTTTTTCTGTAGTCATTATTCTTTCAAGAGACCAGACTAAAAACTTCTGCCGCTGGTATCTTTTCAAATGTAAGGGGTGAAGTGAAACCAACCTTTCTTTAAGTGCTGAGGTCTAATACCACTGATTTTGGTGCGGAAGTCAACAACACGTTCAACTGGACGAACATATTCGTCATATATCACATTTCCCCATTGGTTGACCTGCAATAAACTGGTTTGCATTGAACTGTCCACTAATAAGTCAAATAGACAAGCTTACAACAAAATTGTAGGTTCAAACGGAAGAATTAACGGAATGTAACCCAGATAATCAAAACAAGTTAATTTATGTTACAGGGAAACGACAAGAAGCTTTAACATAGAAACATCAATAATTATTGTACTATAAGTTCCATATACCCATGCGAACATAGAATAATTCTATGTGTGGCATATGCTCAGAAGACAAGAGACCAACTAGAAGAGAACTTACTATAGGATATAAACGGCCTAGTTATGGAAATCGTAGTGCAGTATAAGCTTGTAACTAATAATCAAAAGCATCAAGCTTAATTTAATGACGTCTCAACTCAAAGCACAACACTATACTATTGAACAAAAGTTCCGAGGGATTCACAATTATATTACGTGGTTAGGTTGATATTCTCAATCTTATTCAAAGCAGAATATGTCGGTTCCCAGTAGACATAGGAACTGCCATATGAGGTAACGTTGTGTCAGCCGGTTAATTAATTTTGTTGTACTTGACAGATGGAGACATTGCCATGATAAAGTACATGCAGCCACACAGTTTACCTTAAAACCCATGCGAACATAGAATAATTCTATGTGTGGCATATGCTCAGAAGACAAGAGACCAACTAGAAGAGAACTTACTATAGGATATAAACGGCCTAGTTATGGAAATCGTAGTGCAGTATAAGCTTGTAACTAATAATCAAAAGCATCAAGTTTAGCTGTGGAAGCAACTGAAAATAATTGCTAGTAAAGCCATTTGTCAAATGTAGTGAAGTAACATATATTTTTAAATCACCAGTATATAAGTAAATGAGAAGGTAAAACTGAATACCAGTGTGACTCGCCCAAGAGCACTTCTGTTCCCCACGGAGCTTACGCCAACCATTTCACAGTCCATCCCTATCACATCTGTAACACTGTCATGCAGCTAACGATTAAATTGCTGACAATTAGAAAATTTACTCAATTAACAATAAGAAAAGTACTCAATCACACTTGAACTTGAAGAGGCTTAAATAAGAATAGAAAAAGACTGATTTTCATTGTATTTTGCTGTTTTTTTCAGTTAAAAATAAAATCTTGCTGACTTCCTGAAAATGTTAAAATAGCATAGAAATTTAGGTTTAATCAACATCTTTATAACATTTCATAACTTTTATGAAAAATAAACTTTTCTAGAGTCTTGTGTGACAAGAATGTGCCACCAAAAAAATCAAAGACAAATTCTAAATAGTGGTGGCTAGACCAACTATGTTGTAAGGAGCAAAGTGTTGGTCAGTCAAGAATTCTCGCTTTCAGAAGATGGATGTTGCAGAAATAAATGTGTCGGCATACTAGGAGAGACGAGATTAGCAATGAAGATATCCATGAGAAGGGGGTGCAGCCTTGGTGGATGACTTTTATGGGAGGCGTAGCTAAGATGGTTCGGGTATGTGAAGGAGAAGTGCATGGATGCCCCAATCAGAGGTGTGAGAAAATGGCTTTACGGATGATTTGGAGGGGTAAAGGTAGGTTGAAGAAGTATTGGGAGAGATAATTAGACAGGACATGACATAGCTTTAGCTTCCGAGAGTATGACCTTAGACATGAGATTATGAAGATCAGAATAAAAGGTTGGTAGGTAGTTAGTCTGTGTTATCCTTCCATAATCGTAATCGTAGTATTACTCGTGTAGGTTCTTGTTCCTTCAATTTCAGTTACTATCTATTGTCCCTTGTAATTACTTTATCATACAATAGTATTTTGCCTTGGTTTCTTCACTCTCATTATTTTTAATACGCATACCCTCCCAAACCCTCACTGAAGGGAATAGACCGGGTAATATAGAGTAGTTGTTGTAGATAAAAATCCTAGTTCGACGAGTTCTTTTACAAATCTTTCATAAAAGGTATCTAAGCAAATATGCTATAGTGATAAGGTCTGCGTTCACCCTACCTCCCACACCCTACTTTTTGTTTATCTAAGCAAATAATCAATCATGTACCGCCTCCTCCCCACAAAAAGAGGCCTTTCTAAACAAACTCACCTTGAATCTGATGAAGTTGGAATAAGAGGATTAGGCCGAGCATCACCGGAGTCATCACCGGACCTGCTTTTGCGCTTTCCTACGATAGCAACCAGAAAAATCTCAAACACTCAGAACCCAAAAATTTAACATCATACAAAAAAATAATAATAAACGGGTTATACCTAATATGGAATTAGGTTTTTCTGTTTCTGAAGGTTGTTGCTTCTGGAAGCCATTAGTCTTCAGTTGCTGCAGAGCAAGAAATCGAGTGAATATCAGGATACATTGCTACAAAATAAAGTTGGTTAGAGAGAGAAAAAGTGGAGTGAGGAAGTGAATACTTGACGTAGCTGAGCCCAGTTGGGGTTTAGCTGAAACTGTTTTTTAGGGTTTTTCAATTGACCCGCCATTTTTGTCTCCCTCCTCTTGCTGTGAAGCCACTGGTATAGTTAAGCAGCCTGTTCAAATTTGGGCGTATTTTGGTTGGAAATAACATTTGGTATTAGGGTGGCAAATTGACAAAAATAGTCCCTTATATATGGAATTAAGAAACTTTAGTCCTTTAAGTTTAGTTGAAATTACAATATACCATCAAATATTTATATTTATACAATAAAAAAACTTCGTCTATTAGATTTGACAGAAAATATATATTACTTTACTTTACTATTTATTAAGAAGAGAATAAGGCAGCAGCTTATGGTTGTAGTTGTTTGCTTGAGCAATTACTTCTTCTCCTTTATTATATGAGACTAATAAAAAATATTTCGTGAATTTTTTAATTTAATCTTTTCAAAGCAGTTGTGTATTGATATGTCTGTTTCAATTACTTCATAATATTTTTTTACTGCTTTAATTATAATTTTATAATAATTTTTAAAATATAGATTAAAAAATCTATTGATGTTACATAAATCGAGACTAAAAAATAATTTATATTGCAACCTTCGGTGAGCCAACAAAAAATAATTTGTATGCTTTTTATTTAATTTTTCCAAGGCAATTTTGTATTGACATATCTGCTTCAACAACTTCATAATATTTCATTAGCTGTTTCAATTATAAATTTATGATATCTTCTAAAATATATAGGAAAAATCTATCGATGTCACATAAATCAAAACTAAATAATAATTTATATTGCGACTTCTTGTGAGTCAAAAAAAATAATTTGTGGGCATTTTAATTTAATCTTTTTGAAACAGTTGTGCATTGACGTGTCTTCTTGACGACTTCATAATATTTCTTTAGTTGCTTCAATTATAATTTTATAATATCTTAAAAAATATATCAATATTTCATAAATCAAAATTAAAAAATAATTTACAGCACGAACCTTCGCCACTAATATGAAATAAATAAATAAATAAATAACAGAAAGTCATATTTAAAGGTATAATGTAGTTTTTGATTTCTTTTATTTATTTCTAGAACTAGAATCGGAAGTGGATGTAACTTTTTGAGAAGTAACAAATATAATGTATATTATATATTTTTAGTATTTGGCATAACTTTTTGTAAATATTTTAAAATGTGATGAAATTTTATTGGTGTTTATGATTTTTTTCCCCATTTTGCAATAAGTCGCTAGACGATTTGATGAATCCTTATATTTATAAGAGTTTGTATTATAAATTCTTCTATTTGATTATTTGTCAATTGAATCTTTTAACTCATCGAAATATAATAGTTTTAAACTTTTTTTCTTTATTTAACATATACCTGTTAGAAGCATGAGATTTTGTAAAAAAATTCAACGATCACATTAGGACTTTATATGAGTCATTTTCTCTTTCTTTTTGTATTTGACACTACTGTTGGATAAGTTTGAAATTTGTCTATTTATTTGTCGTATTTGACATCATTATACGGCTTTACATGTGTAATGGATCGATTTCGATACTGCACTAACGATTTCAACTTATTTTTGTGACTAGTCCTTTCTGAAAAGTTAACAATCTATCTACTGTTATTATTTTTTGTGACTGGTCGTTTCTGGAAAATTAACAAGGAATGTACACTAGGACTTTCCTTCACCATGGAGCTAGAGGGATCTGGTGGCTGGGAGTGAATCTTTCTTGTATAGACAGAAAAAACTAAATTGAGCTAATATTATAGACTTGCAATGTTGGATAACGTGAGAGAGTATTTGGCTCTTTGAATGAAACATCTTTTTAAAAAGTTTTGTCTTAGCTTGACATCATAAAAAATATATATATTCTATTCAATGTTAGATATTCATATTAAAAATTTATTAAATTTGGACTAGTGTTAATTAATTTCACGATAATATAAGACTTTTTTAAAGAAAAGTAATTTTTATTGAAAATCCAAAAGTCAAATTTAAGACCTAATTAATGATTAAAAAAAATACTTATCCCTCTAGCATAAATTTTGTTAATTTCCAATTACATTACTTTGTGTTATTTAGTAATGTGCTTCATCTTGATTATATTCAAACACTTTGATTTTGCATATTATAACTAAAAACCAATTTGACTACAGTTTGCTAATTACTTAATTACCATTTTTTTATACGCATTATTTTCTTTATCATTTAAGTAATAGTAAAAAGCTTATCAACATGAAAAATGATAGAATAATTAAAATTAGTAATTTCTTAAAGATTTTTTGAAGTATTTTAGTTTTTGGGTTCGAATTTTAATGGAAATAAAAGATACATAGGATCTATTCAATTTTTGATGTTCAAAGTTATTCAATAAATTTTTTTACGAAGCTGATAAATATTCAATAAAAGTAATTAAACGCGTGAAAACTGATTTAGAAATAATTGTCTTACAAGAATAGTGACAACTAAATTTTTTGTCATGTTTTTATTTTAGAAATATTTTAACTCTTAGGTTCAAATTTAAATTGATATGAAAAAGTACAAATATTTTTTCTCGTTCATCCAAATTTTAATCAACAAATTATGCAATAGCTATGTTAATGATAGATATCCTCTTCATCTATTTTCACTTGTCCATAACTTGACGCACCTTACTTTTAAGGTACAATTAAATTTTATCGTATTATTTTTTAAATAAAATAAATTTAATATTTGAAAAATTGATTATGGTTATTAAAAATAACAAATTAAGAATGAAGTGATAAAATTTATCTTTACTTTTTAAATTTTAATAAATAAAAATAAAATATTTATTTTAAATTATAGTAATGATAATAGATAAAAGTGAATTGAGGGAATAACAAATATTCTATAGGACCATATTTAATTATGCTCACACTAATTTTGTCTTTTTCTTTAATTTTTAATTATTAGATTTTGTGATTATACCTTTTCTTTTCTAATGGTTTAAAACAAGAATATTCCTGGAAAATCACATGATCCGTTAGCTAAGTAGCGCAAGACACTGGCCCTACTTTTGTGCGTCAGAAAGCAATATGCACACATTACCATCTATACGATTTGTGATGAAATGGTCGAGATTTTTTCAATAATTTATTAGATATTAATTTATTAGATATTTCATATTTAAATTGAAGGTAAAACGAAATAGAGTTGAGAAAATTTATCATTTATTTATAATTAAAATTATTTTTAATCAGCATTTGAATTAACATTTATCGATATAAATTATGATGAAATGATCGAGATTTCTTTAATTAGATATTTCGAAATGAGATGAGGTCGAAATAAAGTAGAATCCAAGGAGTTTATTATTTATACTTTCTCTATTCTTTTTATAGTTATCATGTTATGATTTTTGAAAGTCGGTTTGATTTATTTTAAAAGTAAATTAAATTAAATTAATTTGATATTTTAAAAAATAAAAATTTAAATATTCAATAATAACTATGAGAAAAGCAATATTGGTTGCAAGGCTTTTTATATTAATATGATGAAAAAATATATCTTAAATATTAGTCAAAGTTTATATAGTTTGAATCTAAAAATAAAAATTATGACAACTAAAAATAGACTGAGTATGTACATGATTAAAATTATTTTTTTAACATATATATAGTAGATATTAAATTTCTTTGACTTTTTTATTTCTCCTTTTTAAAAATATTTTGTTTTCTCTTAGTAAAAAATTTGATCTCATAGCTAATTCTAATCTTGAATATGGAAAAAATTTTATTAGGACCATGTTCTTCAGAAATAAATTTTGCAATTCATGAAGTTAATTAATCAACCTTCAATATAAATATCGAATAATTTTTTTTTTAAAAAGAGAGACATAAATTTAGGACAACATTGGTCCCTACTACGTGCTGTCTCCTGTTACCATAATTGTATTCCCTCTTGTCCTTTTTGCGTGTTACCTTTTGTTATTGTATTTATATTAAGAAAAAAGTTATTTTATTATTTTTTTCCTTATTTGTTGTTCACAAATTATTCTTTTTAGTTCTTTTAATTGATTATATATATCTTTTCAAAGTTTATTAACTATTAAGGATAAAATAAAAAGAATAATGTCATTTATGTATTGATTTTATGAAATGATATATATTAAGGACATCTATTTATAATAAAAATAATATATAAAAGGAATCGGAGGGGTAATAATTTTAACGAGTTCCACCACAAAAAGTTTATGAACTAGTAATAATTTCTTGTTTAACAACTTTCTTCAATTAGATTTATACATGCATATATATTGGAAAAATAAAGAAATCTTAACACTCAAATAATATTTTAATTTATTGGTTAAACTGTCTATAAAATCGAATGGAAAATTAATTAAATAAAACTTTAATAACAAAATGTCAAATCAGTCAATTGCAAGAGTAGTATTTTAATTGAGTTTGGTAGGATATTTTTTTCTAATTTTCACCTTGATTGGACTTGAAATAATACAAATTTGTGAATGTTGAAAGTTTAATTTGGCCTAAAAAAAAATTACTCATTCAGGCTGTTTGAGTTTGGATGAATTAATTATGATATAATATATAAAATATGCTCTTTTAATTGACAATCATGTTCTCTAACTTTGAACGTATACAAATAAATACACATATTCTATATCACATAATACACATAAGAAGTCATATAAGACACAAGTTTTTTATATAGAACACCACGATGAATCTTCCTATTTGTGCAATTTTTTGTCAGTTCAAGTATCTATACATGTAGACCTAAAATTAGAGAGTAGAAATATCAGTTGAAACCAAGTTAAAGAACATGTTTATGTATTATGCTTATTATTTATTTATTATTTTAATCTATCTAAAAATTAAATTTAGTGCGCAATTTAAATTAGTGAAGAAGAGACATGTAAAAAAAAAACTCATATTAAATAAGATTTTTTAATTAATTTTATGTATTTATTGTCATAATAAATAAAATAAAATTGATAAAATTAAATATATTAATTATTATTTGATTATATTAATTTAATTCATTAGTCAACTTCATAGGTAAATGTTAATTACTACATTTTTTGTTGACTCAAAAAGTTCAAATATTTTTTTGCCAAAGTTAAATATTGTTAAAATATTTCTCTTTCTATATTTTCTTTAACCTAAATATAATCCGAATATTTTGTTGACCTGTTTTCCACATAACTTTAAATTGACTACTAGTATTGTTTCTTTATGTTGGTTGGAATTGTCTCTTTTTGTAATATCAAATTCATTATTGTAATATTAATAAAAATTTATGTTTGAATTAAGTTATAGGATATATTATTCCATTATTTTTATTATTTTATTTTTACTCAAGAATGTCTTAACATAATTAGGGTTCTAAAACTAATTCTTATTCTGAAATCTTATGTCTTACCCTTTTCATTATTGTTATTGCTAGTGTAGTATTATATATCCCATGATAATATTGTTATTTATAATAATACTACTATAACAATAATAACATACCTTGTGAAATCCCGCAAGTAGGGTTTGGAGAAGGTAGAATGGAGGCATACCTTAGAGAGGGCAACTAGTAACAAAAAACACACAACAATATGTAAATACGATAAAATTAATTAAAATCTGACAAATCCTAACAAACATGATATAAACACGACTATTCCTGCAATCCTACTTGTCTAATCACCTCCTCAAATACTTCTTCGGTCTGCCTCTACCCCTCTGTGTAGCTCCAAAAATCAATCTCTCACACTTTTTAACAGGAGCATCGGTACTCTTTTTCTGTGTGATTTGCAAGCTATTACATTAGAGCGTGTGACTTACTCAGCACTCATAGGATTGCAGCTTCGAGTTTTCTTTGTCGAAAAAAAATGAAAAAAAGTAATGAATTTTATATTGAGGTGCAATGACTGAAATACCCTTGAATGCCTTATCTTGTTAGGGATGACAGCATAAATTACACGAAAAATAACGTGGCCAATTAATAGGAGAATCAAACAGCCTATTAGCAGTTAACCGTAAAATTTCCTCTTTTCTATTGAAACCTCTCTTCAATTTGTTCGTTTTCCGATCTATCGATCGTCTCATCAACTTCTATTTGGTTAGTTTTCGAGCCCAACTCATCAAAGTTTCGAATTTAATCTTTAATTTCAACGAATTTGGTAATGTGTAGCTATTTCTCGATAATCGTGTTTTTAGCATGCATTAGGCGCTGGAAAGAGGCAATAATTTGTGGGGTTTCTTCAGAATTTTTATTTTGATGATTATTGATCGCCATTTCGGTATCTGGGTTTTGTCCTTTTTTCTGAAAGAATTGTTTTTTGTTTCTTTTTGTGATTTTTGTAGGTGTTTTCCGCTGGGGTTAATTTATCTGACTATTTTGTGCCTTGTAATTAAAGGATACAATTGGGGAAGAAGTTGATATCTGGATGATAAAAAGGTGAGCCTTGATTTGCTCTATGTTTTACTTTTCTCATCCATGAATGATATATGTTACATTGACCTTAACAATACTAGAAGATTATGTTTTCTATGTGTCTTGCATGGGTATGTGCCTGTACGATTTGGTTTTCCTTTATGGTGTTTTGGCAATAATCAACTCAATTGGAGTCTTTTGATTTATATGTGTGTTTATACATAAGTCATTTAGTTGGTTTGGGAGAAGTGAGTAGATATGACATGCACACCTTAGATAGGAGAGTGTTGAGGATGCTGATTACGATAGAAGGTTAATATGTAGGGTTATGTTGTCTTGCTGTCCGTTCATATTAGTAGTCATAGTATTGCTCCTGTAGTTTGTTGTCCTTCAATTTTTTGTTACTATCTGTGATTTCTTGTACCTCGATTGTCGTATTGTTCTATTGGAGTTTGTATTCTGTTTCTACCTGTTGGTTTTTGTACTTCCATTAATTCTTTCGCTGGACTGCTTTTGAATGTTTTTTTCTGAGACGAGGTTCTATCAGAAAAAAACTTCCTATCCTCCATAGATCCCACTTTATGAGACTAAACGATGTATATCATTGTTGTTATTGTCATGTAATTTCTGTGCTTTTTCATGACGAACAAGTAGTTGGTTGAAAACTGTGTAATCTGTCTAGCCTACTCCTCTGGTAGCCAAACATGACATGATTTAATCCTTAAGACATAATGTAGTTTGGTGCTGTTTTTCACGAAAAAACTAAAAATCAAGATTTTATCCGGTGTGTTCCCAACTTTTAAAAAATTCATCTGGGTCTATCTGGTGTATTTTGATTTTTTAGGTTTTAAGGATTTGTCGTTCTTTTGATTTGGTTTAGTTCTTCTCCCCCAGCTACTCCTTGCCCTAAAGGTTCTTTGAGTTACTTAAACTAGGTTCAGAAGCCAGAGTATGTATGACGCCACATTCTAGCTCTATGATGGTTGATAGGTGTTCTCTGAAGCAACATACCCTGTATGGGTGAAAAACAACTCTTCTAATCTAGGTCAAGATTATCACCTACATTGCCTGTTGCTCTGCACCAGAGAGGAGAGCAATTAATTCTTTTTTGCTCTATGTTATTTCTCTTTATATCTCCTCTTTTTTTCCTACTTATTGTTGTTGTGCAACTCCACTAGAAAACCATAGCCAAACTTGCAAAGTTAGCTAGCTGGATTTTAGAATTGGTGGTCATAACTAAAAGCCAGCCTGTGCATAGTGGTTGCACATCAAAGCAATCGCACGAGAAATGAATTGAAAACAAGATACATTTGAGTTTCCCATAAGTAGCATCAATTGGAGGGTACTCATCTTTAACCAGAGTCTTCTGTCAACCATCACATATCAAGCTGTATTTTTTGAGTCTTTAAACTGGAAATCAGTATTTCTGCATGATGGGTCTACTCTTTTTTCTTTGCTATTTCGACCTGTTTTTTCTCTTTTACATTGGTTGTTAGTCAGTTAAACGGTTGTGATTAATTGTACAACTTGCCATCTTCATATCTTAGAGTCTGGCTTATTTATGTGTTACTAGTCTCTAGGCGTGTGTAGCATAGTATTTAAAAATGTGTTTTGAGTTATAAACTAGTGAGGAATGTTAGTCCTATTTAGTTAAGGAAGAAACCACACACTGAAAAAAAGTCATTAGATGCCATACTATAATTTTATATGTATGTATGTGTTTAGAAGCCCTAACATAGTAGCACAACGTGCTTTACTTGTATTTACATTATTTGCTATAGCATATCTGTTCTTCTATGACCTTTATAGTTCTTTGAGGAAACACATGAAAACTTATGTATTTTCTAAAAGATTGAACCATTTGCTTTGCACATAGACAAGTAGTGTCCATCGATAATCCATTCAAGACCTTAATAGTATATGGTAAAAAAGATTGGAAGAAAACAAAGTTTGAGACTAAAGTGATGCAGTGAAAGTAGTTAAAGAGATGACGGATATTTCATATCAATTTAAAAGAATCTTAAACATTTATTTTGTTGTATTGTTTGGGGTCGTTTGGTTGGATTTATCCCATCATTGTGGTATGAATCGTTGCATAAATAATCTAAGGAACACCTAATACCTCCAGTGAAACACAGGATAAAATGTTGGGTCACTTTACCTTATACCTCACGGTAAACGACTCCGTAGTGACAAACATAATGTTAACACCATCATATAATCAAAATAGCGACTTTCTGCAAAACTTTTACTTGAAAAGTTTCAAATGATGAAGATTCCACTAAGTTTTATCTTTGACTTGATTTTAATAATCGAATTTTCAGTTAAATGAGATGCAGTAATTATTTGATTATACTCCACTATAGATTTATTTTCTCATTCTGAAAAGGTCCATGTCAAAAGCAGGCTTATTCTAATCCATGTGTCTTCATCTTGGCAAAGTACATAAATTAATTTTGTAAAATTTAAAAGCATCAACGTGTATTCAGGGTACGTCAAAATGAAACTTTTAAGTCATTTTGTTTGTGATTGTAAATTACTAATAAGAATATTACCTCATCGAAACCATCTTATTTCCGTGGGCACATACTGTTTTGGCTTAAATAAAGCATAAAGGGTTTATATACTTTTCATGTACAAGGAGAAGTCTCAAGAAAGCTTAAAATTTGAACAAAATATTTAATTATTCATTGATCAATGGCTGTCCATTCTTTCATGAACTTTTTTGTTTAATTTGTTATATACAATTAAAAATACACTGCTATAAAATATCAAAAAAAAAAATTCTTGGTCTAGTTGGTCATCATTACAGAATGTTTATGGCAATCATGAACTTTTATATGCACCAAATCAAACACTTAATTAGTTGGGAATAGTCTCTCTTTCAATCTGTGCTATCATCAAACCGCATTGACTGTCATAGATATTGAGATTAGATGTTCTTTAAGTGGCTTTGGGAATTTATGTGCGAAGGAATGTTAAATCAAGACATAAGGTGGCGTTTATGGCAGCCTAGGGTGTGGCTTAATGGTAAATGGAGACAAAAACATTGGGTTGATTTCTTTTCATATACTCTAGTCTTGGTGGGCAGAGTTGCCTGTTGTTGGTGGGAGGTGACAGGTATCCCGTGGAATTAGTCGAGGTGCGTGCAAGTTGGTCCGGACACCATGTTTATCAAAAAAAGAAGAGAGAAATAAAGTGGTTTTTATGATGATTTGTAAGTGTGCGAAGCTTTATTTGGTTTGTCAATTTGGTCAGAAGTTTCAAATCTCAAAGAAAAAAATGTGTTTTTATCCGTCTGTATTTATGTAGTACATCAGGAAGCTACAAGGAGTCCTCCGCATTTTAACTGTTATTTGGATGGATAATGTGGAAATGGTCTCGGGGGGAAAAGATATCTGGTCATTAGTTACTGAAATTTGGATAGCTTTTTGCATCTATGTTGTGTGATCAGGCAGAAGGCCCTGGTAATTTGCATCCCTTTTTTTTCTCTGATTAATCAGAGGTAAACATGGTTTGAACAATGTCTATCTAGAATATTTGGCTATTCCTTTGTTTAGTAAGCTATACCAAAGATGTGTCCTTTAGTCCTTACTAGTTATAGGAAATTGAAATTGTGAGCAAGTCACCTCTTTATGTTAGTATTTTTGGCTATGGATGCATGGGTTGCTCCTAATCCTCATCTCTGCTTAAAGATGGAAATAATTACTATTACCTAATAGTTGGTTGAATTGCTTATTTCTAACATCACTTTGTTGTTTGGAGGTAAAGAAAGCTATGACTAGTTGAAAATTTGTTTTGTGATTTCATGAATGGTCATTTATGTGTATCATTTAGGTGGCAATGTAATAATATCAAAATTATTGGATTCCAGTTGACAACTATGATTATTTAGAAGATTTTGAATGATTTAGAGCTGTGGTTATTATTTGTTTTTGTTAAAAGGTTATGAGTTTTATTATTATTATATAAAATATTGTAAGAGTTTATCAACAGATGTAAGATCTGCACTCTTATTTTAGTAGATCAGTTCGACGAGTGAATTCTTGGTTTGCTAGCTGCAAATGGACTGTAGTTGGTGCGTTCACATTTCACAAGGATGCTTTCGGTTGAAATTTGCAGAAATATCCCATTTTACTAAACCCATAGTGTGGCTCAGTAGAAATGAAAATATGTGGCCTCTAATACTTATTGCAACAGAGAACACTCCGATGTGCTAAACTACTGATGAAATAAAACCCTATGGCTGCCAAACTCTATGGCTTCTCCTCTCCACTCTGTTATATTCTTTTTGTCATACCGTTACTTGATGGCTACTTTAACACATCATCTAATATATGAGTTACATCGGTTGCCAATCAAAAATTTTATCGTGTACATCAGTTTCTTAATCAGTGAAACTCACACCCTCCTTCACCATTGAAATGCCCAGTTACAAATATAACCCTCTTTCTACAGCATTAGTAGCTCCACGGCCTCCACCTTAATCCCTTAATACATCTTCGACTAGCTTCCTGCTACATTCATTTTTTCCTGAGGCAGTGTGTGACAGTCTCTCTGCCCTGCCTGAATGTCTGCCACAAGAATGTGGATCTCTATATCTTCGGTGATATGGCGTTTCAGCTCTCTTCCAGAACTGATATCCTACTTAAAATTGTGGGATAGGTGAAGTTAGGTGAAGAATAAATAATTATTTTGCCATCTTGAAGATACACATAACCTTCATGACCAGAGAATTCACCAATGATCTGTTAAGGTGATTCTGAATAAAGAAAGAAGAACTCACTAAATCTCCCCAATCCATATTTATTTGGTTCGTTATATTTATCACATGTAACTATTATAGATGAAACACTCATGAGTTCTGTGGTTTTATTAGTCATTAGTGTTTATATTGAGGTGATGATATGTGTTCGCCGAGCTCAATTTTTCTGAATAAAAGATGTAAATCCTAAAGATCTTGAATAAGAACTTCTTAAGTTCTAGGTTCAGTATTGAACTTCACTTATTGGGATGAACATAGAGACAGATTAAAATAAGCATCCATTGATCTTGATGTCCATTTACAAACAAAATGATTGCCAGCTGGCCATCTATCAAGTTTATGCAATTTCTTAGTCAATGATATTATAGGGATGCGACATGTATTATAGCTTGTTCTCCTCCAAGCAGGCCATCACCCCACAAAATTGTAACCACGAAGATAGGCTAAAGGAACATGTCACATGGTAATCGTATAATTGATATGGAAGCAGATCAGCATGGTCAAGGGTTCTTTCATTCAGCGCCTTGCATGTTTTATGGGAGCATAGCAACTTTGCCACAGCCTACTGTCCATTCAGTAGTACCAGCTCCCGTAAATGCTGGTAATGTCAATTTGCACCATGTGTCAGACCAACAAGAGGGTACCTTAACATATGGGTTGACACAGTACAATGGGGTTCAACATCAGCATCCTGCCATCAATCCTGACCTAGCTGTTCCTGCTTCATTAAATCATTACAATCCTTACATGGCTGTTCCACCCGCTTCTGGAGATTTCCCCATTCCAGTAAATCATGGGCCCCATGATCGGCTTCAATCAAGCTCTCACAACATTCTTGGAATGAATTCAGATTATGGATGGAACAATCATTACATGGACGATGTCAGAGGCTCATTTAAGAGGAAGAATGCTGAAGGAGTTCCTGCAAATCTTCAATATCATCATGCTTTGGCAGGTTCCAGTTCTTCTGTTGCTCCAGTTATTGCAAGGGCACATGAATCTGATGTTTCAATGGATGCTGCATCATTTACACCACCAGATTATGGAGGCAATTCGTCATCCTTCATTGAAGATGGAGCACCGAGAAGTATGGGTAATAGATCTGGTGCTAGTGGTCCAGAAAATGTTGCACGACGTAACCACAATCATTTATTTCAAGGAAACTATGTAAGTCAGACCCATCAGTTGCCTGGCAATCCTTGGTTGGACCTGCAGTTCAACAGCAATGGTAGTGAGACTCAAACTTGGGCCTGGAATCAGGCTGCTCCTTTACCCTATGTACCTGGTAATTTATGTTCATTTTTTAGTTGAAATTTAGGATCTATTTTTCCTAGGTTTACCATTGCTAAACTTCTCCTTTAACGTTTTCTGAAAGTCTTTTGTTTTAAAGATTTATTTACTTATGTGCTATTGTCATGCCAATCCAGCTGAAAAATGAATCTTTCAGCTTCCTTTTGGCCATTCATTTTAAATGGAAAATTCCATAGGAAACATGTCTTATTTGCCATTTTGTTAATTTATCTCCTATTGACATCAAGTGCTAAAATTTGACTTTGATAAATGACTTGCATGTATGCCCTCCTTTTCTATCTCTGAAGTGAATCTCCCCCTCCCTTCTTCGAAATTTCAGGACTGATTGCATCTGCTTGCTTTTCTTTATTACACTAGGTGGCATTGGAGGCTGCGTAGATGCTGGAAACATGGGCATGCGAGATTATCATATGACATCCAGCAATGGAGGTTTGACTAGTTTTTTGCATCCACCCATTCCTCAAGTGCACCCAGGACTTCATCATGTGCCACCTAATATTCAAGGAATGAGAGGCCCGCCTTTCACCTTCCCTCCACAAATGACAGCATTATCCTCACAGAGACACCTACCAAGTAATTCGTCCAATGTCACCGCTAACCTAATGCAAGGCGTTGTAGAGGCAGGACCCAGATATATGCCCTCCCTACCAACTAGCTTTGGGTTGTACAGACCTCATCGAAGGGCTATCGTGCTTGAAAGAAATACTAGACATCAGAATCTTCCTAACATGAGAGTTCTGCCAGAAGATGTAAACCTTTTCTCTGTTTGACCATGTCTTGTCACTTCTGTTGTCAATTGTCATTATTGTTGTCTGATTTTGATTCATTTAATATTATAGGATTGAATATTAATGGGTTTATCTCTTCATGGTTGTTATATGTAGGGAGTGGCAATGCTTGATGTTTCAGGCTACCATGAAGTTAACAGTCCCATTGATCAGCACAGAGATATGCGTTTGGACGTAGATCACATGTCCTACGAGGTGAGCAGTAGGTTTCTCAATTATATTACTGTCTCAGATTTGTCCTGATGGTTAATCTGTACAAACTCACTCTCTGTTTTGTTTGTATGTTATTTACCAGTTTGGTTTTATTGTCTGCTCTGCAATTAATTTGCATAACATCTAATAATAAAATTTCTGCAACTTTAAAATTCTATACCAGGAGCTTCTTGCACTGGGGGAACAGATTGGCAATGTAACAACTGGATTATCTGATGAAATAATCATTGACCGATTGAAAACAAGATCATTTTTGGCCCCTGTTATTCCTTGCACCCTGGAAACTGCTGCATGTTTGGATCATGAAACTGATTTCTGTGTCATATGCCAGGTATTGATGCTAACTTAAACTTTTAAGTAGGAGCGGTTTTGCCTATAACTTTTGCAGGGAGCACTCTGGGATGGCTCTGCTTCAGTCTCCTCTTCTCTCATCCATTTTTATTTTAGGTCCTGATTAAGTACACTAACCAAGATGGGTATGCTCTTGCACAAACAATCACATTAGTAGGTTTTAATTTGTTACTCCCTCTATTTCAATTTGGTTGTCTTACTTTCCTTTTCAGTCTGATTCAAAATAATGTCTCTTTTCCTTTTTGGCAATTCTCTAGTTATAACTTTCCACATAACATTTTTAAGACCACTAAATTAGAGGACCTTTTGGTACATTTGACTTATCTTTCGTTTAAGATCTCAAGATTCAATTTTTTTTATTTTCTTAAACTCCGTGTCAAGCAAAAAAAGAGAAGCAAATTGAAATGAGGGAGTATCAAACTTCAGTCCTAATATATTTCCTCGGAAATGTTTTATATCTCTTAATTTATGTTCTTATATCTACTATTTATTCTTGTTTCACACTGTTTGATGAAGATATTTTGTTTTAGCTATGATAATCGTTACTGTCTTCTATTCACAGTTTTCTTTCTCCAAAATTGTTTTTCTCTCTTTTACCATGGTTAAAGAAATTTCTTTTGATGCTTCATATGTTAAGTTGAGTTTGGAAAACAAAAATTGTATTAAGCAGAAATATGAAGTTGGCACAATTACAACAACAACAACAACATACCCAGTATAATCCCACAACTGGGGTCTGGGGAGGGTAGAATGTACGCAGACTTTACCACTACCATAGAAGTAGAGAGGCTGTTTCCAGGGGATCCTCGTCTCAAAACCCGTAAGTAAGAACGAACTAGATATGACAAAAAGGAGGGAAGGGAACAGAAGAGCAATTATTAAAGACAGTATGTAAATAAGGTAAACTAACACATGATATAACAGGTAATGAGAAAATTTGGAAAAAAACACCTCACCCTACCATTAGCCTGCTACTCTAATTCGTGACCTCCACTTTTTTCTATCTAAGGTCATGTCCTCAGTAAGATCAA
>JAABOM020000012.1:5099544-5112121 GCA_011800125.2 Solanum clarkiae
GAGTTAAACTTGGAGATGGAAGTCTTCTTTCCTTTCTCGACGGTGAAGTAAGACCAAGCTCATGAGCTTATTATCCTGGAACAAAACTCAGGAGGCTAAAGGGTTCAGGTTGAGTCGGACAAGACAAAATATGTGGAGTGAAAATTCAATGAGGCAATGTATGAGGTGGGCATGGAAGTGAGGCTTGACACACAAAATGTCCCCAAGAGAGATAGATTCAAGTATCTTGGGTCTATAATATAGGAGACTGAGGATATCGACAATAATATTACACACTATATTGGAGCGGCATGGATGAAGTGGCAGCTTGACTCTGGAATCTTATGTGACAAAAAGGTACTACCAGAACTTAAAAGTAAGTTCTACATAGTGGTGGTTCGACAGACATTGTTGTATGCGACTGAGTGTTGGCCAGTCAAAAACTCTCACGACTAGAAATGCATGTTACAGAGATGCGATACTAGGAGAGAGATAAGATTAGAAATGAAATATCTGAAACAAAGTGAGACTTGAAAGTGGTCTCTGTGGTGGCCAAGATGAGGGGAAGCGAGACTAAGATAATTTGAACATGTGAAAAGGAGGTGCATAGACGCACCAATGAAAAGGTGCAAGAGATTGGTTATAGAGGGTACGAAGAAAGGCAAATGTAAGATGAAGAAGTACTGGGGAGAGGTGATAAAGACTTGACATGATACAACTTCAAGTTACTGAGGATATGAACCTAGATAAGAGGGTGTGTAGGGACATATTAGGGTAGAAGATAGTGTACTGACGTCTTGCTTACGGTGTTGGTGTTGGTGATTGTACTAGTTGTAGAATTAATCATTGATCTATTATTGTTTTAGAAGGTAGTGTAGTGACGTCTTGCTTAGGGTGTTGGTGTTGGTTATGGTACTAGTTGTACTATTGTAGTTATATCATTGTTTATTATTGTTTTTTGTTTTATTAATTTACCTAGTATGTTGTTCATGGTGTTTTGATTATCACATGATTTTATTGTTATTTTGGCTCCTCCTTGGTAGACTTTTGCATTGTTTCCTTTTGCTATATTCTCTTCACTGGCTCCTTCATCTTTAGATCGAATTCATTGCTCATTAGCCGAGGGTCTTAGTCACTTGTGAGATTTCACTTGCTATGTTGTAGTTGCTAATCCGTAAAGTAATACGAGAAAAACAAAAGCATAAGGGAAATTAAACGATCTACTACTATGAGCTAGACACAGAAAAAAATTGTAAAGCTAAATTATGAAAGAAAGCTTTTATAAGTGAGAAAAAAAGATTCTGTTTTAGAGGAAGATGGAAGTTTGTAGGGGGTTGTGGTGGTTGGAGGGGGGATTAAAACTATTGTTCTTCATTCTGGAAAATGGATAGAAAGTAAAAATGGAAAAGAGACAGTAAAAAGGGAAACGAAATAAGAAAATGAACATCAAAGAAAGAGCTTCCATAACTAGGAAAAAAGAAAAAATTCCTCCTGTTTTGGAGGAAGATAATTTCTTTTGTGTGTGAAAGTGTGTTGGAAGAGAGAGAGGGGGGGGGGGATGTATTTGAAAAAGCGGTCTGGGAAATGGAAAAGAGACTAGAAAGGAAAGGAAAACAAAATAAGAAAATAACTGGAAAAAGAAAATGACCATCATCAGAATAACAAAAATTGTAGAAAATGAAAATGAAACCCGCGACGCGGAGAATTTGGCCAACATGTCACCCGCCATTCAACCAAAGCACCCACTGCCATTTTGAGTCTATGGGTGCTAACTGATGAATTTAAACCTTTTTTACAAATTGTCAATGTAAATACAGTATCTAGACCCCAACTCTGAAGTAATTGGTACTCGAGTATCTAGGTCAATAAGATGAGATATTTGCAAAGATATTCGTGAAGTATGTATTTACAAAGCTTTCATAACTATTAGTATTTTAACGTTCTTTAACACAAACAACTTGAGATAAAACTAATTTGAGGTGGTGGGTTTAGTATACAAGCTTAATTTTGAGCTCAAGTTGTGTTCAACAACTTGAACTCATTTAGAGCCCTAGGGCTAGGTTTCTCACAAAAGGAGGTCTCTTCTATTGGTTTTATCTGATGAAACTAAAGCAATGAGCATCATGCAGAAAATAGAGATGCACAATCAGATACATATAACCAACCAATATGAGGTCATGGAATCCTTTTCAAGAGCTGAGGATAATGTAAATATGCATGAACTGCCTAGCACATCTACATAAACCAGTTTTAAATACAATTTGAAAAAATCCATGTGAATTCATTCTTGGACATAAGCAATCACCTGTATTAAAGGATGAAAAGCCTCAAGTACTGGTGGACTCAAATGCAGAGCCTGTCGTAAGTACTTTATTGCACTCTTATAGTGGTCATTACGCAAGGTCCGATGCATATTGAGGTCATCCTCTAAACTCTCATTTGAGGAAGGCAATTGTAAAGGCAGTAACCACAAAGGAAGACCTACATTTGAATAGAATAAGAAATATCATGATTAAATCTTATCAGCAGGAAAATAATGTATATTATATTGTTGTCGGGAGGTGGGAGGTCCCAGTTATTCCTGTGGAATTAGTCGAGTTATGCGTAAGCTGGCCCAGACACCGTGGTTATCCAAACAAACATAATGAATCTCCATTGGAGCTTTAAAAAACCGGAACCTAGTCGAAGGCACAATATTCACCTTCACAAGGATTGAAGGACTTAGAAATTCCATATTCTATACACCTC
This sequence comes from Solanum clarkiae, assembly GCA_011800125.2. Classification (NCBI taxonomy): domain Eukaryota; kingdom Viridiplantae; phylum Streptophyta; class Magnoliopsida; order Solanales; family Solanaceae; genus Solanum; species Solanum clarkiae. The sequence goes on from JAABOM020000012.1 coordinate 5,102,272, forward strand.
ATGTCAACTGCCTTTTCATCCTTTTGAGAATATTCCAAGAGGATGTTCTCTCTCCTAAAGTAGTAACTTCCTGCCTTTTCATCATTTTGAGAATATTCCAAGAGGATATTCTCTCTCCTAAAGTAGTAACTTCCTCATCTTCACATTATCCCTTTAGGAAACTGAAGGATATACTCGGCCTCATTTTGCCACCATCCAAAGTTTAAAATTAAAAAGTTAAGAAGTCCAAGCTTTTTTCGCATGTTCCTTGCAGGTATGTTTTCGTAACAATCCAAATGAAGGGAAGCTTGGCTGCTGTTGCCATTACCCAGCTGTTGCTCCCACTCATCTGAAGATCTCTTGGAAGAATGCTAGTGCCCAAAGAAGACCCAGACAATACATGCCTATAACTACATGCCTATGCAATTATATGTAACTTGTTTTTTGGCTAAAGTATACACTTAGTTAATAGTTGTAACTTACCTAAACCCGAAGCAAAATTGGTGTCTAAATTTGTATTATGGAATAACTGATACAAACCAGAGGTAATTATTCAAATGATATATGAGACACATTCATTCTTGAAATCAACAATAATCAATCATCAATTGTCCCAGCTTTCCGTATAAAGGGTCTAGTCTAACCCCTTCATAAGAAAAAAGGGAAAAAGTAAAGCGAACTTGTTTTTTCTGTCCATACTACATATTGTACTCAAGTCCAAATCCAATTGTCATAAACCAGGCTCTAGGGTTTTCTGCAAGTAAAAGCAAAATTTGCTACTCTTTTGAATTTCATATATGACTATTATATGACTATACAGCAGTACAGACAAATATTTAAGCCATGAGCAAACTCACCGCGATTGCAGAATATGGAATGATAGGGAACATCACCACTCTGATCCATTGAAGGACCTTCATGATCACTTCTTTCAGCAGAATTCATGTAAGAGTCTTGTGGCTGAAAATTGTCATTTTGTGTTTCTCCCAGCACATTATCATCATCGACCATGGCGACTTCTCTCTGTTGACTGACATGAACTCCCAATATCTCTTTATCATTCCTAATAGAGGTGTTTGAATCACAATGGAATGGAGAATTAGCCTCTTGGCCTTCAACAGCATCATGCCCCTCTGAATTCAAAATGGACATAAATATTCTGTCCTCAAAGGTCTCTGACTGCACCATGCTATCAAAGCTGTCCAACTCTTGCAAATGCAATTCCTTTGGGACAGTAGAATACCATAACTGATAAAAGACCAAGCCCACAACTAAATTAGAGACTGGATCACTATCAAAACCACGTTCCTGCATGAGCCTGACACAAATCACGACCAAGGGGGTAACATTAAGCCTTTGGAATTTCATATAAAAAATGCCACCCCCGGCCCCACCCATGGGATTTTACTAGGTATGCTGATGTTATATAAAAATGCTACAGTAGAATTACATTTCAATAGAGCATTTATCCTTAAAGAAAAGATGTTGCATAGCCAGTTTTGCCACCAAAATTTGACTAATTACCATTGCCTACAAAATTTGTCCAACAATTTTTTTATAATAAACATTGATGATAGCACAGAGAGGATTATCAATATGCAACTCATACTTAATTGGTTTAAAGTTGGACATTTGGATAAACAGAAGGTGATATTTCTCAATTTTGCTTGACCAGACTGTCATGGACACATTTAAGATTAACATATTGACCAAGTTTCGCGAAGGCAAATTTTTTGATTCATCCAAATCCAAATGAAATATATTGCAAATGTAGGTTGTATCTTCCAAATGTAATGGCTGGGCAATCCAAACCAAACTCATCATGCCAACCATTTTCAAAAATCAAACAAGTATCTATGGTAAAAATTCATTGTACTAGCTCCCAGAGTAACAATTCTCCACCCCCGCCCCCGAAGAAACACCATCAAGTTGATATACATCAACATACTCAGAGTAATCCCACAAGTGGGGACCGGGGAAAGTAGGATGTACCTAGACCTTAATACCTTGTATCTGCGGTTAAATTCAATTTACTAATTCCAAACGTAGTAATTATCAACCCCCATTCCCAAAGACACACTATCTAATTTATATACAACAACAACGACAATAATATATCTAGTGTAATCCCACAAATGGGGTATAGGGAGGATATGATGTACGCAAATCTTACTTCTACCACAAAGTGGGATTACACTGTTTATGTTATTGTTGCTCTTGTTGTTATAGAAGGAAAAAAACTAAGTGCAACAACATTCAGCTACCTACTGACCTTCTAACTTAATCCTCGACCTTCTAACTTAATCCTCACACCTTTCTATCTAGGATTATCTCAGTAAGTTGGAGTTGTGCTCCTATCTAATCACCTCCCTTGGGTTCTTCTTTGGCCTACCTTACCTCTTTTGACTCCTCTTACCACTAATTTCTCACACCTTACTGCACATCCATGCACCTCCTTTTCACATGATCGAACCATCTTAGTCTTGTTTCCTTCGTCTTATTCACAACGGGGGGCCATGGCCACTTCCACCTTGCTCTATATAACTTTGTTCCTAATCATCTCTATCCTAGAGTGCTCAAACATTTATCTGAGCATCCTCTCTCTGTTGCATTCATCTTTTGAATGTGGACAATCTTGACTGGCCAACAATCTACCCCCTAAAACAAGATCGGTCTAACTATTACTCCGTAGAAACCATCTAATTTATATGATTATGATAACTGGTGTCATCCTAATGTGGAACTAGTTTGACACACCCTGAAATGTGTAGTCTTCTTATTTCATGAGACATACTTCTCTTGATTGAATTATTCTGGCTTGTCCATGTGTCACCCTTGTTCTCCATTATTCTACTGTTTATGAGAAGATAAGTTATTATTTTTCAAGAAAATGTGACAAATGAGGGTGGAGCACAGGCACGGTTATTCTCTTACTCTTTTGACGACATTAAGCACCTCAAAAATATTAAAAGATACAGCTCCTTTGCAGTGTTAACCACACTACTGTAAGGATTTAGTCAAAGAAAATTACACCAATAAGCAAATAGTGTTTGCAGCTTCTTAAACAAAGTTTAAACTGGAGTTATTTTTCAGATTGTTAATAGGAGTCTCTCTCCAAGAAAAAATGTCACTTTCCTCTGCAGGTGATAGTACAATATTAGTTAACGATATTGACACCATTAGAAAGAGTTGAATTTAGCACAACAAAAAGACTACTTCTCTGGACCCTTTTTTAGAACTTCAGTTCTTTTCACAAAAATGAAACTTTCTTCCATTAATAGGCAATTGATTTTCTCCAACCTTCATTAAATTCCGAGAACTTACGATAAGGCACCTTGATGTGCATCCTGTGTGTTCCCACGTTTGAGACAGAAAAGGATGAATTCCAATTGAACAGCAAAACGATCCTGCCACAATTCAAACTTCACAATGAGCTACCATAAAGGTGAAATCCAATTATCTCTTTCATAAAGTTTGGAACGCACAACATCATGCTAACATCACTGGTCTACCACTACCACTTACAAACGCAAATGTTTTTAAAAGTGAGTACCAAACATAATACTAACTTTGGCATCAAATTTGTGACAATTACTCCAACTCCTCAAAGTTGTGGTTCAGAATACATTGGATATTTACGAATTCAATCTCAAATTTCATTATCAGTAGCACCTTGTGACTCACTAGTTACATTACATAATACAAAGACACAAGTCCATTTAACTTTACAAGTCAAGCATCTTTATCAAATGCCGTTATGGAGGCCATATAGTTATGTCTCCAGTATTTTATTTATTTATTTATTTGAAACTGGTTATGTCTCTAGTATATTAACCACATTGAACTACATATTCCTAAAATAACAACAAAAATAATAAGTCAACAAACTTAGCATCTTCAGAAAAAGGAAAACTTGTTCTTCCGAACTATTTATGGGTTACTGAAAGTAAATTTACTAATACATTGCATTTAAAATGTACCTGACAAGGAAACAGTAAATTATAGAAACTAGTTGAAAAAAGGCAACATGGAGAAGTACAAAGCTAATGAACAACAACAACAACAGTAGTCATTAGACATAGTACTTCCACGAAAAGAAGATACTGTTCTTTAGAACTTCTTTTGGGTTAATGAACAAGTAAATTTACTGGTAATATATTGCATACGAAGGGCACTTCGCAGGAAAAATAATAAATGTTACAGAAATATTGAAAAGAGCAACTTGGAGAAATACAAAACTAATGAACAAATATATAAGCAAATACTTCATATTTTTAAATTGTTACCTTCATGGCCCAATTTTTCATAGGTCCAAGCTTCTTCATCCAAAGTTCATAAATATTTTGTATCCTTCTTGAACTGATAGCATCACCTTTTATATGCTCAATGAGCTCCAAAGCAGCCTAAAACATCAGAAACAATATAAAAAAATATTTTTGTTGAATATAACTTTTCATTTAAGAAAAACTATGCATAATACAGATAAAGAGACACTCAAAGTTGGCAAATTTGACCTCAACTGGTAAATAAATGTTAAAAATGATCCTCAAACATACATTCAAAGGATATACTGCAGAGAATTCTAGCATCTCCATTTCATATACACAGAGAAAACTATACAACAAAGAATTTGAATCTGCTATACAGTTGAATCACCTTATATCTACATTCACTAACCGACCTAAGTACATAACGGGAAATATCTTCTAACAGACTTGCTTACTCCAACAGCCAAGACATCTATTAGCTTAAATAACACTAGTTTAACTAACTGACCGTGACAACTGGTTCCAACTCAGCTATTTGTGATCTACTTCTAGCAAACACTCTTTAACTTTGAATACACACATCTATACACCTCAACTCAGCTCCAATGTATAAGTAGAACACTAGAAATCATCTAGACACTTTCAAAATGTATGTATCACATCAGCATCGTTAGATACAAGTTGGAGTGTTTAAATGCCAATTGAGACCAAGTTGATATGTTTTGCTTGTCAGCTGAGATCAAATCAAATATGCCAAAAAAAATGAAGAACAAAAATAAAACAATAGAGTCAATTTGATTGAATTGAATAGATTAGTACCAAAAACTTGGTGCGAGTTTTGAATACTGCATTTTCTTTTGTAGTTCCTTTAAGAAGTACACTCATTACACCACTAGCCTCAACATATCTATGATTTCGCATCAATTTTTTCAGCAAATGTCGAAGTCTTTTCCGATGTTCAGACTGTAAAGTTCGTCGATCTTGGTGCAAACTCCCTATTCCCCGTTTTAGACAAACGCTCGGTTTTGTGTTTGCTAATATGACTGAGTTTATCCTTCGAGCTTCGGCAGATGGACTAATTCCACAATCATAATCGTCTTCGGGCTTTCTACGTTTCCTCGACTGGGATTTTCGAGCCATTGATGCATCTTCTTCCATATACATTGATGGTTTCGTTTGGAGGTTAAACCCTTAAATTGAATATTGTAGGGTTTAAGAAGAAGAAGAAATTGGGGGTTTTAGAGAAAAGAAAACGACATTTTACTTCTCCGGGTCATTTTTCCCTTCTTCAATTATTGAGGAAATTTTGCATTAGCACTTAAAAATATATTAATTATATTTCATAATTATAGTTTAAATAATTATTGTTTATAATTATTGTTATGATAGTATTTGTATAATTCATATCACATTTGTATATATATTTATATAATTTATGATTTTTCTATAGTTTTTGTATTTTTCACTATATAATTTATGCATAATATTTGTATAATTGACTATATATTTAATAATATTTTGTATATTTCGCTATACAATTTGATTCTGGTACTGCTTTTATATAATCGCACACAATATTTGTATAAATTGTGAGAATTATCTAAAACTTAAACTGTAATTAGATAGATATTTGTAGCGAGTCATGATTAATTCAAATTATAATTATGTTGACTAATTAACTAATATATTTTTGCTTATCCGCGTAATTTTTTCTTGATTTTTTGCACTTCAAAATCTGGTTTCTAATTTAGTTATCTTTTAAAGTATTATTTGTATTTAAGTAATAAAATTGAGAATAAATGCACTTCAGATTTTTATAAAATTACAAATAAAATTTTTAACAAATATAATACATAAATAAATTAAAGAAATTAAATAGTAATATAATGTTAATATAATTTAAAATATGCTTGATAAACATGAAGCAAATTAAATTTACAACTTACTTCACAAGTCAAATCACTACGTGTGGGGTATGGGGTAATAAGGTTGCTTGAAGAGGAAAAGAAAAATAAGAATTTATTTTTTACAAGAAATGAATTATATTTGTGAATATAAAATTCAAAATATGTAAAATATAATTTGATAATAGTATCAAAAATATGAACTGTATTTTTATTTTTATCACGTAATATGATTGAGATCTTGTTGAAAGAAAATGAATTATTTTATATCGCAATCAAACGGGTTATTTTATAAGTAGAAATTAATAAAGTAATGACGGATATGCTAAGTAAACGTATATTTATAATAAAAAACATTTATCTTTATTTTTTTTAAAAAGGGTTTTTGCTTGTACTAATTTTTAAGAAGCAAAAAAGTTAATTTATTTTTCAATCACCCAAAAATCTAGTTGTGCTTCTATTTAAAAATTAGCAAAAAATGAAGTGGGAAAAGCAGTACCTAGGAACTGCAGCAAAGTAGATGAGGTTATAGTAGGGGATAAAGCAATTTATATACGTAGTTTGAAAGAGCTGAGAGCGGCTGGACAGATGGTTGCAAATGAGCAGATAAAGACAACCAGTAACACCCCTTAACGGCACATCAAACAAATTCAAACTCCAGATACTTCAGGTGTACGTACAAGCAAGAGGCACGGAAGTGTGAGAGTAAATGTCCAAATTATCCATCAATAAAGAGAGGACTTACAACTAAGCAACTATGTCAATCCTGATGGCTGCTACTGACTCTTCTATACAACAACAACAACATTATCCCAGTGCCTCAAAGGCTCCCGCCCATTACGGGGTAAAGGAAGGTCGGATGTACGCAGCCTGACCCCTATGTTTAAAAACATAGCGCTACTGACTCTTCTATAATAGGTAATAATGTTTTTGCTTATTTTTTCAAAACCTTAAAGCTTTAAAATAATAATACTATATTTTTGGCCAAACATGCTCTAAATTCACAATGCAATGGTTATTCAATATAATTGTTAAGGGTTATTTGGTGTGCTAAACCAGCACTAGAAAAAACGTGAGTAAAATTTACTATTGTTATATTCTTTGTTTGATTATTAATTTTAAGATAAAGTTATATTATAATTAGTAATTATCGTTGATATGTAGTTATTTGTGTTAAATGGTGAAATAATAATATTCAAATTAATTATTTTCAGATAAAATAATAAAAATATTCATAATGCTCTTTGAACTATTTTTCTCTTAAATAAGGTGGATGATATTTTTGTAAATAAATTATAAATTATGTAGTCCACTCCCCACCCCCACCTTCCCCCAAGAAATATATGCATTTAAAAGATATTCTCTCTGTCCCAAATTAATTAAATTTTTCAAGTTTTTTCAAGATTTAAAATAGTTAAATTGTTCAAAATTCAACATGAATGTTTGAAACTTTTTTCATAGTTGCCCATTCATTTATTAAAGTTTTACTCCCTCCGTTTCATATTAAATAAATTGTTAGGAAATTTTTTATGTTTCAAAATAAGTGAAGTGTTCACTTTTCAAGGGATATGTTGGAATTTTTTTTTCAATTTTACCCTTCATTAATTAAGTTTCTAACGTTGAGTCTTGTATGAGAAATAAATGATACATCAAATGAGTGTTTGGAGTTTGAAAAGGGTAAAAATGGAAAAAATATTATTAATTTTTTTTCTTTTTCTTAATATATGTGAAATGACCCAACAATTCACTTAATATGAAACAGAGGAAGTATTTTTTTTATAAGACAAATTACACTACATATTTATGACTCTACAAAGAATAATAGTGAAAATTATGATTAAAATTTTATCTTTAAATAATTTTCTTAAAATTTTATCTTAAATGATTTTCCTAGTGTGTCATATCCCAAAATTAATTTTATACTTATGATCAGTAAGAAGAAAAATAAATGCAATAATTAAATGGTGATAGCCATTAGTTTCTTAAACTTTTGATAATTTTTTTATGACTTTGGAGGAAGAGCATTGGAAAAGGCCATCTCTATCATTATATTATTTTATTTTTAAAATTACCATTTCAGTCTCAAGTGAAATAGAAAAATATCACAATTTTAGTTCATTCATTTTGAAAATTATTAATTTTTTAATTAAAAATTTAATTAACTATAAGATAAAATAATTTTATGTTTAATTTTAAACCCGAGAAACAATAAGAAAACAAGTGCTAAGTTTTATATCAATGAATCAACTAAAAGGAATTATTATTCCTTAATTTTTATGCTGTCGTTTAGAACATCCAAAAAATTATTGACGATACATTGTTAGATAATCGATTTTTTTAATTTATTTGTCTTTGTAATAAAAAATAAGGTTGGGTATTTATTTTTTATTTTTACTATAATAATCAATATTATTACACCCATCTTTTTATAAATTGAAAAAAAACTTTTGATATTGGACATTAAATGAATACTTAACATTATTTTTGAAAGAACAATTACAATAAATATTGTTTTCTTCATTTATAATTTTTACCATCCTAATAAATTGTAACTCTGACTTTTGACTCAGAAGATATTGTGTGCATTTGAAATAAATTTTTTTAGAAGATGTCAATGTTGAACATCTTTACTCCTTTGTTTGGATGATTGTTATTTAGTTGTATTTTAATGCATTGTTAGTTTAAATACAATATTTATTTTAATTGTTATTTAGATTCCATTAAAGTAAAACAAAATGATCTATTTTATGTAACGATCGATTTAGTGTGATTACATCGCTACTTTAATAATATCTTCTCATTTTTACTTTATTTATTATTTAATAATTTTAATTTGTCATTTATCTTATCTTTTCATGCTATCTCCCACATACTCTACAATTTTTATAAATTTATTACTTAAATTAGAAATATATGATATTATATAACAATAGAGAATAATATAATCTATCCATTAGAGCGGGGGAGGGGAGGAGGATTAAACGAAATAAAAATACACAAAGTAATAATTTTGCTAGCTTTAATGGTACATCAAATCAATATATCAAAAATATATACATAGCTCACAAACATTGGAAAAAAAAATGCACGAGCATATACTCCAATTTAATGCAAAGCGACAAAAAAAAAAGAATTATTCTTTTCAAAAAACGAAATTAAACCTTCCTTTTTATATACATATTTCTTCCTTTTTTCCACATGGTAGAATTTCACTAACGCCCACCTTTTGCCAAAGTGAAAATTTTATTATCAAATAGAAGAAATTCTCCTATTTATATCAAAATTTAAACGTTAATCGAATTGAAGTCTATCGTCAGAAAAATCAGATAAACAAAATATAAATTTTTGCGAACCCATTTTAATTATATTCATAAAACAAAACTTGTTTATATTAAGAATAAAATTTATATCTCCTAAAAAATATAAAATTTCAATAAATGAAAGGACAAATATGAAAAAAAATTTAAAATATTCATCTCAAACTTTGAATAATTCAAATACTCCCTCTATCTATCTTTACTTGTCCCTTATTAAGAAAATCATCCAAAGACAAAATTTATATCTCGTAGAAAATATAAAATTTCAATAAATTAAAGAACATATATGAAAAAAATTTTAAAACATTTATCTCGAACTTTGAACAATTCTAGGAAAATGACTATATCGACTTGCCAGAAAATAGGAAAATGACTGTAAGTA
>JAABOM020000012.1:5112221-5130632 GCA_011800125.2 Solanum clarkiae
TAAAAATTAAGTGTAAAATTATCTCTTAATTTCATAAAATGAAAAAATATTATTATAATAATATAATGAATAAATAAAAATATATTTTGAATATTAAAAAATTCTCAAAATTAATTTGGGACGAAAGTAACATAATTCTCGAACTCTTTTATACTTAAATAAAATAAAATAATATATAAATTATGTCATTATAAACTTGGATCTCATTGATTAATTAGGACAAGTGGAAACTTAGTTCCAGAAACGGCACGCCTCCCTCAAAGATCACTTCGCCACGACAGCACCGCTTCAGTTTCGGGACATAAAAATGTGACTTCTCTAGCAAAGCTAAAAAGAAAAACAATCACTAGCAGTGTCCAAAAGGAAAACAAAAAAATGGAGTGCAAAGATTGCAGCAGCAAATTGGATTTGGAGTACCAATCAGGATTTGGGAATCACTTCTCATCTGAAGCTGTAGCTGGAGCTCTACCTCAAGGTCAAAATAGTCCTCTTATTTGCCCCTTTGGACTTTATGCTGAGCAGATCTCTGGCACATCGTTTACTTCACCACGAAAACTTAACCAGCGCAGGTAAGCACCTTCATTTGATATATAAACTTCATAGTAAATAAGTTTGCTTCTTTTTTTTTTTTATCATCTCGTGCAATACTATTTTGGGCATTTGGTAAGTTCAAAATTACTGGAATGTTTTGGATAAGTATTGGGTCATAAGTGGAAAATGTTTGCTGTAGAATCAGTCTAACTCATCTTCCTTTATCGTCTCGTGCAAAGCTTCCACTAATTCTGAGTTGCCTGTCTGTACTGCCCTTTTCAATTTTGGAATGAGCTATAGTTGAAAAAAGTTTTGCGGTAGAATTCACCTCCGAATGACACTAATTGCATAAAACTCCGGTTAGTTTTGATAAATCTCGGAAGAGGTAAAGATAATAAGTTCAAAATTACTGCCACTGCGCTTTTTCAACGTTTTGGATGTAGTAGGGTTATAGTTGAAAAAAGGGTTTTGGATGTTAGAGCATGTTTGGATTGCGTGTGAAATTTTATGCTCCCTCCGTCCAACTTTACTATTTTGGATGTCCAACAATTTTACGCTTAGTTACTAATTTACCCTTATCATTAATTATACTCATGTCTCTATTATATTTTTCAAGACATCGTATTTATTATATTCAAAGGCTAAGTTGGAAAAATTATCCCATTGTTTACCACTTCTTAATCTCTGTGCCAAGTCAATAGGGCCCAAGTGAAGTTGGGCGGAGGCAGTAGAAAAGAAAGTTGAATTTTTCGATATTTTTCTCCAATATTTCAGATAATAAAAACAGATTGCGCAAATTCAAGTTGTCAATAGTGAATTTAGACATTACCAGAAAATAAACAGCCTTCCATATAGAAATGTGTTGGCTAATTAAAATGGGACTTTTTCTTTCTTTTGTTATTAAATATTGAGGATTTGATTAATGATCATTTATGGTTGAGGTGTAATTGACGGATAGATTGGTTATGTTACTGAGGGAATCTGTCGTTTGTGCAGTTGGCTATATCGTATTAAGCCATCAGTTACACATGAACCATTTAGACCAAGAATACCAAGACATGAAAAGCTTGTGAGTGAATTCAACCAGTCAAACAGTTCTGCTACACCAACTCAACTACGGTGGAAGCCTATCGAGATCCCAGAAACACCGACTGATTTCATCGATGGTTTTTATACCATATGCGGGGCTGGCAGCTCATATCTTCGTCATGGTTTTGCGATTCACATGTAATTGGTATTTCAAACTTGCTCTAGTATTATCATCACTATGTCCTCCTGATGGAGTTTTGGATATAGTTATTACTTTCTTGTTTATGTTTTATTCTTGTTAAATTATAATTAGGACTGAGATTTGCTATGCTCTGGATATAAGCATTGACTTCAAATTCTGTTGTTATTTGCTTTCAAGCCGGGAGTATATTGTATCAGATCGAGTGATAAGGTGTGCCTTGTTGAAAATGCAGGTATACTGCTAACAAGTCAATGGAGAACTCTGCCTTCTGCAATGCTGATGGTGACTTTCTGATTGTTCCTCAAAAAGGAAGTAAGTGTAAACAACTCAGGTGGCATCCGTCTTTTCGTATTCAGCATCAAATATTTTGACATGTGGTTGAAACTCTTTCTTTCTCTCTGTTTGTAATGTAGGGCTGTGGATTACTACTGAATGCGGAAAGTTGCAAGTTTGTCCTGGTGAAGTAGTCATTTTGCCTCAAGGATTTCGGTTTGCTGTTGACCTTCCAGATGGACCGTCACGTGGTTATGTCGCTGAAATTTTTGGAACTCATCTTCAACTTCCTGACCTGGGGTCAATAGGTGCTTCATGAAGTGCAAGATAAATTTCTATTTTGGACGGCTGATATTATTTACTGATGATATGCATTTGAATATGTATTTAGGTGCAAATGGTCTGGCTGCTCCGAGGGATTTTCTTGTTCCTGTTGCCTGGTATGAAGATGGCTCCCGTCCAGGTTACACTATTGTGCAGAAGTATGGCGGCGAACTCTTTACCGCGAAGCAGGACTTCTCTCCTTTTAATGTAGTTGCTTGGCATGGCAATTACGTTCCTTATAAGGCGGGTATTTCTCTATATTTGAGTCTCTCATAATATGGTTGCCTTGTTCACATTTTATCCAATTTACTTTGCTACATGGAAACTCGATGCTGTTTGTATCCTTAGTCCTGACGTAATATATTTCCTCAATATGCAGTATGATTTAAGCAAGTTCTGCCCTTACAATACTGTATTGGTGGACCACAGCGATCCTTCAATAAACACAGGTGGGTTAAGTTTGAATATTAGCAATGTTCTGTCATCTATTTATTGTCATTGATCTGTGTGAATTTTGTTCTTAAATTGTCGGTGTTGCTAGTTACATTTTCTCTCGTTTCTTAATATCAATGCAGTTTTGACAGCACCCACAGATAAACCTGGTGTGGCGTTGCTTGACTTTGTCATTTTTCCTCCCCGGTGGTTGGTCGCTGAACACACCTTCCGTCCTCCATATTATCATCGCAATTGTATGAGCGAATTTATGGGTCTAATCTATGGGGGATATGAGGTTGTTTATCTCGCTCTTACATGAAGTCATGCTCAATTCTGGGGTTATTTCATACATTTTTAATGCGGTTAAGCTTGTTTCAGGCAAAAGCTGATGGTTTTCACCCTGGCGGGGCAAGCCTTCATAGCTGCATGACTCCTCATGGTCCTGATACCAAAACATATGAGGTATAAGTCCTGTTCTATTCCTCCCTTCTCTATATATGGCCATGCTTCTTTTCCCTTCCCGCCTATGCAACTTTTTCTGTAAGGAAATTTGTGCCTTTTAGTTCCGCAAATGTCAACAAATTCTGATTCCTGATAGAGCACATTCAACCTCAAGGGGTCATTTGGTTGGCAACATGTTATTCCAGAATAATTAATCACCGGATAAGTTAGCCTGGATGAGTTATCCCACCATATATATGGGATAGCTTATCCCATCATTAAGGCAAAAATGGTGTGAGAAATAGTCCAAAGAATACCTTATACCTCCAACCAAACATGGGAAAATAATCCTACATGTTATCCCAGTATTATTATAACTTATACCTCACCCTAAACGATCCCTAAGTGATATGTACCCTTTTGATCCTTCCACTTGCTTATCTTCACAAATTTAACGATTTCAAGTGCTAAACTATTTAACTGTTGATATGTTATGGTAAATTTGTATTGTTACTTCACATTTGAGGGTAAAATTCTAAAACAAGTATTGACAGGCAACCATTGCCCTTGGAAATGAAGGTGGGCCACATAGAATAACTGATACCATGGCTTTTATGTTCGAGTCTTGCCTAATACCCCGAGTCTGTCCGTGGGCACTTGAATCTCCATTCATGGATCACGATTATTACCAGTGCTGGATCGGCTTGAAGTCTCACTTCTCAGGACTATCTATCAACGAAGACAACATCGATTTGCAGAATGGAAAACCTGCAGAAAGGTGAAATATTCACTGTTCAGCTAGCTTCTGTAGTGCCTCCTAAAGTGACGTAGCGTCTACGTAAGGAGTCACGGACATGTAAAACGTAAAATAAACCTCGTATCGAAAGATTGGGTGACAATCCAAATGCAGATATAGTGCTAAGATAAAACCAGTGTTCTATGATAATGTTGTAGTTTATGGTGTTGTATATATAAAGATGGAACTATCATGGAATAGTTATAGCATTTACAAGAGCAATGAATTATGATTTATGGGGTAATAGCTTACTCTTACTACTATTTTGTTAATGTTTGAAGTGAATACTCTCTCCGTCCATGTTTACTTGTCCCTCGTACTATTTTCACTTTATGAAATCAAGAGATAATTTTATATAGGGGTCGTTCAGTGTGAAGAATAAAAATAAATAGTCATTGGATAAAAAAATAGTGAAGGGATAAAATTTTGATATCTTGTTTGGTTGCCACGTTTGGCATAACTTATTCCACCATTTATACCACTAATCCCGGGATAAGTTTTTGCCAATCAAATAAACTCCTTATTATTAATTATAGTTATTTTCCTATTATATTTTTTAAGACATTGTATTTATTATATTCAAAGAGTAATTTGGTAAAATTATTTCATCATTTACTATTTTTTAGTTGCTTCTCATGGGTCATCTGGAAACAGCCGCTTTATGTTTTAAACATAGGGGTTAGGCTGTGTACATCCGATCCCCCCTCACCCCGCAATGAGCGGGAGCCTTTTGAGGCACTGGGGTATGTTGTAATAGACTATTTTTTAGTTCTTATGTCAAGTCAATCGAGGACAAATAAAGATAGACGGAGGAAGGATTTGTAACGAGGGAACTTTGTGTTGATTAACACTAATGATGATCTTATTCTAGATCCTGATTATGGAATTGCCAATTCAATAACATTCCTCAATTTTAGAGTAAGTTTTGTTGAAAGTGACGGGATCACGTTTCCCATTAGAGATTTTTAGAGAGTGTTTGGCCATGTGGGAAAAAAACAATTTACCTTTGGTTAATTTATTTGAAAAGTGCTCTTGATATGTAGAATCTGTTTGATATTTTTTTAAATAACGGTTTTGAGAGTCAAATTACGAAAAATGACATATTTCAATGCATCTTTACTGTTAAGATTATTTTATAGAGGGACATTATTTAAAAATATTTTATGAAAAATTTAACTAAGCTTCTGCTTTTATTTAATTAAAGGATGAAGTTTCGATTACCATCGCTTGCACAATTATATTAAAGGATGAAGAATAGTGCAAAATATCATGTGGATAGAGTTTAGATTGAAAAGTGACATGAAAAAAGATCGAAACAAATTTAGTGCTCCAAACATCATCTATTTGAAGCAGATCTAGTGTAAAGACATCATTTATTTTGTTACGTGAAAAAGATCATTAAACTTACAATAACGTTCTTGTGACAACCTCAATCAATCCAAAAGTTCTTTCTACCATCTTAATACCCAACTCACCTCGACACATACTCTCAATCCTAGTTCGAGATCGAGACAAATTTCAATATCCAAACTCGACTCTCGACATTCAATCACTAAGTCAAAATTCGACCCAATACAGAACCTGACCCACACCTCGACCCAAGACTAAACTCCTAACCTCAAATTTGAGTTGGGTTAGTTGGTCAAGGTCAACAGAGAAATGATCCGGGTCACTCTTAAATTTCATTTTAAATAATTTTTTTTCCTTCAACTTAAATATTGCTGAAACATGGAGTAATATTCAGGAGCGCTCCACGCCCTGTTACCAACCTGCTCCGGTGTCCTCTCCGGCTTTCACTGATTTATAAAATAATAATGATTAAAATGAATAATTAATTAGTGACCGACTCCACTGTAACATCTTTTGTGATTAATATAATTTTGTTTTCTAACTACTTTTAGCACAATAATTACGAACAATGTCACACAAAGTTGTTTTTCTCCCTCTCTTAATCTTTCTGATCTCCTCCGGCGCTGTTTACGGGCGCCGCTTCATCACCGAATCCTCTGGCGGACTGATTTCCGATGGAGTTCACAGTGAGATCGATCGGGATATGGAGATACTCCGGCTGGATCGGAATTTCGCCGGCGGCGAAGAGGAGAGTTGCGAACAGAGTTATGGATTTCTGCCTTGTACTGAAACTGCTCTCGGAAATGTGTTTCTCATTTTGGTTTATGGTTATCTCATGTACCTTGGTGCTACGTATCTCTCTTCTGGTAGTGAACTGTTGCTTGAGATTTTAGGGCCTGGTATTATTGGTGGACTTTTTCTTCCTATACTCGGTGCTTTTCCTGATGCTATGCTCATTCTCGGTACGATTATTATTATTATTATTATAATTCTCTCATTTGGTTCTCTAGTTAATGAATTTGTTTGGTTGCACCATCCTTTACCATGCCTCAAAGTCTGCATGCTGGATTTGGATGTGAGTGAGAATCACTTCTCACTCTTTTTCAAGAGCTAATGTGTCAATTGAACTTAAAGGGATAAGGGAATTGATCTAATCTTTCTTGATTATGAAAGAGCGTGCTTTACTATGAGTAAATTTCACTTTGTCCCACTCAAAGACGTGGCGTCAATGAAGTGGGTTCAGAGTCATGTGGTCTCAGGTTCAAATCCAATGAGGTTATTATTTTCTATATGTTAAGTTAGTTGGTATTTATCAGTTGCTGGTGGAAGGTGACTTCTATCCCTTGGAATTAATCAAGGTATCTAGTCTTGACACACTAGATTGCAGCACCTAATCCATGACTTCGGTCTAGTAGCTAGTAGTAAGATTGAAGCTTGTGGTGTGTGGTTAGGCAAACACCCTAGGATTGAACCTTGCCGCAGACAAGGGCTCGGTATTAGTAGAGAAGAGTAGAGGGGGAGACCATTATCCACTGCCTCGAACCATTCGCCACTGATCTTCGTGAATTTCTCTGTTATTAAAAATATATGTTTTTGGTTAATGTGGATGTCTTCTATATTAGTCAAGACCACATGCTACAAGCCATGATGAACGTAACCCAAGTTCCTTACTACTTTGAACTTCATTATTCCAGTATCGGGGATATCTGGAAGTACTGCAGCTGCTCAGAGCCAGGTCTCCGTAGGAATGGGATTGCTAGCTGGGTCGACTGTGATGCTTATTACTGTTATTTGGGGAACCTGTTGCATTGTTGGCAAGTGTGACATACAAAATTCTGTTGCTGTAGACATGAAAGACACCAAAGGATTCAGCTTGACGGGTTCGCCTCTTAACTCTTAGAATATTTATACAGAAACATGTACAAGCTCCTTCTTGTTCTTTCCTCCGTTTGTCTTTTCTGAAATATGTTGCTCTAGATCACTTTCTGCTTTCTTCGCCCCCTGCCCTTGTATTGATTAAATCTGCTCTCGTCTTTGAAATCATTGGGTCATTAGGGGATTTTGTGTACTTGTGCAAGTGATATTCCTGCTAGTATAATCAAGATGCTTTTACTCAATGAGTGGCTGTCAATGTAGGTTCTGGTGTTAGTACTGACATCTGGACAAGCCATGCTGCAACGATAATGGCAGTGTCTGTAATGCCATTTCTTGTTGTCCAACTGCCACAGCTCCTCCATTCAACTTCAGGAAGACATTTATCTGTCTTGATTGCTCTTATCATTTCACTTACACTGCTTGTTTCTTATTGCGTCTATCAGGTACTGTGACGTTGACCATATGTTTTTCTCTTCTATTCACTGTGGGTAATCTGATTTACTTCCAAACTGCAATGACGTATCAGCAGAGATTTGCATTGATGGCAATCTTTGGAGATAAATATCAATTTTTACGGTTTCTAATTTTGAAATAGGCAATAACTTTGTTGCCTATGATTGACCGTGCTTTAAGTAGTTTTTATCCCTACATAGCCTGGATAATGGACTTACCACATAACCACCTGTGTTCAAATTGAACTTATATCAGAAGACAACATGATGACTCCTATACACGTCCTCCTCTTCCAACAAGATGAAATGAATAACGATAAATCTTTGTCATTTTTTACGCTAGGCTGGTAAATAGATTCACCTATTTTAGTGTTTGACATCACGAGAACTGTTTCTTCTCTTCTTTTATGAAGCAAAGTTGTTCTGAACTTCTCTTTAACTTTTAATGCAGGTCTTTCAGCCTTGGATACAGAGTAGACGTCTTGCTTATGTAAAACATAAGCATGTTATATCAGGAGTTTTGAAACATTTAAGAATGCGTGCTTTGGGGAGGCTTTGCACAGACCAGGGAGAACCAAATATAGAAGTTCTAAAAAAGTAAGTTTAAAATGCTTTCTGCATGGTTTTAATTGTTTTTATAATCTTGATCAATATGATGAAGGATTGCATGACAGGCTATTCAAGGCAATTGATGAAGATGATGATGGGTATCTTTCCCGTGCTGAATTAAAAGCTCTAGTTGTAGGAATCCGTTTTGAGGAGATAAACTTACATGAGGATGATGCTGTAGAAAAGCTTATGAAAGACTTTGATACTTCTCACGATCAACTAGTTGAACTGTCTGAATTCATTGCCGGAGTTACAAAATGGCTTACTGAGGCCAGGGGTTCCAAGGCTGCTTCTCCTGAAGCTGGTCCTGATACATTGAAGTACCTCGGTGACTTGCATGAGGTTGGTCGAGTGTTTGACCTTTGATAGTTCATTGCCATGATGATAGTGATAAAATGTAGATGTACTTGCAGCAAACAAGGAGAGAGCACCATTTCTTAGGGGATCAAAGTGATGAAAGTGTTGAGGCTGTTGAGAATCCTAGATCCACTGTAATTAAGGCTGTTCTACTGCTGCTGCTGGGCACTGTCATTGCTGCCGTGTTTGCTGATCCCCTGGTTGATGCTGTCAATAATTTCTCGAGTGCCACAAGCATTCCTTCTTTCTTCATCTCATTCATTGCGCTGCCACTGGCAACCAACTCCAGTGAGGCAGTGTCAGCTATTATCTTTGCTAGCCGGAAAAAGTTGAGATCTGCATCATTAACATTTTCTGAGGTTTGTTTTCTTCAAGATTTTGTGCTTTCATGTAGTACAAATTGTGTTTTTTCTACCCATTACTTGTGTCAATGAACCTCGAAGTTCATTAATGAAAATCAAGAGGCATACTTGATCCAAGGTTTCTCAAATAGTCAAATCCCTTGCGGCCATTCTGTATGCAGGATGAGATGAAGGGAGGGATAAATGGTTGGACGGGGGATTTAATGTAGGACAGTTAATCCTCAAGATAGTTGGGATCAACTCTATTAATCCTCAATATCCATTTTGCTTCAATTTATCCTCTTTTGTTTCAACAATCAATAATTTAGGTTTGAGCAGTTTGATCACTTGTATAACTGATACAGTTACCTTTTTGTGATAACATTTGTGATGGTGCCTTGCAGTTGTATGGAGCAGTGACTATGAACAATCTCCTTTGTCTATCCGTTTTCCTGGCTCTTGTCTATATCAGAGGATTGACATGGGACTTCTCGTCTGAAGTCTTGATCATTCTAATTGTTTGTGTTGTCGTGGGGGTCTTTGCAAGCGTTCGTAGAACCTTTCCTCTCTGGACTTCCTTGCTAGCTTTTGTATTGTATCCCTTCTCTCTTGTACTTGTATATGTTCTTGACTACAAATTTGGTTGGTCTTAGACCCTTTGGATCGAATTTGTACGTGTCTTTTGAGCTATGTGCTAGAGCTTCAGTAACTTGAGAGCTTAAGTGATTTTGTAGTTGAACATCCTTATTCTATTTTATGTGTTGAACATTTTCTTGAGACACCAAAGCTTAGATGTTTGCATTTTCTACATTTAGATATCATTTTTCTGTGTTGGTTCATCTTAACTTTAATCGTTTTATGTTGGCTAAACTTGCAATTGCTGTTTCATCTTTTATATATTTGATATGAATCTTTTTTTCTTCTGACACTTCATGAAATAAATTTTCCTTTGTTGTGATTTGTGTAGCAATCTTCTTAGCAATATTGTGACACATATTTTTAGATTAAATTTATATTGGTTCTTTCACTTTTGTTGTGTCCTTGAGTCAAATGACAGGCTTTACTGTATGACTCACAAGTTCAATGTGACTTAGGTGTTAAAAGGGCTACTTTTTAAACCAAAAATGTTGAAAGAGACACTTCTTTTTGAAGTTGATCAAATCATAAATATTGAACGAAATTTTTATGGGGAAAAGTATATAAAATAGATTTAATTTAAAATTATTTATCTTTAATGGATCCAATTCAAACTATTTACTCTTAATGAATTCGTTGCCTAAATTATTTACCTTCTTACCGCATTTATCATTCTTTTATTTTGTCCTTTTTCAGTACAAATATTATGAAATATACTCTGATAATATATATATATAGAATGAACTTAATTCTCTATTATACTTTGATGATATATTCCAGTTGATATCAGATTCTACCTCATTGTCATACACCACCTTTATCTTGGAAAATATTTATATTTTTAAGAGATGTAAATAAAGGGAGAGAATATAAAAATTCATTGTAATTAATTATAACAATATTTAAAGTAGTGTTGGGGAATACTGCATAAAAATTTAATACTGACAATACTCTACATAGAAAAAAAAAAGAATATGAATAACAAAAAATTAATAATGACGATATAAATTCTGTGTATTCCTTCTCGACAAGATCTTAACTTCTTACTATAAAGAATATCCGATAAAGTTGTTATTGGCTGAACCAAAAAAAATGAAGAAGTTCAACCATCATCTTGGATCATATCTTGGTCAGGATATTACAGCCGTCAAACAAGCCATCACTTCATCGTCCAGTCACCATTTTTGAAGATGAAGTTTTTGTTCACACCTTTAAAATCTATTATAAATACAAGTGCAAATTCTCATTTGTAAAAACACCAAAAACACCAAGATAAGAGTGTAGTAAAAGTATGAGTTTGAGAGCTGTTTTGTAATCTATTCTTGTGAGTAATAGGAGAAATTTTTTTTCCTCTCAAATTCGTGCCTACCAATGCTCAATTGTTCTCTTGGGCTTCAAAAAGTGGTATCAGAGCCAAGTTAGAAGCGTTGGTTGAATTTTTTTTAGTGACGGAGATACTGTTCATCGGATTTTCTGAGATTTGTTCGGAATCTAATTCTGACTGCACCATTGCATTCGCCTCGTCGAACTGAGTCCAATGCACCAAACGACGATCTAATTGGAGTTCAAACGAGCTCAGAAATCGCAGTCAAAGTTCGGTCAACTCTGTCGAAATTTTATCAGTGACGGAGATATTGTTTACCAGAGTTCTGTCGGAGACGACGACATTGTTCATCGGAGAACGACGGAGAAGACGACCGAAAATACTATTCATAGCCAGAATCTGCAATAGTTTCAAAAATTGCACATTGACTCCTCAAGTTTTCTACAATTTTAGTTTGGTTCCTCAATTTTCAAGAAATGTCAGATTGGCCCCTGATCTTTCTGAAATTACAGTTTGACCTCTAATCTTTCTAAAATTATAGTTTGATCCCCAAAGTTTTTGAAATTATTGTTCTACCCCAATAGTGAAATTTTGGCCCCGAAGTGTCAATTCCACCTTTCTGACCGTTCCGACGTAACAGTGAGCTCCATTTTTCAAGATCCAACCTCATTTTGGTGAATTAAGCTATTGCAAGGTGATAATGACCACAGAAGAGTCAACATCATCTTCCGGAGCCATGATTATGCTCACTGCCACTAACTACACGTTTGAAAACCTCCGATAAAAGATCTCCTAAGCTGTAAAGATTTATTCGAACCTATCGAATTGAAAGGTGAAAATCCTGATCCCGCCAAGGAGTCAGAACGGAAGAAATCAAACCGAAAAACTATAGGTCAAATCCGTCAATGGATTAATCATAGTGTCTTCCACCATGTTGCGTAAGAGACATATACATATGCCCTGTGGAAGGAGTTGGAGGGCATGTACCAGGCCAAGACAGCTCGGAATAAAGACCTGTTGATAGGGCATTTAGTCAACATGAGGCTTTAAAATGGAACTTCAGTTGCCGAGCATACTAGTGAGTTCTAGAGCTTGGTCAACCAGTTGTCGTTTGTAGAGATGCCACTTGACGATGAAGTTCAGGCGCTGCTGCTACTCAGTTCTCTTCCCGATAGTTGGGAAACGCTGGTCGTATCACTCAGCAACTCAGCCCCAAATGGCAAACTTACCATGTCAATGGTCAAGGATGCTCTATTTAGTAAAGACGCAAGGAGAAAGGACATGAGCACATATCAAACCTATGCCCTTATCACAAAGAATCGGGGGAGGCAACAAAAGAGTAGCAAAGACAAATGGAGAGGCAAAAGCAAGAGTAGAGGCAGATCCACCGATGGCAGGAAACCAACATATAAGTGCCATTATTGTGAAATTGAAGGACATATGAACAAGAACTGCTACAAATGGAAAGAGGAGTAAGCCCAGAGCAGTTTGCAGCGAAAGAACAAGGGTGGAGAAACATTAGTTACTATTATTGGAGATGTAGCTTATTGTTCAACCCATGATGAGACATGTCTTCACGTCTCAAGAGAAGATACGAAATGGGTGGTGGATACTGCAGCGTCCTACCACGTTACTCCACATAAAGAATACTTTACAATATATAAAGCTGAAGATTTTGGAGCTGTAAAGACGGGGAATTCCAGTTTCTCGGGGATTGTAGGAATTGGTGATGTCCAGATAAAGATAAGTTTCAGGAGTACAATCACTTTGAAGGATATCCGCCATGTGCCAGATCTTCAGCTGAATCTTCTTTCAGATATAGCTCTTGACAAACAGGGCTATGATAGTCATTTCAGTAAAGACACATGGAAGTTGTCAAGAGGCGCTATGACAATTGCTTGAGGACATATTTATGGCACGTTATACAAGACTCATGTAATAATAATCACAGACAGCCTCAATGTAGCGGAAAATGAGGCTTCTCAAAATTTATGGCACCAGAGACTCGACCACATGAGTGAGAAAGGATTGTCTACCCTGATGAAAAAAGAGCTTATCAATGTGGACAAAGATGTTGCACTAGATCCTTGCAATCATTGTCTGTTTGGTAAGCAGCATAGAGTCTCGTTTAATTCCTCTTCAATGAGAAGATCAGAGTTACTCAGTCTGGTACACTCTAATGTTTGTGGTCCCTTAGAGGTTGAATCACTCGACAGCGACCGATATTTTCTAACATTCATCGATGATACTTCTCGAAAGGTGTGGGTGTATTTCTTATGGACGAAGGACCAGATGTTTGATTACTTCAAACTGTTCCATGTCATGGTAGAATATGAGACAGGAAAGAAGTTGAAGTGTCTTCGATCCGACAATGAAGGTGAATATTCTTCCAGGTAGTTCGATGCCTATTGCAGATCATATGGTATCCGACATGAAACGACGGTCCCACGCACCCCTCAACACAATGATGTAGCTGAAAAAATGAACCGAACAATCATGGAACATGTTAGGAGCATGCTCAGTATGGCTAAGCTGCCAAAGCCATTCTGGGGAGAAGCAGTCAGATCCGCCTGTTACTTGATCAACTGATTTCTATCAGTACCATTGAATTTTGAAGTTCCTGAGAAATTTTAGTCTGGAAAGGATCCATCATACTCTCACTTGAGAGTATTTGGGTGTTTGGCGTACATACATGTATCCAAGGAGCTCAGGCAGAAGCTAGATGTAAGGACCACTCCATGCATTTTCATTGACTATGAAAATGAAGAATTTGGATACAGGTTATGGGATCCAAAGAAGAAAAAGATGATCAGAAGTAGGGACGTGATTTTCCATGAAAGTCAGACAATTGATGACATTGAAAAATTCACAGTGTCTCAGAAGACAAATGTTGCAAATTAGATGCCAGAAGCAGCAACAGAACCATTCATGAGAAATGGTGATGTTGTGCCAGAAGATATGCCAGAAGTAGAAGACAATGAGGAAAGTGACGGTGCTGAGCAGAGGAGCCACAACCCTATCTGGTAGACGTTCCAGGACCATCACAAGGCCAAGATGATGGTGGATCTCCTCAGATTGTTCCAGAAGTTCGTAGGTCTGGACGAGGTCAGATTCCATCGAAAAGATATCCAGAATATGAGTACCTTCTACTTACTGAAGATGGAGAACCAGAGAGTTTCCATGAAGCAGTATCTTATAAGGACAAAGAAAAGTGATTTCTCGTAATGTAGGATGAAATGGAGTCTCTGCAGAAAAAATCAAACTTATAAGATCGTAGAATTTCCACGAGGGAAGAAAGCACTGAAAAATAAATGGGTGTTCAAGCTGAAAAAGGATGGCAGCGAAAAAGTGGTGAAATACAAAGCACAACTTGTAGTCAAAGGATTCCAACAGAAGAAGGGGATCGACTTTGACGAGATATTTTCACCGGTAGTCAAGATGACTTCAATTAGAGTCATACTTGGAATGATCGCAAGTATGAACTTGGAGTTTGAACAGATGGATGTAAAGACATTTTTTCTTCACGGAGACTTAGAGGAAGAAATCTACATGGAGCAGCCAGAAGGTTTTGAGGTTTCGGGAGATAACCTCATATGTAAGCTGAAGAAAAGCTTGTACGGTCTGAAGCAGGCACCTAGGCAGTGGTACAAGAAGTTTGACTCATGCATGGCGAGTCAAGGGTACAGGAAAACTTCAGCAGATGAATGTGTCTACATTCAGAAGTTTTCTGATAGAAATTTTGTTGCTCTTCTACTATATGTAGATGATATTCTGATCGTGGGGAAAGATGCAACCAAGATGAACCAGCTGAAAAAGGAACTCTCTAAATCTTTTGACATAAAAGACTTATGACCGGCTCAACAAATATTGGAAATGCAGATCATCTGAGACAGAAAGAACCGGAGGTTATGGCTATCTCAGAAAAAATATATTGAACGAGTGCTTGCACGGTTCAACATGAACAATGCCAAACCAATTAGCATTCCATTAGCCAACCATTTCAAGTTGAGCAAGAGATCGTGTCCCTCATCCAAGGAAGAGATTGGGGAGATGTCGTCAGTACCATATTCTTCAGCAATCGGAAGTTTGATGTATGCGATGGTGTGTACGAGGCCATATATTGCTCACATAGTGGGAAGGGTGAATCGTTTTCTCTCCAACCCCGGGAAAGAGCATTGGGAGGCAGTAAAGTGGATTCTCAGGTACCTTAAGTGTACAATAAAATTATGTCTTTGCTACGGGGGAGTTGATCTAATCTTGAAGGGCTATACAGATGCAGACATGGCCGTAGATCTTAATAGTAGGAAATCAACTTCAGGATTCATTTGCACTTTTGTAGGGGGAGTTGTTTCATGGCAGTCAATACTACAAAAGTGTGTTGCTTTATCCATAACCGATTGCTGTCGCGGAAGCTGGAAAAGATATGTTGTTGTTAAAGCGTTATCTCTAAGAATTTGGAATCAAGCAAAAGGAATATAAGGTACATTGTGACAGTTAGAATGCTTTGGATTTGAGCAAGAACTCCATGTACCATTCTTGTACAAAACATATTTATATTTGGTATCATTGGATACGCGATATGATGGATCGACAACTGTTGAGAGTAGTGAAGATCCATACGAAGGAGAATCCAGCTGACATGTTGACAAAAGTGGTGACTCGAGAGAAGTTAGAGCTATGCAAAGATATAGCTAGGATGCTTGTTCCGGATATGGATGGAGGGGAGAATTGAAGAAATCCAGCCCCATAGACGATTCAACAAAAACAGCTGCCAACAATGGTCAAAAATTATATCCCCCTTGTGATGTCACCAATAACATCTACGGGGGGTATAATTTCCCCTATAAAAGGAGCTGTTGAGCTCCTTCATTATACACCCAAAAAAAAATCAAAAACACCAAGAAAAGAGTGAAGAAACGTTTGAGTTTGTGAGTTGTTTTGTAATCTATTCTTGTGAGTAATAGAAGAAATTTTTTTCTCTCAAATTCATGTTTACCAACGCCTAATTATTCCCTTGGGCTACAACATCTTGTTGGGGTTCTTGAGAAAAGGATGCAGAATGCAAACAGAAGAGTTGAATTCTTGAAGAGCACAAAAGTTGAAGACTCAAATATTGGAAGTTCTCTTTCTCATCATGAAATATGGGACAACGATAACTTGAAGCAAAGTACAATGTGGCCCATGAATTCTTTCACCGACTACGAAAACTTCTTTCAATCAAATATTCCAATTTGTGGTGTGGATTCAGTGGGAGTGGGGACAGGTAATGGGCTTCTTCCTATCGATGATTATCAGTTTAGCAAAGCAGATTATTTCATGATGATTGATAGAGAAAATTGGTCGGCAGATAATGAAAATGGTTCAAGTTTGACAATGCAGCCTATGACGAATAATGAAATTGGTTCAAGTTTGACAATGCAGTCTATGGAGAATAATGGAATTGGTACAAGTTCGATAATGTTGACTATGGCGAATACTGGAATTGGTTCAAGTGCAACAATGCAGCCTATGGCGAATAATGGGATTGATTCAACTTCAATGGTGCAGCCTATGACGAATAATGGAATTGGTTCAAGCGTGACAATGCAGATTATGGATCAGTGGCCTTTCATATATAACGATTCTACTCATGATATGCCTGTAGATTTTATTTGACCATTAGTATAATTAGCAGTTCCTCTTTTGTTTACTTTTGAAGCAACTGGAGCAAACAAATGAGGAACTGTTTTTTTGTTAGATCAACTTTGGTGCTTCTCTTTTGTTATGGTGCATATTTACTATGGAGAGTTGAGCTTTAGGGATTTTTTTATATATTATTTGCATTGTTTTGTTTGTACCTTAATGCTTCTAAGGTCATGCTCTTTTTTGAATGGCCAAAAACGTCGTAGCTTAACTAGTTGTTTTAAGGCTGTAGTTGGTACTTAATATTTTCAGCTATTGTTGCCTTCTGTACATCATAAATAAAATATTGAACTTGTTTAATTAACTTATCTAATAGTCCTCAATACTACTGTATATTTTGCATTGATGTGTAGCCAGTTAATATTTTAGTAGTTAATGGATAGTGACAATTTCTTGTTTCTCCCCAAGAGATCAAGATGGAAAAAGTTAACTTAGCAGTAATTCATATATTGACCATTATATGAACTTAGCAGTGATCTGCTTGCGCAATTTTACTCACATGATCCACTGCGTTGATACTCTTTTGCCGTGTAGTTTATTGGAGTTTTTGGGCTACTGTGCTCCAAGCCTCTGCTTTGTTATTTTAATTTCTTTTGTTTGTTGAAATGTTTTGTGTGAGTTTGATACTAACATGTTCTGTGAATTGATCAGTCCTAAAAGCACCAATTTTATGTCATTGTGCTTTCACCAAATGATACATGTTGGCACCTTAGGAGTAATGTAGCACCTTTATGTTAGACTGGTGGAGATAACTTAGTAGTTGTACAAGATAAGCTGTAATTTGAGAAACTTCAGTGTTACTGCACCATAGTTTCAGTTTGTAAGCTCTCTCTATACATTTTTTTTTACACATTTAGCTGTTGTATCTGTCTAACCATATGACTGCTGTGCTAAGTGATTTCAGTTACGTATGGCTATTGAAGTACGACTCCTCATATTATATCTAAGTTGAAACTTCAGATCAAGCATTAAAGTTTGAGGATTCCAATAATTTAGCAAGAAAATTCATGCATATACCTCTTTAAGTTCTTCAATTTTTCCGGTGCTTCTTTGCCAGACAAAAGAGTGATAAGAAAACCATGCGTACACAACTAAGATGCTGCCACCATATAAATAAATTTTTTAAACTTATTTTCGTCTATACATGAAAATTTCAGCATAACTTTTTAATAAGAGAAATGGCAATAAACAATGACATTCATGATAAATATGCATCCCTATGATTAGTCTCTTTTCTTCACCTTGGATAATCCTCGGTCTTTACATGAAGATATTATGTGTTCCTCTATGCTGCCACAGTTCCCAACTTTCCTTGCTTTTGTTCTAGCAGCTGTCTCAATGCACTATCGACCTCAGCGAATACCTCCTGCTTGGAACCACTTCCGTTCACCTACAGGTCAAAATAATTCAGAAGAGAATGAAAGCAGATTGCTCTTTTAAGGTCAGAAGATTACAACTCATGCTTGCACCTCCTAATAGAGGAATTATAGTTCGTCTCAATCAAGTATGGGAAAGAGGAGTGAGGGGAAGGACTATCCACTGATCTGCTTCTTCCCTTAGCTCAAAGTATATTCAAATTCGTTTTGTACAAATTGAGAGAGATTAGCTTTGTTTTATAACTCAAGAAGTTGTGTGTTTCTCCCAAACATCATGTGTTACCTACTTTCTTTGTTGAACAAGCCCTTTGGGCATTACGTGGTACATCTTCAAAGTACCCAGAACAAGTTGGCTCCAGCAACGGGCGCTATTTAAAG
>JAABOM020000012.1:5130732-5148227 GCA_011800125.2 Solanum clarkiae
CATCTTAGAATTTTAGAATATTCTTCATTAAATTGTATTTTTTTTTTTGGGGGGGGGGGGTAATTTTGTGTTGAAAGGTTTTTTATTTTTTATGAGCCATAAATAAGAAGAAGAACATGTGTTGGATTAAACAAATTAATCATTTTTCTTTTATGGTTGTATATAACATATCTAAATATTTTTTTAAAAAAACCCTTTAAAATACTTTGATAAAGTTTCTCATAGATCAATTTGATTTATATATTAACCCATCATTACATGGAAGTCACATTGGCAGATCAAATGAATTGAGTTAATAAATGAATAAGTCATTGATCTTCTCAAGATCATATTTTTTTAAGGGTTAATTCTGCCACTAATAGCGTGTAGGCAATAACTCAAGGCAAGGCTCAAAGCATTTAGGCACATAATATTCTGCCTATACTTTCTACTGATCTAATGAACAGCCAGAGACACAGCAAATGCAAATATTGCCAGAATTTAACTCAAGATATGTGAAAGTTTATAGCCAAAAGAATCCACCTTGCCACACATAAAGAGGGTAACAGTTTACAGAAATTAAGACCTACGAACCGATGGTACCAGAAAGACTGAATCCTGACCTCCGTCCTAGTTGAAAAATCTCACTTGTCATCGTCATCGGTTTGGAGGTTAATCTAGCCTTCTCCTGTATGAGGCCAAAAACTAGGCATATTTTTCATGTTCCGACTTACATTTGAGGCTTAACTACAAATGGTAAAAGACATTCATTAAGAAGAAACTGCAGAACACCCTGAGGACTTGAAAGGAGCTATCTTAACAGAAGATATACAGAAATTCTCCCCGAAGAAGCACAACCAAGTGTAATGGACTAACTTCTACAGCTTCAAATTGAGATCAACGTTTCCTCCTACTTCAACGTGGCAGTTGCGTTTGTTAATTCCTTCTTGGCTGATTTGTACCTTGGCAGTTGGGAAGAATCCATACATGGGTTGTTGAACTGATCTACTTAGGGCCGAGCTTGTTGTAGCAGGTTCTTCAGCAACTCCCTGTGTATTTAACAAAGGCAAGAGGATCGTAATGCCAAAAGTGAGATACCAAGATAAAGGCGTCAGAACATAAAAATGGTAGACCTTTTGTTCTCACCTGACAGGTTACTGATTTCAATGTAAGTATCTCTTGACTCTGAAGAGTTGAATTAGATGAATGTTGATGAGGAAAAGCAGCTGTAGGAGGAGCCAATGTTAGAAAATCTCCATTGAGAGCTTTATTTTGTCCGACAACATTCCTTGATTTGGACTCTGATAGAGACCGGGATCCTGAAGGAGCTTCTCTGGAGAAAAGTGCCAAAAAAAAGTCTTAAGTATTTGAAGCTCTAAAACTATGAAATGATCACTTAGGATATCAAACCTTTTGAGCAGATTTCCTGATTCTAAACTGGCTGCGCATTCATTGCTGCAGGAAGCTGATTCAGGTGATCTCGATGCAAGACTAACATAGGCCGGAGGAAATTTGCAGTGAAATGCAGGGACTGGTGGAAACTCTGGAGAGAAGGGATATGGTCTCTTCATGCCAACCATCTACAAATACATCATCGGCAATCAAAGTTGTAGCCATCAACCAAAAAAACTTAAAATAAACCATCTAGAGACCTAGATTTGGATCTTCTTTTTTTGATAAGCGTAATGGCCAGACCAGCCTGCATGCAGCTCGACTAATTCCAAGGGAATCCTGTCACCTCCCACTAGCAATAGGGTACCAGGTCGACCAAGGCTAGAACAGATGAAAAGAAAATCATCTAGTGTTTTGTCTCTGCTGGGATTTTAATCTGAGACTTTATGGTGCTCGGCCTATTTCGTTGACCACTAGGCCACACCCTTGGGTGCACCTAGTTTTGGATCTTTAGTTGTGAGTTCCACTTTGACTCACTGAAATAATGGTTGGAGACATGTTCTCTCACCAATCTATGTTTGTGGACACAACCCTCTACGACACAAGTTCATCTCGAGCAAGAAAGCCTTCTCAAACTGAATAAATAAAATACCACATACAAACCATCCAACTTCCTTTTCCAATCAGTATACCCTTTACTACAGCATCTCCATCTCCCTCTTCACCCTTTTCCAGCCTTAACCAGAAACCCATCCTCTAGTGCTATAAGATGTCATTTGGAAGTGATTTATTTGAGCTGGCAGGTTCTAAGTTTGTCTTTGGTCAATGACCTAGTCTTGGATCAAAGCATAGGAATTCATTTGATGGATAATAACATTTGTAATCGTGAGATATGCCTCCTGGTTTTTCAATCATTATCCTCGGGTAGCATGTTTAGATGAAACAAAACAAGAGCTGTTTGAGCAAAAAGGAGACACCAGTAGAGCTATACTAGATTTTGTGAGGAGTGGAGGGGTGTAACCCTGAGCGGATCAAGTATCCAAATATTAGTTAGGCCCACAAAGAGGACTTCCCTTTCCCTTTTTTTGGCAGTAGAAGGCATGCCAACTTTTTAATATCAAGTTTGAAGAAACGAGAGGAGAAAGAGAGCAAAGAAAATAGATGTTCAACACATAGGAAGTATATGACATGTCTGCATCTATATAATATAAAGCACATTCACACAACGGTTTTGCACAAACTGAGATCCTCACTAAAATACAACAGTGTAATCCCACAAGTGGGATCCGAGGAAGGTAGACCTTACTCCTACAATATAGTGAGGTGTTTCTAATAGACACTTGTCTCAACTAAAAGCATTAGAAAGCAGTTTGAAAAAGAGAACAGCAGGGATGAAGAAGCCAAGAAAAAATGCTAAAGAAAGCATAACAAAGCATACTAAAATATGAAGAGTCACTATCACAAAATAAAGTGATAATCGAAATGCAAGAAACAATAAATAGTGAGAGAATTGGAATAACAAAAAGCTCTCAGAGTAATACTACAACCATACATCTACTAGTATGAAAGACTAAGAGAGCCAACTACCAACCACCTAACCTACCTTCTACCCTAAATCTGTATCCTCCATAATCTTCTATCTAAAGTCATGTCCTCAATAAGCTGAAATCCTTACTAGATCAAGAGGATATCCAGGTAAACTGTATTGCAGCCTTTTTGACCGAAGGGAGCATTATGAAAATTGATTTCTATATAGTAGTGATTATCAGGCAGAATAAAATAAATTACCTTCACTCCTTCAGGCCACTGAGGTAAATAATTGCATGAATAACAATTTTGGTTTGAAGGGGGCTCCATCTGATAATTTAGTACAGATGATGATGAAATCCCTGATGAGATATTCATCTGCAGTTACCACAAAGTGATTTAGTCAGCACTTCAAACACATCAAAACAAAATTATAGACGTTATAATACAACGATGATATGTAACATTGCAAGTAATTAATAAACTTATTTACCATTGATGAAGAACAACAAGGTTGCTGATATTGTTGTGATCTTTGCAGCACACTGGGTAGAGAAAAAATGGGGTTATGCAGTTCATTTGGCAAATCTACATTAGGCCCGAAAGCAAGACCATGGCGATTTCCCTGTTGGCTTTCTCTTTCAGGACTGTACTCACCACTCCACAATTGAGGGCATTTATCATTCCCTGGACCCGAAACAGACGACCAACTTAACTCCCCTCCACCCATGTTCATTGGTTTTGATGATTGTAAAGTCTTTGGACGGAAACCATCAAGAACTAGGGCAGACAAATTTGGTGTAAAGACACTATTTTTCGAAAGCAAATCTGTTGTTGATGGTGATGGTAAAGGGATTGAGTTAGGCCTAAAAGTAGAACCTTCAACTGCTAAGCCTTTAGACATAATTTTGGTGGAATGGACTGAATTTGGTACCAAAACATTAGGTGTTTGAAAATTTCCATCTTTTTTTTGTTGTTTTTCCCCTTCCATTCTAATTCTTTCAAGTTGAGCAACACCAAGTCCTCTTTGTGGAATTTTTTTCTGCTTAACTTTTTTCGATGCTCTACTCGTAGCACCACCACCACTACCACTCGAACCACCACCACCACCACCATCATCACCACCACCACCGCCACTACTATTACTACACCTCCGGGTATGTTCCTCTATCGCCATTATCGTCCTCGGCATAATTGATCAACAAACAACTATACACAACTACTACTACTTAAAAGGGCAAATATATATAGACATTGAATCCATCCACCACATTACAACCATTAAACAATACAATTAATCTTGAGGGTTTTGGAAAGAAAACCCCAAATTGAAAAATTCAAAGAAAATACAGAAAGAAGCCAAATTCAAGGAAGAAAAAAAAAACCCAATTCTCCATTTGTACGTTACATGAAATCTTATAGGTCATCAAGTCAAGATCTGCAACTTATATGGAGATAAAATAAATATACAAAAAACCCCATAATTCAGCAAACAAATCTACTCAAATTAGATCTTATTTACACACAAAATGTACAAACAGAGATACAGTAAAGGGTTAACAAACAGATAGAAAGAGAGTGTATCTGAGATCTCCGGATTTTTCTCATAACCAGTTGTCTGATCAGATCAGTAAAATAAGAAACAAATTTATCAAAAAAATTTCAAAAAGTTCAAAATGGAAATCTAAAGGAAGCTAAAAATGCGGAAATCGTGAGAGTAAAATTCAGGCAATCAAATTTATCGGCCAAAATTTCCGGTGAACTCTACATTTTTCTTCTTCCTAGACCGACTCTCGAGTACCCTTCTTTCTCTTTTTCTTTACAAATCACTCATCAAAGTTCTCTATAAGACAATGCCCCGAGCTCTAAGTTTTTATTACTAAAGACTTTGGCATTATTGTTACTTAATTTGGTATCCACTCGTCACACTCCTTAAATAACAATAAGTCAATAATTAAGAAAATTTTATATTTTTTTATTTTATTTTATATGATATTATTTAATTTGATATAATAAGAAAAAAAATTTTAAATCTGTGATCTAGAGCAATTCTAAGATATCTATTAATCGTATTGAGTTTGTCGTGGGCTCAATTAAAAACTATGAAATAAGTCTATACAGGGGCGGATTCATATGGACCATCCCGTGTGCTTGAGTACTCATTGACCCCAAAAAAATTTTGTGCAACTTTCTATGTAAAAATTATATAAATATAAAGATAGATAAGCACCTAGCTGAATAAGAAATCTTAGGAATGTTTTGATTCTTACTGCCTTCTTAAGGTTCAAAGTAAATTACTAGATGATGGGTTGAATCTACACACCTACCAGATGAACACTCACAGTTTTTAAATTCTAAATCCGCCACTGAGTCTATAATGGTACAAAACTTGAATTGACATAATTTTGTCTTTGCTTAGACCTTGATTTTGAAAAAGAAAAAATAAATAAATATAATGATAAATTTACTATATCACTATTTTAATATAGTAAATTCAATATCTTTAAATACGGATTGAAAAAATGATTATAATTAATAATAAAGATAAATATGTAATTAAATATAAAATTATCTCTTAATATTCAAATTGCATAAGTGAAAAAGAATATCTATTTTATTACAATGAATGTAGATGAACTGAGTATATATCATCAAGGGAATCAATCTATTAAAGACATAATGACTTTTTATAATAACTAATTCATGCACATTCATATTTAAGAGTTATTCGGAAGAGTAGTGGTGAATTAAAAAAATATTGGAGAAAGGTGATTAGATAAGGCATAACACAACTTCATATCGCCAAGGACATGACTTTAAATGGAGAGGAGTAAAGGTCGTGTATTAGGCGGATACATTTGAGCCAAAAATCTTTTAAAGATAGTCCTTCTATTTCCATGAAATAATAATAAAATTTACATACACTCCATCCTCTGCAAATCTTTCAATGAATATGTTATTGATAAATAATTTCAACATCATTAATATGTAAACCAAGCAACTCAATACATTACTTACATAAATTGAATTGAGTAATTCTTTATAATTTAAATTATATAAGCTAAAATTAGTATAATTTAACATGTTATATCGATTCCTCTGTTTTTTAAATTATATTTGTTTATAATAGTAACTTACTATTACATATAATTTATACTTTTTATATGGATAATTTCGCATGATGGTATTAATTATTATAATTTAGCATGAATAAGTCTTATTCATTGCATATATATAGAGTATCTAGAAAATGATTGATAAACCAAAATAATTTACTCTACTATCTTTCAATATATCTTTTTTTTTTAATTTTTCACTAGATATTCAATGTTCATATTTAAAAATTATGATTAAATTTAAATTCACATATATTGTAAAGTTTATTTTCTGCAAATGATGCTCCTAATAGGATTATTTTCCATTTATCGTGGTGCCACTTGTAACCAACCAATACTCCTCTGTTGAATATATATCCTTACTATAAATATTTATTTTCCAAATTATCTTTCACTGATTGAATCCTTTTATATATATATTATATATATTTTAAATATATAAAGCATTGTTCTACTATTCCCCTTTTGATTTAACTATATTGGTATTAATTAACAAGCTTATTGCATATACTTTCATTTTGTGTTATAGATTTTAACTAAGTAAGAAACAGAAGCTTAATTGGAGTCTTCTATATAAAATACTTAAAATCATTTCTTTATTTAATTAATGGTAATAGTAAAATGAACCTCAAAACTATTATATTTTTCATAATTTGAGACTTAAAAATATTTTTTTAAAAAGATTGGTCAAATACACCAAAAGAAGTATTTTTTAAAGTTTGGTTAAAATAATAAAGAGGGTTTTTTTCTATCCTATGATTTTAAATTAAAAGATATGCATAGTGTATTCAAATATCATTTAAAAATTTGTGATATTAGACACATATCCCTTCGGTCTCATTTTAAATGGGCACTTTCTGTTTTACACGGTGATTAAAACATCATTAAGATATTGATCAACTTTACTATTTTGCCCTTTGTTCACATTAATTAGCCTCTCCAATATTCAAAATCTATTTAAACTTCCAAAGATCATATTAATTATAGAGGTAAAATTAAAAAAAATTGAATTGATTCTATTATGATTTAGTAAGTGATCAAGTAATATGAAATAAATTTTTAGTAAGATGCTCATTTAAATCTTGATACACTTGGAAATTTTTAGTAAGAGGGAGTACCTTGGAAATTTGTCCCTAATACAATGCTTGATACACTTTTCACATTTATTAAAGCTTTACACAGTATTTTTCTTCAAAAGTTGGAATATTATTCTAGGTTTCCATGTATGGATACTTTCCAAGCTATACTATAGTATATAATTGTAATATCTATTCTAGTTAATTAACTTTAATTTGTGCAAAGATTAATTACTTGTTTTGACTAAAAGATTGAAAGGATATTTTGAATGTGAACACCCATTTAATTATATCCTTTTTAGGTGATATGAGATGGATTGAGGCTGGATTTGTTCAAGCAATTTATTAGAACTCATTCCAAGTTGTTTAGTAATTTTGAGCAAAGATTATATTGGAGAAAACTTTCTATATATGGAAACAATACATTCCCTGTTACCATCAAAGGATGTGGTGCAGTGGATGAGGCTGCTCCTTTCTTGATCAGAGGTCTCGGGTTCGAGCCCTGAGTATGAAAAATCCTTGGCAGAGGACGCTTCCCTCGAATGAGCCCAATTCAAAGTAATCGAACTCTAATATGAGCATCAAATACCAGATGGACGACCAAAAAATATACATTCCCTTTTGGATCCTTTCAAAACCCAAAACAATTACTTTGGGCTGCCCTTTTCCCTATTTAAATAAATACAAAGTAACCAAAAGGACATTAGATCCAAGTGAGCTAAAAGGGTATTGGAAAGGGGGAAAATGAAAATTAAGAGGTAACAAAAATAATAATTTTGTTTGATTGAGACAAAAATGTAGTTTTCCCATAAATAAGATCTTTATTGTGATATCCCATTGGATTTTGGCTTTCAAAATGGCCCACCTTAGCCTCAACAAACTCTCTATGAGTAAAAGGAAACCAAACAAAAAAGTGCAAGCCACATTCAATGGACCCCTTTTAATGACATAAGGCCATCTGTTTTGGTATTTAATTATAGTGTCAAGATTTTGTTAGATATGCAATATTTTGCATCTATGCATAAGATTCTCTATTTATTACCTACACAATATTCTCATACTTGTGTCCTTATTCTACTTTATATAACACAATTATTGGCACTTTGATAAAAATAATAATTTGAATTTATCCATCTTACTTTCTGTTTTAGTCTGTATGAAAGAAACATATCGTTTTTTTATACTTTTCTATTATTAAATAACGTTTTAATTCTAACTGTCGACGTATTATCAAAGGCGAAGCTAACAACGTCGAGGGAATCATCTAATCGGCAATAAATTATACCGTTTATAAATAGTTAAAATAATTTATTTACAGATATACAGTAGATAATGAATTCCTTTTCACTTTTTATATTTCGAATTCCTTTAGTGAAAATCTTGGCTCTAGACTCCATGTCATATTTAAAATCACAAAATTAAAAGACTTTCTTGATTCATCAAATCCACATATCTTTTGTTTAAGACTCCAAAATTTTGAAGTCTTTTTAAGTTTTAAAATTTCATCACTATTAAATTAAAATAAAATATATAAATTGAAACAAAGAAAGTATTAACAACCTTCTCTTCATCTTTGATAATGTTTAGACAGTTTTGAAGGATTTTTTTGTCTAAAATAATTAGAAAAGAATTTAGTTTGATATGAACCCACACAATCCAAGAGCTCAAAAGAAGATGGTAGAGAAATAATTAGGAATTTGAGTACACATTAATAAAACAATCACTTGGAAAGTTCAAGGGAGGTGTACTACGATTAACATGATAGGCCTTGTTGTTGTTGGAAGTATCACCTCTAAATTACACAACGAATTTTATAGTGCGTGATTTAGATTTAGTTAGTATTTTAATGTGGGATTCAAACATCGAGTGAAAAGATACATGTAATGAGATTAGATAGAATTCTCTTTCTAATATATTTTTGAAATGATTAAAATCTTTTTATCGTATGATTTTGCCCCTCTCCTTACTTCATTCGTATGTTTTAAAATCTTTCTTCCAAATTACATCATAGATTATTTATTATCTTTCTTTGATTTTAGATCGAAGAATAATGTCACCTATATTATATTAATTATTTCTTTTTATGATAAGGAAAAAAATAATTATAAATTGTATTTGTCACGTGAAATATAATCAAGGAAAAGTTTATTTTCTCATTGATTAATTTGTAGATAAGAAAAAGAAAGACATTATAGATTATAGTATATATTTATCACGTGAAATATAATTAGGGAAAAGTTTATTTTCTCATTGATTAATTTGTAGATGGTAAGGGTATCATACAACTTTTTAAATCTTCTACAAAAATAATTACATCACAAAAATAATAGGGGAAATTTTATATATATACAAAAAAACTAAAAAGTTTATCAAAAAAGTAACCTATGTTTTATTTACATAAAAATGGTCCAAAATTAGCGAAACTATACATGACTATACAATATAGTTTGTCAAAAGTTATATAAAGTATACACTACTATACAATGTATATTACTTATACATGAGTTATACACTAAATATACATTATGACACACAAATACACACTGACTATATATGCTTATACAATGAAGATTATTTTTTTAGTAATTATTTTAAGTGAAATGTCTCCTGGTGTAATTATTCCAAAATAATATTTGTAATAAGTTCTTTCGAAAAATATTTTCAGTCTAAATGCCAATACTCTCTCCCATAAAAAGACATATTCAAATAATTTACATGACATTACACTAATGTCTAAGGTCCTGTAGCTCAGTTGGTTAGAGCGTTGGTCTTATGAGCCGAAGGTCGCGGGTTCGAGCCCCGCCAGGACCAATTTTTTAATTTTTTTTAAAAAAATTAATTTGCACGTTTTCGTTTCATAATTTTTTATTTCATTTTCAGGAGAGGTAGCCTTTTGTCAAAACCAATAGTTTTTGAGAATGCCGTCCTAAAGTTCAAAACATAAAAAATTCGTCTTTATTTCAAGAAGATTATCTTTTGCCAAACCTAATCGTTTTTGAAATCATCGTCAAATTCTGACTCATTTATATTATATTAAAAAAACCATTACATATGGATCCATATATTTAGTGATGAGAGGATATGGCATTGATTTTGATTGAAATTGAATATAGTTGAGCAAAGCCACCTACATAGTGAACAAAATGAAGCAACCTCCTATAAAATTGACTACACAACTTTCAAAAAAAATCACATCCCACCCCTATATTTTCTTTCTAGTTGGCATGTAGTTTTAGAGTGACAAAACTACTACATTTACATTTATTTCTACTCCATAATTTTAATAAAAAATAATTAAAGAAAAGAAAAGATCACCTACCGCCTTTTTAATTTATTTCAATTTCACCACAAAAAGTTGGAGACTCAAAAAAAAAAAAAAAAACACAACTAAAGATCTTTGTGATCTAGTTATTATAAGTTGTAAGGTATGAAACTATATATGTTATATTTGTGAATTTTGATCATTCAAATATTATTTACTATGGGTTTTTGCTTGAAAACAATTATTGGGCTAAGGAGGAAGAAACAAAGAAAATCCAAAAAGCTCAAGGTACCTACATTTCTCTCTATTGTCATTTATGCACTTTCACACACACACACACACACCAAATTTTGAATAGTTCAAAGACAAAATTGATCTGTTTCTCCTTATTTTGAAACAACCGCTATTCGAGAAAGTATGGCAGGGTAAAATTGACCTATTTTGAATAGTTCGTATATTTTGGCCCTTTCTAAAAAAAGGAAAGAAAAATGCATTCACGATTACATATGTAAAATTTTATAGACGTTATGTTTATCTATCATTATAATTCGAGGGTTTGAATCTAGGACTTTTTGTTCTCATTCTTTACTTTTTATCATAAGTTGATATTTGTTTTGTATCATTTTCAAGCATTGTAACCTTATCGTTACAATGCTAGACAACCATGATTTAATTTTCTCCAAGGAGAACTAGCTTATGGATAAATAAACATACAAAAAAGCCGAAAGAGGGAGGAGAGAGGGTGGGGATGAGGAATTCAACGTATCGCATATACATAAAACATGTCTCTGCCACTATGTATCGTATAAAATATGGAGCAAATCTAAATTTATGTATCAAATGTGACCACCCAACTGTATTTTCGACTTGTATTATATATACATTTGACCAAATTTACATAAAAATAAAAGTTAAATTAATATATTTGACATTTAATTTGCAGGGTACAAGTACTAGTGCATCTAATGAGGCAAATGGAGAAGTTCCTAATGGATCTTCAAAAAAAATTACTGGAAAAACTAAATTAACTCACAACACTGCTGCCACTGTAATTCAGACTGCCTTCAGAGCCCATTTGGTAACCATTCTTCATCAAGTCCATTTGTTCCAAATAAATTGTCTTGTTTAGTTTATCGAAAGTCATATTATATAAATTTTGATTGTGATTATTTAGTGTAATTATATTTTTGTATAATTTTGTTAAACATGTTAAAAACGTAATATATTGGCAGAATTTTAAGTTTGAATTTCAATTGAAAAGAAAATAAACATTAAAAAGAAGAAGAAGAAAAGGGGGGGGGGGGGGGCGAGCTTTCACCAGCTTGCGACTCTTCTAGGGTTGGGTTGGATTGAATTGACCATTTTAAGACCCTTTCAAATGAAAGGGTTGACTCATCCCAGTCCGTGAAATTCATTGACTTGTACGACTTTGATTAATTGAGGCTCGACTGATCCATTTTGATAATTCATTAAATTATCTATTTTTTATACAAATACTGAATATGAATAATTGTTGTATGGGATAATAACAATTTTGGTCCTCCCATTATGGTAAATTCAGATATTATTCTTTTATGATATATGACTAACATATATACGCATCAATTAATTATAATGTGCAACTTATTCCATATACTCATGAATTTTGAGTGATGATAAGTTGTTAATTTAATCACCTTTGTTATATTACATTTGTATTGTAACCTCGTATTTTGAGGGTGGTTTAGTTAAAAAAATGATGTGAATAAAAGTATTTGAAAGGGACCAAAATCATAATTCATCGGTAATTGGAGGACTAAAGGTGCAATTAATTGTGTAGGCAAGGAAAGCTCTACGACGTGTAAGGGGTGCAGTGAGATTCCAAGGTATAATTGAAGGGCTAAGTGTAAATAATCAAATAGCAGGGACTTTGAAGCAAATACATTGTTGGAGCAAAATACAATCTGAGATTAGAGCAAGACGATTCAATATGGTGACACAAGGCCACAATAAGCACAAGAAAATTCAAAATCAACAAAAACTTGAAGCTAAGCTTCATGAGCTTGAGGTAACAATAAATGTTATCATTGTATGACAAGAATACATTTTAGAATATCATATTATTTTTTTTAATCTGTCGTCCGCACTAAAAGCTACATCAAGAGGTAAAGATTGTTCAAATCCATATAAAGATACCAACCAACCTTTTTTCATCTAATGTGGAGGACTCTCCAACACTTCACCTCATATCCAGGACTGGATATTTGGTGCGTACAATTTAATCTGAGGGGCTCATCATCCATATATAAATATCATGAGACTCTTCAACATCCCATGTCACGTATAGAGCTATACATCTGGTATGCGAGCAATTTAATATGAAGGGCCCATCATCAGTAAATATTAATTGGGATGAGTCCTCCTTTGGTATTATGAAAAAAAAAAATGGATCATGAGAATTAGCTCAATATGTAAGAATTGTTTAAGTCCATATAAAGATATCACCCATTCATCTTCACCTGATGTGATTTTTCAATCGTTTTATAATTATCCCAACAAAATAAAATATTACACGAACTCCTGACTCATTTACAAAATTTGCCTCTTAAATAATTACACTGAAGATGTTTTGTATAAGTTGTATATCTTCGGAGTATACAGTTCACATATTGTATACTTCAATAATAAGAACAACTTAATCATACTGTTCATATACACTGAAGATATACAGCTTGCTTATCTGTTGTTTATTCTATAAAAATATTTTTTCCTGAACAAGTATGGACATATATTTTAGTTTTCGTATTTATCAAAAAAAATTTTTTTGAATCAAGAGTCAATAGAAAAATGACCTCTTTACATTTTACAGGGGTAATATATTTGTTCACTTTATCCTTCTCAAAATTTCACTGATTATATTATTGTTAAAGTATGCGGAGCGTAATATTTTTTTAATAAATATATTTTATGTAAGTTTTTTTTTAAAATCACAATTCTACTTAATAATAATTATATATATATATATACCACCTTCATATTTTGAGAAAAAAGTTTATAATGTGTTTATAGGTAGCTATTTAGGAAGATATATGACTTGTGAGTTAAAATTTGTTTTGCTACTTGTAAGTATTTATGAGAATTTTCAATTGTTTTTTACTTTAGCTATTTTGTATCTAATATTTTCTATTTTTGGAACTAATATGTTTGAGTTGAGAGTCTTCCAGAAACAACCTCTATTATTTTTCCGATGGTTCCATTTATTCCAATATAACTAATAAATTATCACATTCTTAGGGGCCATCTTTAAGGTCATAATCTCAAATTATGATTTTGACCGAGTGTTTATATATAAAATTTAAAATTATGATTTTATTCTAAGAATTTTCCAAAAGAAATAATTAGGGGGATTTCAAATCGTGATTTAAAAATTTTAAATGTCAAAATTGATCTATAAATTTATATTATGTAAAAAAAGAATCATGTTCGGTGTGGAAAGATTGTTCGTGTTTTATGAAATGATTATATTAAAGAATAAGTGATTACTATTATTGTTGAAAAGTAAATTTTCATAAAAAAACTATGCTTTGTAATCATAAATATTTATTTATAAAAGCAACATAAAGATATATGATTTATCAATCTGGCTTCTTAGGATATAATAATGTTTTGTTTATGAACTATGGCTTGGTCATTTGGTAAGATCATATAAGGATTGTAAAAAAATTAACAGTTTTCACAATTTGTTGACTTTTCATGTTTACAAAAAAAAAAAAAAAAAAAAATTACAACTTAGAGACTTTTTGATTACATGTCCAAACAAAATTTAAGATTCCATATCAAAAATTTATATTTTTGGAGATAGTCAACGCCGAAGTAAAAAATTTTGCTAAAATTCTACCAAAAACAAATAGTAATATTTTAATATATATATACAATTTCCAATGAAGGATATTCAACTGACCTCTTTATGACTACCGTCACTTAGAAAGTCACTTAATTTTTGTTTGATAAATAAATAGGTGGAATGGAGCAGTAGTGCTGAAACCATAGAAGAAATACTCCAAAAATTACAACAGAGAGAAGAAGCAGCAAATAAGAGGGAGAGGGCAATGGCTTATGCATTTTCTCATCAGGCAAGTTAATTAGCTATGACTACATTTTTTATTTTTTCTAGACGAGGACTCTTTCTTTCTCATTTGGTAGCATTCGTTATGAGACACAAGTTTTAACCTTTGCTTGTATTTGATTATGAATTTTATGAGGGCATTTTTTCAATTTTGTACTATCTTATATATTATTTAAAAAATAGTGAATTAGTGATTTGATTGAACCATACTAAATTTGTGCGTATCCTTTAATATATTTCTCTCATTTATATATCATCTCCAAGATTTGATTTATTTTTCTGACACTTGGTTATTTTTTAAAAAATAATGAATTACTAATTGACTCTATGATGATTGGTCAAGTGGTTAAATCATGTGCGTCTCATTTAAGGATTTGATTTATTTTTCCATGACACTTGGTCATTTCGATTCTGATCAACTTTGTACGTGTTTTTCAGTGGAGAGCGAATTCGAATCAATATTTCGGACAAGCGTATTATGATCTTGGCAAGGAGAGTTGGGGTTGGAGTTGGATGGAGCGTTGGATTGCGGTTCGACCATGGGAAACCAGAGTTCAAAAAAACGCTCACTCCCACCAAATTGGCAAGATAACAAACTTGGCACCTATGAAACTAGTTGTCTCAATTAAAAATCCATCCATTTCAAATGGAAAACAATCTACAAGAGGAAGAAAGTTGTCCATCTCTACTAGTGAAAATCAAGTTTCTCAAGAGGCTGATGTTTGATTGGCATAATCATGAGTATCTATACTTTTTTGGTTGGTTCACATGCTTATATATTATTTGTCTTTTTATATTTTAGCGAGCTGATGGGGAGTCTTGGGAACAACCTCTGGTGGAAATGCAAGGTAAGACTGCGTATAATAAATCCTTGTGTCGGGTCTTTCCTTGAACTTGGTCACATAGCGAAAGCTTTAGTGCACTGGACTTGTCCTTTTTCAGTGAGGTGATGGAAGCTTTAATTTGTTTTATGCTGTTTTTATGATACTATTCATATGGTGATGACTCAATTATACAAGCATTATTATTTCTCAATTGTCCATTTTGATGCCAACAAATGTATGACATCCCAAAGCACTTTTCACTAAAATAATCTTAGTACTTTTAAGTATATTTTATTACTATATGAAGAGAAAAATTGTCCTCCCAAAGACAATACTTTTTGAGTATAGTATTATTTTGTGTTGCTTTCATTGTTGAAAAACTATGTAGCTACTTGAGGCACATGATTACTTCATAATCAATCAAGCACTCTTTCCGTCTCATTTTATGTGACATCTTTTGACGCGATACGATATTTTAAAAAAAAAAGA
The DNA here is from genome assembly GCA_011800125.2 of Solanum clarkiae. NCBI lineage: Eukaryota > Viridiplantae > Streptophyta > Magnoliopsida > Solanales > Solanaceae > Solanum > Solanum clarkiae. Next base: position 5,146,503 of record JAABOM020000012.1, read on the forward strand.
AAGACTTTTAAAACTTATGGTCTAAAATCATTCTTAAATATTTGTGTGACTAAGAATCATTTCATTAACGGTAGAAGGAAGAATTTTAAAGTAAAATTGTTTCCAATTAAATTAGGGTGACTTTCTCTTTGAGATGAATCAAAAGAAAAGGATGGCACATAAAATGGAACAGAGAGAAGGGAGTAGCATTTTTCATTGGAGTTTTGGCATTGGATGGATACTTAATGTTTAATCTGATCGGTTCCTTTCTTTCCCAGTTTCAAATATCGAGGGTATAAGATAATTATGATTCATCTATTCTTAATTAGAGGACTCGAATTAGAGTCCTACGAATAACCTTTTAGCAAGGAGCACTTTCATCAACAAGAGATGTAGCATGCACATATTTAACATATTCAATCCAACCCAACATTTTCAACACAAAATGAAGATATATGTGAAGAATTACTAAATTTTATATAATACTACTTTATTACCTTTTGAATTCATAGTCTCAAAATTAGAATGGTTTAGTAATAAAAACCTAAAGATTGAGCACATTAAATTAAAATCCTGGGTTCACTCCTTTATTCTCAATAGTCAGTCTACTCGACATAAATTCAAATTAGTTAGATGAATGGAGTTTGGTTGTTGGAATGTTAAACAACAAATATTCAATCAATATGAAAAATTATGGGAGACAACAAACTAAGGCCTTATATTTATTCGAATAGATAGCTTTAAAAAATTACTTAATATATAGCGATAGTTTGAGGTTTTTATAGTAGATACGTGCGAATACAGTTAGCGCCAAATACACCTATTAGGCATGTGAATACAATGTATTTCATTATTGTTGAGCAAACAGATACGTCATATTTTGCTATAGATATATTGTATACATGTTAATATGTATTTCACTATTATTATGCGTGCATATATTCGTAACTCCATAAACTATTGCTACGTTTGTAATTAGGAGAGCAAGTACTATTGGTATACATGGATTTTTCTCATAACTATATTAGAAATCTAAGTCAATCATGCCAAATTTTAAAACCAAAACAATACAAATATCAATTCTTTAAAAGAATATATAATTATATGTACCATTCTAGCCTTATGAATAGTAACTCATCAATCATAAATAAGAGACAACAACCATTAAGCAATGGTCACTATCTTGGTACAAGTCATGAGTTCAAAGTGAATTTAATTTTTCCTGTAAAGAGACAAACAACAACAAATAAAAAAAAAGGCATGACATCCAGCTAGACAGATTTTTTATGACAGTAATGAGCTGTGCAAGTATAATTAGGGGCCACAAAAAAAAAAAATTCATTGTCAAGCAGTGACAAAATCAGAATTTTAAGTTAATAGATTCAAAATTTGTAGAAGTAAACACATGAACTTATCAAAGAGGGTTCGCAATCTACTATATATAAATAAAAAATTATGTTTAATCATATATAAATAATATAATTTTTCACCGAAAGAAATTCGAATGAACTCCCTGAGGGATAGATGGCTCCGCCCCTATTGCCAAGTACCATACTTTTGGTGGTATCTGTCTCTGTAAGTTTGGTGGTATCTGTCTCTGTAATTTCTCCGGTATAAAAGTGTTAAAATATGATAATATTTCTACCATTTCTAATGTGTGAAATTAAATAAAACATGTGTGTCAAATGTGGTAGGCTAGTCAAAATTAGGCTAACCTCACTTAAGTCAATAATGGCCAAATCCCAT
>JAABOM020000012.1:5155821-5171560 GCA_011800125.2 Solanum clarkiae
CATATGAAATGGAACACCTCGTGAACTTTATTTGGCAAAAAGGAATACATGTATCTTGGTATTCATGTATGTGACCAAATTCGAAAATGACCATGTATGGAATCATATGAACATGTCAAAGGATAGAGAAACAGTTAATAGTTATGTCGGAGTTGATAAGTGCCTTTATGTGCCAAGAAAGGATCTATGTTTCATGCCAAATGATACAAAATCAAATAACCTTATATACCTCGTCGTCGGACCATTTTACTATTTAAAAACAACCTTCTCTTCCTTCAAATAATTATCAACAACATAATAGATGATAAAACTAGTATTAGCAGCCAATATACACACCTTGGAGGCCCATTGCGTAACAAAACAACACACGGGCAGCAAACAGTAATTATAAACCCTAGCGTGTCCCTTCAACCTTTCCGCTCCTTAATCGTATTTTCTCATATACATTAGCATGTACACATCATGTACAACCTATTCTAAGTTCATAAAAGCCTTACAACAGCCTACAAAGCACAATACATCGCAATTCCATACAATCTAAAAACGGACAGCATAATGTTACCTTCTTTCGCTACCTTTTGACGTCGACAACTCCAAACTTATTCCAAATTTAACCAAACTGTTCCAGCAACATTTACAAATATAAACAGACCTTAAACATTACTATAACATCACTTAATAAGTCATGAAGTATGTGAGCTAATAGCTTTACACACAACAACCCGCAAATTCCAATCAATGTGACGCTTAAGATAACTCGATAAAACGTGCGGGTTAAATGAAACCAAAATCAGGGCAGCAACTTTAGGGTGGTGTTTATAACTCAAACCATGTTAAGAACATCAAGTTACCTTCATAATACAACTCACAAACTATAGATAAATCACCAAAACAAAAGGACAAGGTGCAACAACTTTCTGCACAGAATCTGTCCAATAATTTCAGCAAGTGTAACTAACTTCTATCTCTTGTTTTTCATTATAAAACCATAATAAACACATGTATAAACTTACTTACAATTATCTTCAAGGTATAAGGCTTGTATAAGAACCCTAGGACAATTGTTTAGCTGCTTTGCAAAGGGAAGAAACGTTGAGAGAACTTTAGAGACAATTCTGATTTTTTTTGTGTGCAAGTTTGAGAATGAATTGAGAGCAGCTTTGGTGGCCCTTTATAAAGAGGTCTTGGCCGAATTTCTCTTGACTTCTTGACCAACATATACCACCCATTAACAAGTAGCTTACCCACCAGCTTGACCCTCAAAGTTGGGCCTTTTTGGAGCACCAACTTGATGGACTTCGACTGCCACATTTTCAGCGCTCACTTACTTAGTTTTTGGGCCCAATTTACTAAGTGTTTTGTATTGTCTTTGGGCCCTTTTTAATACTTCTCTTGGACTGAACATATAGTACATTTATGGTGCTAAAACATGGGCCAAAGTTACACTATTAAGACGGACTTTATTCATAATCGAACTTGGACAATTTCGACGTCGAGCCTCGTCTCCATTTAGTTCGCGATTTTGAGCTAAGCAAGTAGGTGACTCACCTACTTGATTCCTAAGTCCTACAAGCACCTCAATTATTTTACTTCATTTAAGGTCGTAATTTCCTTAATTCACCACAAAACATGTATACCCTCGATTCCCTTAAGCGTTAGACGCACATACAGCCCATTAACGCGAGATTCATGCACTTTTGAAAATTAGCGCTAGTTTGCCCAAACCATGTCATATTTCTTTTGCATTGTGCCAATATTGTAAGGTGTGGGGTGTTACATTAGGGGTGATCTCTGTGGCAGACAGGATGAGAGAAACGAGACTGAGATGTTTTGGGCATGTACAGAGGAGGAGTGTCGGTGTTTCTATTAGGAGGTTGTATTTAGAGGTTATGAGAAGGGGTAGAGGTAAACCGAAAAAATATTAAAGGGAGGTGATTAGACATGATATGACACAACTTCATATAATTGAAGACATGACCTTAGATAAAAAGAAATGGAGGAAAGTTCATAAGCTAGTAGGGGTAGAATGTTGTATTGTCTTGTGATGTAGTTGGTTAGTAGGACTAGTCGCATTTTTATATATTATGTTGTTGTTGTCTATGATTTATTGATTTACTTTTAGTGTATTTATAAAATTATCAATTACTTTTCATTCTAATCACTAGTGTTTATCTAGTATTTTTCTGCTTTTGAGGTTGAGTTATTTGAGTTGAGAGTCTTCCGAAAACAACTTCTCTATCTCTATGAGATAAAGATAATGTCTGCGTACATTTTACGCTCTCCAGATAGGGCTGACAAGGGGGGGGGGGACGGTTGCAGGGTGTGGCGGATTAATATTTTTGTGAGACGGGCCGAGTACAGATTTAAAAAGAAAAGAATATGTGGGGCAATACAGGTTAGGGTTAGGGTTTTTTTTTGAACTCCCGACTCCTGTACAATTTACAAAATTAGAGCTTGTATTTTATTACTTACAACATACAATGTTTAGTATGAATTGTATGAGAGTACAATGTATTAGAATTACAATGTTTTCTCTATAGTACGAATTGCACTGGAATTACAATGAATTACAACATACAATGTTTTCTATTGTTATTTGCTGCACACATCTTGGAATTACAACATTAATAATACTAATTTAGTATAAATTGTATGTATTAAGTTTTATAGAGCTGTATGCGACACATAATGTGTAAAGCAATACAAGCGACAAAATATATAAAAGTTTTGCGAGGTGGTGCGAGGCAGTTCTATGCATGATGGGGTGGGGCAGAACGATTTAAAAAATTTACAGCTTAAGCTCAATCCTCTCCACATTCTCACCCGCTTCATTGCTATCCCTATCTCCCGACTCAATTTATAAAATTTCACTGAATATATTATTATTATTATCATTATCTCTAAATAGTGTTTATTTTCTTTATTAAAAAAAATCGAAAAAAACTTAAAATATCCTTCAACTATTTAAATTGTTACAAAATTATCGTCCATCCGCCTTTTGGCACCCCCTGATTAAGGAAAAGAAGAGGATAAGCAAAGGTAAACCGTTCATTTGCAGCCAAATGCAAATTTTAGCGCCAAGAAAGCAATGCTCTCTTTAGCTCTACTCCATTCTTCTTCTTCCCCAAACCCACGATTCCATTTTCCTCACCAAAATCAAATACCCCCATTTCAATCCCTCCCCTTTTCTCACTTTACTGCAATACCCACAAAATTGCTGAGTAAACCCTCGTTTTTCTTGCGCTCATCATCATCATCTTCGTCTTCGGAATCGTCATCTTCTTTCATTGCTGATGATGAATTTCAAGTGGAATTGGGTCGGTTACTGTCTTTGTTGCCGGAGGAGATGCGGCGAAGAGTTAGCGAACACCCGGAGTTTTCCAACTTAATTGAAGTGGTTATGGACTTGGGTCGTAAGCCACTTGCTCGATTCCCATCTGGAGACTTCATCTTGTCGGATCATCCGATCACTTTGGATGATCTTCAACAAGCTACCTCGCAGGTTAGAATTGAATAAATATTGTACCCAATTCAGCTTGAGCTATATACATGAGCGGAGCTAGAGTAGAATGATTTGAAAAATACCATATACTTATGCTAAGTTTGTAACCAGAGAAATTGTGGGTGTGCTGATACTTGATACTTCCCATCCATGATTTTAAAATCTTGGATTGCTTCTTCCTGTACGAATAATTTGATTTAAAGTTGCAATAATAGCTTCAATTTGAAATGTTGAGGTTGTGCCCGATAGGCTTTAGTTCTGATCAGGGTTGGCCTCGTCCAACCCTCTAACACACACACATACACACTGAACTTCTAATTGAGTGGAAATGTTGAGGTTGTGCCTGATTGATTTACGAGTTTCTTTTTTTGAGGTTAGTGTCTTAATGATATGCTTAAAGACACTAGTGATTTAGTTTCAGACTTAATAGTAACTATGACCATGGAAATGCAGTAACATAGTCATTGATAACAATTTACCTGAGTCCAAGGCAAAAAGGTAGTACTAGTAACAATTTGGTTGGCACTGTATTTAATGGTTTTTCATATTACAGGTTGGTGACTTTGCAGTTGACAATAGAGCTGGAATTAGCAGAACTTTACACCGAATTAGTGCTATTAGAAACCGGAAAGGTGCAATTATTGGTTTAACTTGTCGAGTTGGTCGTGCAATATCTGGAAGTGCCAACTCATTGCGAGATCTAGTTAAAGATGGTTCTTCTTTGTTGCTCATTGGTCCTCCTGGAGTAGGGAAAACAACTATTATCAGGTTGGTCGTTGTTTACTCTCTCATGTCAAACCTTCTGACCTTTGATGTGCAATATCATGAATTAGAGGAACATTTCTGCTGTTTAACCTTGATTCTCCTTTTCCTTCTTTAAGTTAATTGTTGCCCTTACATTTTTGGCTGTTACATTAGAAAGGTAGTATTTTTCTTATTGCTTCACCTTTGGCCTCATTTTTAGAAGAGGAGGCAATAAACTTAATAACAAAGACAAATAGAATTCATACTTTGAATATGTCCAATTCCAACACAAACTGGTTTTATATTTTGGTAAGCTATACCACACGCGCACATATGCTGCCTAGCTCCTTCAAGATTGGAAACAGGCAGTGGCTTAGCATAGCTTGAAACCAGTGAGTAGTTTGATTCGGGATTTTATATCAGGTCCTTGCCAACCCTTTGAAATTTTCCTAGTGGCCTGCTAATGTTGTATCTAGATATGGCTTCCTGATGTCTCTTTCGTTGACCTAAAAGCCGAGACCTCTTGTTCAGTTTTGGACAAGTTTAATAGCCTCTATTTACTTGAATCCGAAGCTCTCATGAAGCCATGGTTCATGGAACAAAACAGGTTTCTTGGCATATCCAACATCAGACTTTTTCTATTGTTGTTAAAATTAAAGATCCTGGACATAGTCAATGATATTAAGGTTTTCTAGTTTCCTCATAATGTAATTCTACTTCCTTCTTCAACTCTTCCTTTTTTCTGTTTTTTCCTTTTCGGAAGTCTTTCTGGGCTTATTTTAGCTAAAACTTTTAGAACCGCACCAGTCTAGACAATGCTTTTTGTTACTCTAATTTAATGAAATGATGTATATATGAAGTGATGGGAAAATATCATGGATCTGGCTAGCACGGCGGCGGGTTTTCTTACGAGGATCTTACAGTTATTCTGTGTGTCTTATGCATCTATTGCTTTTACTGCAAAGGAGTATTTGTTAACATTTCTTATTCTTGGTGTGCTTAGTTATGTATTTTGACTGTTCCTTTTTTATGTCTGTTTCTTGCATTTCCTTCTCAGTGTCCCACATTATTGGTTACTTCCAACGTGATGGAGGTCTGTCTAGTGTTCAAGTATCAAGGGTTCAGTTCATTGTATCACACAGCATCACGCACACTTTTTCTTTCATTTCTCCTTGCACTTGGATACTCATAAAAATCCTGCAGTTATAACATGACGCGGATAATTTCTCTGCAATGTGCATATATCTCCTACCATCCCAATAAAGCTATTTCCATGAGATTCAGCAGACAGGTATATAAGGATTTCTTTTCTTTTATTCCTAGGGACATAGCCAGGATGCTTGCAAATGATTATGGGAAGCGCGTAATGATTGTTGACACCTCTAATGAAATTGGTGGTGATGGTGATATACCTCATGCAGGAATAGGTAATGCTCGGCGGATGCAAGTTCCACATAATGATATGCAACACAAGGTAGGAGCTTGACTTTCACTCTGTTAGCCAGACGAAAATTAAATTATTTTTTTGAAAATGTGTATTGATGCAACCACTGTAATTTCTTATTGGAAGAGACCTTTTATCTTACCCAATTTTGTGAAAGCAAAACTGGGACTACATTTACTTGATGAAAAGCTTTCCTGAGGATATAACTGTCGCTAGTTCTAGGACGGACCTGTCCTTCCCTTACATGAGTGGCTCCAAACATGAGCCAGTTGGTCATCGATCAATGAAGATTGGTGTTTACTTTATATTTTTGTAGGTTCTGATAGAAGCAGTGGAAAATCATATGCCACAAGTGATTGTAATCGATGAGATTGGTACGAAGCTTGAGGCAATGGCTGCAAGCACCATTGCACAACGAGGAATTCAGTTAGTTGCAACTGCTCATGGAGTGACAATAGAGAATTTAGTTATGAATCCTGCTTTAGAGATGCTGATTGGAGGAGTACAGGTAGTTCCTATTTAACAGAACTTTTTCCATATTCAGTTATTACATTTAAAACAATTGCGCTGATGCTCAGTAATGTTGAACAATGTTGTTATACTACAAATGGGAAAGTATGGGAACTTTGTGATTTCCCAATAAAACATCTCATGTTACTTAACATTTGTAGGTGATAGGACATCTATTTTCCAAAGAAGCTAGTAAGATGTCTAGGGGGTTCCCACTAGTCCTAGTTGTACCAGATGTGACTTCTTCTTCTTCTTCTTTCCTTTCATATCTCACAAGTAGAATGCAAAACTAATATCACTGCAATAAAGTGAACCAATGAGTTCTCCACACAATCTATGCAATTGCAACACGAGCAGTGCATGAAAGGCAAAAAAAAAAAAAAAAAAAGCAATTTAATTAAAGTGCACCAATGCATTCTCTATGTTTCCTATGTCATTGCAAAATGAGCTGTGCATGGGGAGACAAAGGATGAAAAAACAAAAATAAGCGGGAAGCTGAAGATTAAAATAAGTAATGTTTAATGGAATCTACTTTGCTATGGTGATTGTCAGTATCTTTCATAGATGGGGAAGGTGTAATGTTAATAGTTAATTCCAGTTTCACGTCAACATCAATAGAACTTGCGCAATTTTGATGTGGTTGCCTAAATATTTACTCATGGAAGTATCTTTACATTGATATCTATAAGGAAGAGTTCTCAAAAGATGATATGAAGTCAAACTCGACTATTCCAAATGATGTCATAATGCCGTTAAAGCATGGAGCGAAGCTTTACTCTCATGCACTATTGGACGACAAGAAGCTTTATTTTTTTTTAAGGTTTATAGCATAGTTGCATAATTTATTCTTTGTCAGAGTGTAACACTTGGGGATGAAGAGGCAAGCAGGAGAGGCGTGCAGAAATCTGTACTGGAGAGGAAAGGTCCATCATCTTTTAGCTGCGGGGTTGAGATAATCTCCAAGGCAGAATTGAGAGTTCACCCTGATTTAGAAGCAACAGTAGATGCAATTCTTGCAGGTCTTTACTAGTCCTCCCTCCTATGTCTTAACAAGACAATTCTGCTGACAAATCATTTGCATATCATCCTGTTGGAATGCTAATTGGATGTTGTTTAACTGTCTGCCTTGGTGTCACTTTTCATGTTGAGTAGGACATTACCCGAAATATGAAATTCGCAAGATAAATCCTGGAACACATGATGGAATAATGGAAAGTTTACCCATCCAAGCACCATTAAATGAAAGAAATGAAGTTTTGGTTGAAGATATTTTCCAGATGAATGGAGGTGTACCTGATTCTACAGAGCTCATCTCAGCAACAGATCCGAGCATGGAAGGAGGTTACGAGGAAAGTGAGGAAGCCCTTTGCATTTTTCTATATGGGGTACGATGATATTACCATTTACTTTCTCTTAGTTCAAATTTATCACTGAGCTTGTATTCATATTGTTGAAAGGCCTTAGAAAGAGACTCAATTTCCAAAAGAGTGAAATGTCTCCTAGTACATGATGGTTCTGCATTCGCTTGCTATTGTTATTTAATTTGCTGCAAGTTTAGTACTCCCTACGTCCCAAATTAACTCAATTCTTGAGGCTCTTTTCAATATTCAAAATAGTCCAATTGTTCAAAGTTCAAGATGAATATTTGAAACATTTTTCATATTTGCCCTTTTATTTGCCTCTTCTTCTTATGGAGCTTGATATTTGTGAGACGAGGGTCTTCTAGAAACAGCCTCTCTATCTCTATAAGGTAATGGTAAGGTTTGCGTATATTTTACCTTTCCCAGACCCCACTTGTGGGATCCCATTAGGTATGTTGTTTTTTATATTTTCCAGGGGATTACACTACATATTTATGACATCACAAAGGACAATAGTGGAAAGTATGGTTTAAATTTTGTTTTTGAATATTTTTCTTAATATACGTGTATTGCATCACAAATTAAGTTAAAATAGGACGGAGGGAGTATCTTTTAATTTATGGATCTAATAAACCTAGTTTAATGCTTCTCCGGTATGCTAATTATCACCTCGTTTACCTATCCTAATTGTCTCCTCTTTTCCTTCAAGTTCTGTACTATTCTTAACTTCTATGAGGGAAAGTGAAGCATAGAATAGGAGATTCTTTTTTTGACAAAGGTAACTTTCATAGAATAGGGGAAAATGAAAAAAAAGAGAGGAAAATACACGATAAAGCTCCATCAGCTTCTCTATGAAAACATCTACGTGGAACTCATATTTGAGCAGGTATTGTAGATCTCAGAGGCAAGTGTGATGCAAGGGATAAAGCAGCTAAACATCGACGATACTGTTGAGTTTACTGATAATATCAGCGAGGCAGATGTGCTACTTGCCCTGCAGTCCAAGCTTAAGAAAAATTCTCGGATTCAAGCAGCTGCAAGATCTCACGGCATTCCTATTTATGTGACAAAGGTATTTGTTAGAGATAACTTGCAATATCTCATCTGAATGAAAGAAGGGAAAAGTCAGTTGAGTTTTTCTTTATGCATTATCTGTTGTCTCGGTGGAGTCCAATTCACTAACTTTGTGTGACTTATGTGACCGTATCTTTTTCTTTTGCAGACAAGCTCCTCAACACAGTTGACAAAGGCTATTCAGGCATTAATCAATGATTTTGCTGATGGCTTTGAGTTTCTCCAATCTGAAGCTAAGACGAATGAGTCTGAAAAGATTGATGCCTTAGAGGTAATTTCCCATTGTATTCTTTTTTCTAGTACCTTTTTAGGAAAATATGATTTCAGAGACTCTAGCTGCTGACTTCCATAAGATGATAACGGACTTTGCATAACTACCCTTGAGAAAGAAAAAGAACTCAACAAAGGAAAAGGATAATTGCCACCTTAATGGATCTAGCATTTTATTTACATAAGCTACCATTGATAATTCTCATGTATCCTGCTTTGTTATCTATGTTCCCTGAAAGCTGTGAATGGATTTTGTTCATCTACTTTCCGCAGGAGGCTAGAATAGCCATGGAGCGAGTGGTAATTCCAAAAGGGAAACCTGTTGAGCTACTCCCAAGGGCATCAAATATTATACTGCTTCAGAAGGATCTTGTTAGAAAGTACAAGCTAAAATCAGAGAGAATTGGAACAGGAACAGATATAAAGCTTCGAATTCTCCCTTTCGACAGTGCATCTGATGAAGAGAGTCACGATAGTGAAGTAGTTGATGATGAGAGCGAAGTTGATGAATTATTATTCAGACCTAATGCTGAATCAAATGGATCTGCCTACACTGTGAATAGGTTACCTCTATTACCTGAATAAGAAAGTAGATTGTTGGTTTTAACACCAGTTGCCTCTTTCAGATATCAATCTCTATAACATCACTTTTATGTAATCCAAGAGGACACAAAAACATTACTTTGACCATTCAAAATGGCTCTCTCATACAACTTAGCTGTATTTCTGATAGTTTCTCTACTATCAATCTCCTTCATGTTAACAAGTGTGAAACACGATTGATAGACGATATTTGCTCAAAAGCTCTAAAAGAGGTGGGGTGTGTGTGTGTGGGGGGGGGGGGATCCGAATCAGTAAGGTCTTGCGACTGTATCAATACACTGCATGATCTTGTTAATATGTTGCTTAATTAGGCAACAGATCCGAAATTAAAGATGCGATACTCTTCATGTTTGGAGAATTATGATGATGCTATTGATAACCTTGGAGAATTGCCAGGTTTTTTGAAGTCTAAAGACTATGGAGGTTTGAATGTTCATGCTTTCGTTGCTTCAGATGGCCCTTCTAGATGTGATGACAATTTTTCAGGACCACCCAATTAGAAAATGCTAGTGACAAACTTCATTGACTTACTGGTATTATTTTGGTTATTAACAATCAATTAAAAGGGTTCATACATGCATAACAATTAATAGATTTATGCAAGGCATTGCAATCAAATTAGAAAATATGAAAGTTATTAAATCCTAAATTTATGTTTCGCTTTTTAAAATTTAGGCTTGAAAATTAAAAAAATAAATATAAATATTTTCTTAGAAAATCCATTCTTGATGTTATTTTAGTTAATGCATATATTTATGGGAGATTGCATCATAATTGTGATGTTTACAGGGTTTGTATTTTAGAAACTAAAATAATTAATCATATGTTTTTAATTTTCTTAAAGCTCAGGTGGCCTAGCGATGGTGGGGGACGCTCGGTAGAATTTTATGGGCCAAGGAACAGGAAACAAGCGATTTCGACAGTTTTTCTATTTGTGTTAGACCACAGATTCTGATGCTGCAGGGGGCTCCGGCGCAATTTTCTCGGAAACTTATATGAGTGGGTCCGTAATGATCTCGGCGATGACGGGGACGCCTGGTAGGATTTTATGGGTCAAGGAAAAGGAAACAAGTGATTTTGGCAGTTTTCTATGGGTGTTACCCCACAAACTCTGGCGCTACAGGGGGCTTCGGCGCAACTTTGCTGAAAGATCATACGAGTGGGTTCGTAACGAGCCCGGCAAGAGGCTCAGGTAGCCCAACGACGGCGAGGGACGCCTGGTAGGATTTTATGGGCCAAGGAACAGGAAAAAAATGATTTCGGCAGTTTTTTTGTGGGTGTTAGCCCATAGATTCTGGCTCTATAGGGGGCTCCGGTGCAACTTTCCCGAAAATTCATACGAGTGGATCCATAATGAGCCCGGCAAGAGGCCCAAGTGGCCTAGCGGTGGCGGGGGATGCCCGGTAGAATTTTATGGGCCAAGGAACAGAAAACAGTCAATTTCAGCATTTTTCTATGGGTGTTAGCCCACGTATTTTGGCGTTACAGGGGGCTCCAACAATTTTTCCAAAAATATCACACGAGTGGGTCCGCAGTGAGCCCGGTAAGAGGCCTAGGTGGCCTAACGACGGTGGGGGATGCCTGGTAGGATTTTATGGGCTAAGGAACAGGAAATAAGAGATTTCAATAGTTTTCTATGGGTGTTAGCCCATAGTTTATGGCGCTGCAGGGGGCTTCGGCACAAGATTCCCGAAAAATTATATGGGTGGGTCTGTAAATAGCCCGGTAGGAGGCTAGGTGGTCCAGCGGTGTTGGCGAAGGCCTGGTAAGATTTTATGGGCCAAGGAACAAGAAACAGATGATTTCGGAAGTTCTCTGTGGGTGTTAGACCACGTGTTTTGGCGCTGCAAAGGGCTCCGGTGCAAATTTTATGAAAAATCAAATGAGTGTGTCCATAACGAGCCTGACAAGAGGCCCAAGTGGCCTGGCGGCGGGGAGGGGGGGGGACGCCTGGTAGGATTTTATGGGCCAAAGAATAGGAAATAGACAATTTTAGGAGTTTTCTGTGGGTGTTAGCTCATGGATTATGGCGCTGCAGGGGGCTCCGGCGCAACTTTTCTGAAAAATCATACGAGTGGTTTCGCAACGAGCCCAAAAAGAGGCCCAGGTGGCCCGATGGCGCGGGGAATGCTTGGTAAGATTGTATGGGCCAAAGAACAGGAAACAGACGATTTCGACAGTTTTTTGTGGGTGTTAGCTCACAGATTCTGGTGTTTCTAGGGGCTCTGGCACAACTTTCCCGAAATATCATACAAGTACGTCTGCAATGATCCTGGCAAGATACCTAGTTGGCCCGACGACGACAGGGGATGCTTGGTAGAATTTTATAGGCCAAGGAACAGGAAATAGGCGATTTCGATAGTTTTCTGTGGGTGTTAGTCCATGGATTCTGGCGCTGCAGGGGGCTCCGATGCAAGATTTCAAATAATCATATGAGTGTGTCCGCAACGAGCCCGGAAAGAGGCATAGGTGGCCCGACGGCGGCAGGGGACGCCTGGTAAGATTTTATGGGCTAAGGAACAAGAAATAGGCGGTTTAGAGAGTTTTCTATGGGTGTTAGCCCATGGTTTCTGGCGCTGTAGGAGGCTCCGGCGCAACTTTTCCGAAAAAACATACGAGTGGGTCAGCAATGAGCCCGACAAGAGGTCCAGCTGGCCCGACTTCGGCGGGGGATGCCTGGTAGGATTTTATAGCCGAAGGAACAGGAGACAGACAATTTCGATAGTTTTCTGTGGGTGTTAGCCCATAGATTCTAGTGCTGAGCGGCCTCTAACACAACTTTATCGAAAAATCATATGGGTGGGTCCGAAACAAGAGTGGCAAGAGGCTCAGGTGGCCCCACGATGACGGGGGACGCCTAGTAGGATTTTATGGGCCAAGGAACAGGAAACAAACGATTTTCAAAATTTTTTTGTGGGTGTTAGCCCATAGATTCTGACGCTGTGGGGGGGAACAGGTGCAACTTTCTCGAAAAATCATACGAGTGGCTCCACAAAGATCCCGATAAGAGGCCCAGGTAGCCCGACGGCGGCGGAAGATGCTTGATAGGACTTTATGGGCCAAGGAACAGAAAACAAATGATTTTTGCAGTTTTTCTGTGGGTTTTAGCTCATGGATTCTGGCGTTGCAGGGGATTCTGACGCAATTTTCCCAAAAAATCATATGAGTGGGTCTGCAACTAGCTCGGCAAGAGGCGCAGGTGGCCTGCGACGGCAGAGGTGATGATGTTCACACTCCTATAAGAAAGCGGTCACTGTCAGCAATTAACCTAACCGAAGGTTTGGATCGAATCCACAGGGAATACAAGGATTGACTACAAAAATTCACTATCAATCATTTCAAGTATCTATAACTAAAGTCTTTAAATGGGGGGGGGGGGGGGGGGTTTACGATTTGGAAATAAAAATAAAATAAATACTATGCTACTATGCGAGGAAACACTCAAATTTTAGGGACAACTTGGAAATTGTGTTCCCGATGGTTCGTTGACTTGATTATCCTAGACAACATAACTACAATTGGAACTTCGCGTGCAGAACGTTAACTTAGGTTCTTCCATCCCTTTTGTGAAGGTGAAGGTCGAACTTCACTATGGCGCTTGGTCGGCAACCATGGTGTGCCAACTCCTTTACCTGTTGTCCTAGTCAACTTCCCCTTGGTCAGGTTTGGTTGATTAGACGAGAACACATTAATCGAATCCTGTCATCTACTCACCTTTTCCTATTTGTCACCACCTTGGTCAGGATCGTGATAGTAGGTAGGGTTTGGTGTTGGCCACCACCAAACAATAATCAAAATGAAGGGAAATAGACAATACATGCAAAACTATAATCATAGAAATGCAATAAATCTAGGTCATCTCAAATCAACTACCCATGGTTCCCACAACCCCAAGTTGTGGGTGCTTAGCTACTCATGGCTAAGGCAAAACCAACAAAGATGCAAATACAAGACATAGTTGAGAATTTTACCCAAAGCAATGAAGAGTGATATACCATAAGTTGCAAACCACAAGCTTGATAGATTGAGAATGAATACAAAGTAGGATTTGCACTCCCCAAAAGTGGGTTTTCCATGAGAAAATGAAAATCTATGCTAAAACCCTAAAATATTCTAGAGAGAATATTCAAAGGCAATATTCAATATTCAAGTCTGGGATCTCTAAAATAAACCCTAACTTAAAGTATTTATAGTAGTTACAAAATTAACCCAAAAAATTACACAGAAAAGACAGTTGACAACTACACGCCTTGTAGGTACGACTCATAGGGTGACTTACGAGTCGTAATCAGGGTCTTGTATCTGGTACTTGGCATTTTGGATTCAACTGGTACGACCCACTAGTATGAGTCGTTGCTTGAACTGAACTCGCATGCTCTTCTCATAGTCTAGACCTTCAATTTTTTGGTCCAAAATTTGACTGTCTGTTTCTTGCTACAAGTCTACCTATATGAGTCATAGTGAGACCTACGACTCGTAGGGTGGCCTCGTAAGGCTGACCTCCACTTTGCAGATTTCTGATTTTGGCTCTCTGTTTCTGATTATGAGATCACCTTACGATGCGTAGCTTGGGTTATGACTCGTAGGTGAGCTCGTATGTTCTGCACTTCAGCAAAATCTGCAATTTTTCTTCAAAATAATGCCATCCTACCTTTCTGCAATAACAACACAAAAACACATAAAAATCATAAAAAGTCGCATTAAGAACTCAAAAATCCCTTGTTTTAGGCATCAAATGTGCTGTATTTTGACCGCACATCATGGGGACGCCTGGTAGGATTTTATGGGCCAAGCAACTAGAAACAGGCGATTTTGACAGTTTTTTGTGGGTGTTAGCCCATAGATTCTGGCGCTGCAGGGGGCTCCTATGAAAATTCCCCGAATAATTATACGAGTGGGTCTAAAATATCTCGGCAAGAGGCCCAAGTGGCTCGACGACGACGGGTGACGACTGTAGGATTTTATGGGCCCAGGAACAGGAAATTGGCGATTTCAACAATTTTCTTTGGGTGTTAGCCTACAGATTCTGGTGCTGCAGGGGGCTCTGGCACAACTTTGTAAAAAAATCATATGAGTGGGTCCGCAACAAGCCCAGCTAGAGGTCCAAGGTGACTCGGAGGCGGCAGAGGACGACTGGTGGCATTTTATGGTCAAGGAATAGGAAACTGGCGATTTTGATAGTTATCTTTGGGTGTTAGGCCATAGATTTTAGTACTGCAGGGGGCTTCGATGAAACTTTAGATTCTAGCACTACAGGGGGCTTCGATGAAACTTTTCTAAAAAATCATATGAGTGGGTCTACAAAGAGCCTGGTAAGAGGCCAAGGTAGCCCGATAGTGGCGGGGGATGCTTGGTCAGATTTTATGGGCCAAGGAATTAGAAACAGGTGATTTCAATAGTTTTCTGTGGGTGTTAGCTCACAGATTCTGGTGTAGCACGGGGCTCTAGGACAACTTTCCCGAAAAATAATACGAGTAGGTCTGGAACGAGCCCGGCAAGAGGCCCAAGTGGCCCGGGCGATGGGGGATGCCTGGTAGGATTTTATGGGCCAAAGAATAGGAAACAAACGATTTCAGTAATTTTCTGTGGGTGGTGGCCCATGGATTCTGGGGCTGCAGGGGGCTCCAGTGCGGCTTTCCTGAAAAATCATACAAGTGGGTCCGCAACGAGCTCGACAAAAGGCCTTGGTGGCCCGACGATGATGTGGGGTGCCTGGTAGGATTTTATGGGCCAAGGAACTGGAAACATGCAATTTCGGCAGTTTTCTGTGGGTGTTAGCCCATGGATTCTGGCGCTGCAGGGGGCTTCGGTGCCCGAAAAATCATATGAATGGATCTGCGACGAGCCTGGCAAGAGGCGCAAGTGGCCTGAGGATTGCCGGGGGAATAAGCATTTTGCATACATATTATAAGTGACATCTAAGTTTGGCATGCTTCTTAGGAGATATATTGTTTTTAACAAGTTAAAAAGGAGATGCTTATAGATTGGGCGTTGGGGCCACGGTGTCTAAAGTACGAGACATGACCACACATTAGTTTACATAGTCTACAAAGCCTCTAAGAAGGAAAAGTACTTATACATGTTCGGGACAAGCCCCGTCTGAATTAACTATGTAATGCAAACTCGTAAACTGAAAGCATACTCGAAACTCCGAAACAACCTGGAGTTTAGTGACGAAAGCTGATTATCCTTTATTTCTACTGGGGAGATCTTGCAGCACCTGTACCTGCA
>JAABOM020000012.1:5172948-5204325 GCA_011800125.2 Solanum clarkiae
TTGGGCGGTTGTACCGCAGCGGTGACCTTGTCGGCCCGCTTATGTATGTATATGTATGTTGTCTGTTCTGAGCTTCTATTTGCAGGCGAGGTTAGTTAGTAAAACAGAGGAAACTCTGTCGAAATTTCGGTAGATTTCTTGTCTATAATAGTCGGGTTTTCGGGTTAATGTTTGTCTGAGTACCCTATCGGCACTAGTCACGGCCCCTGGGTTGGGTCGTGACAGTTGCGGACCCACACGTATGATTTTTCAGGAATCTTGCATCGAAGCCCCATGCAGCCCCAGAATCCATGGGCTAACACCACAGAAAACTGTCAAAATTGCCTGTTTATTTTCCTTGGCCCATAAAATCCTACCAGGCATCCGCCAATGCTACCAGACCACTTAGGCCTCTTGCCAGGCTCGTCGCGGACCTACCCATATGATGTTTCAGGAATCTTGTGCCAATGCCACATTTAGCGCAAGAATCTGTGGGCAAACACCCACCGAAAATTGTCAAAATCCCCTATTTCATGTTCCATGGCCCATAAAATCCTACCAGGCAACTGCCAATGCAGCTGGGCCACCGAGGCCTCTTTCGGGCTCGTTGCGAACCCACTTGTATGATTTTTTGGGAATCCATGGGCTAATTCCCACAGAAAACCACCAAAATCGCCAATTTCCTGTTCCAAGGCCCATAAAATCCTATCAGGCCTCCGCTAACGTCTCTGGGACACCTGGCCTCTTTCCAGGCTTGTTCCAAACCTACCTGTATGATTTTTCGTGTATCTTGCACTGGAGCCCCATGCAGCACCAGAATCTATGGGCTAACACCCACCAAAAACTGCCAAAATCGTCTTTTTCCTGTTCATTGACCCGTAAAGACCTACCAAGCCTCCGCTAATTCCGTCGGGCCACCTTGGATTCTTACCTATCTCATTGCGGATCTTTATCTAAAGAAACGTATTGAGAAAGGGCAGATGTACAGAACTGGAGCCCCATGCAACCCAGAATCGTTGGGCTAACACCTACCGAGAACTACTGAAATCGATTGTTTTCTATTTCTTGGCCCATAAAATCCTACCAGGCCACCGCCAATGCCGCCGGTCCACCTGGGTCTCTTTCCAGCCTTGTTGCAGACCCACCCATATGATTTTTTGAGGAATCTTGAAACGAATCCCTAGAATCTGTGGGCTAGCACACATAGAAAACAACCAAAATCACTTGTTTCCTGTTCCTTGGCCCATAAAATCTTACCAGACCTCAGCCAATGCTTTTGGGCCACCTGAATCTCTTTCCGAGCTCATTGCGGTCCCACCCATATGATTTTTCAAGAATATTACGTCGGAGCCCCATACAGCCCTAGAAATCATGGGCTAACACCCACTGAAAACTGCCAAAATTGTCTGTTTCCTGTTCCTTGGGCTATAAAATCCTACCAGATCTCTGCCAATGCCGTCGGGCCACCTGGCCCTCTTGTCGGGCTCATTGCGGACCTTCCCGTATTATTTTTCTGAAATCTTGCTTCGGATTCCCATGTATCCTAGAATCCATGGGCTAATACCCATCGAAAACTGCCGAAATTGCCTATTTCCTATTCCTTGGCCCATAAAATCTTACCAGGCCTCCGCCAACACCATCGGGCCACCTGGGCCTCTTGCTGGGCTTGTTGCAGACCCACCCATATGATTTTTTGAAAATCTTGCGCCGGAGCCTAATGCAGCCCCAGAGTACGTGGGTTAAAACCCACAGAAAAGTGCCGAAATCGCCTATTTCCTTTTCCTTGGCCCATAAACTCCTACTTGGCCTCCGCCAATATCGTCGGGCTACCTGGGCCTCTTGTCGAGCTCTTTACAGACTCACCCATATGATTTTTCGAGAATCTTGTGCTAGAGCCCCATGCATACCCAGAATCTGTGGGCTAATACCCACAGATAACTGTCGAAATCGCCTATTTCCTTTTCCTTGGCCCATAAAATCCTACCAGGCCTCCTCCAATGCCACGGGCAACCTAGCCTCTTGCCGGGCTCGTTGCAGACCCACTCATATAATTGTTCGAGAAACTTGCATTGGAGCCCCATGCAGCGCCAGAATCTGTGGGCTAACACCTAGTGAAAAGTGTCGAAATTGTTTGTTTCCTGTTCCTTGGCCCATAAAATCCTATTAGGCCTTCGCCAATGCCATTGGGCCACCTGGGCCTCTTGACGGGCTCGTTGCAGACTTACGCGTATGAACTTTTGGGAATCTTGTGCCGGAGCCCCATGCAACCCTAGAATTTGTGGGCTAAACCCCGCAGAAAATTGTAAAAGTTGCTTGTTTCCAATTCCTTGGCACATAAAATCCTACCAGGCCTCCACCAATACCGTCGGGCCACCTGGCCCTCTTTGTAGGGTTCATTACAGACCCACTTATATGATTTTTTGGGAATCTTATGTCGGAGCCCTATGTAGCCCCAAAATCCGTGGGCTAACACCTTCAGAAAGCTCCCGAAATCGCTTGTTTCCTATTCCTTAGCCCATAAAATCCAACCAGGCATCCGCCAACATGTCGGGCCACCTGTACCTCTTGCTAGGCCCGTTGTAGACCCACTCATAGGAATTTTTGGGATTTTTGTGCTAGAGCCCCATGAAGCACCAGAATCTGTGGGCTAACACCTACAAAAAATTGTTGAAATCTCTTGTTTCCTATTCTTTGGTTCATAAAATCCTACCAGGCCTCTGCCAATGCTGTTGGGTCACCTGGGCATCTTGTCAGGCCCGTTTGGACCTACTCGTATGATTTTAAGAGAGTGTTGCACCGGAGCCCCATGCGTCCCCAGAATCCGTGGGCTAACACGCATCGAAAATTGCCAAAATCGCCAGTTTCCTGTTCTATGACCCATAAAATCCTACCAGGCATCCGCCAATGCTGTCGTGCCACTTGGGCCTCTTGGCGCGCTCATTTCGGATCGACCCATATAATTTTTAGGGAATCTTGCGTCGAAGCTCCATACAGCCCCATAATACGTGACCTAACACCAATCGAAAATTGCTGAAATCGCCTATTTCCTATTCCATATCCCATAAAATCCTATCAGGCCTCTGCCAATTACAACGGGCCAGTTGAGCCTCTTGCTGGACTCGTTGCATACCCACCCATATGAATATTTTAGAATCTTGCTCCGGAGCCCCATGCAGCATTTGAATTTGTGGGCTAACACCCATCGAAAACTACCGAAATCACTTATTTCCTGTTCCTCGGCCCATAAAATCCTACCAAGCCTCAGCCAACGCTGCCGAGCCACTGGCTTTTTGTTGGGCTCGTTACCGACCCACCCGTATGATGTTTTAGGAATCTTGAGCTGGAACCCCGTGTAGCCCCATAATTTGTGAGCTAACACCCATCGAAAACTGTCAAAATAGCCTTTTTCCTATTCCATGGACCATAAAACCCTATCAGGACTCCGCCAACACTGTTGGGCTACCTGCACCTCTTGTTAGGCTCATTACGAACCCACCCATATGAATTTTCAGGAATCTTACACCGGAGCCCCATGCAGTGCCAGAATCCGTAGGCTAACACCCATCAAAAACTGCCGAAATCGTCTGTTTCCTATTCCTTTACCCATAAAATCCTACCAAGCTTTAGCAAACACCGCCGGGCCATATGGGCCTCTTGTCAGGCTCGTTTCAAACCTACCCATATGACATTTCGGGAATCTTGTGCTGGAGCACCATGCAGCCCTAGAAACCGTGGGCTAACACCCACCAAAAACTTTTGAAATCGCCTATTTCCTGTTTCTTGGCCCATAAAATCCTACCAAGCCTATGCCAACACCTTCGGGCCACCTAGGCCTCTTGTTGGGCTTGTCATGGACCCACCAGTATGATTTTTTAGGAATCTTGTGATGGAGCTCCATGCAGCCCCAGAATTTGTGGGCTAACACCCACAAAAAAAATTTGAAATTTCCTATTTCCTATTCCTTGGCCTATAAAATCCTACCAGGCCACTGCCAAAGCCGTCAAGCCACCTGGGCCACTTTTTGGGCTCATTGCGTACCTACCCGTATGATTTTTCAGAAATCTTGCGCCGAAGCCCCTTGCTGCACCAGAATCCGTAGGCTAACACCCACCGAAAACTACCGAAGTCACCTGTTTCCTGTTCCTTAGCCCATAAAATCCTACCAGGCCTCCGCCAACACCATCGGGCCACCTAGGCCTCTTGCCGGGCTCGTTGTGTACCCACACGTATGATTATTCTGAAATCTTGCGCTAGAGCCCCATGCAGCCTCAGAATCCATGGGCTAACACCCACCAAAAACTACCGAAATTGCCTATTTTCTATTCCTTGGCCCATGAAATCCTACCAGGACACCGCCAACATTGCGGGCTACCTAGGCAACTTGCTGGCTCATTGTGGACCTATACGTATGATTCATCGGGAATCATATGTTGGAGCCCTATGCAGCGCTAGAATTCGTGGGATAACACCCACTAAAAACTACTAAAATCGCCTGTTTCCTGATCCATGGCCCATAAACTCCTACCAGGCCATCGCTAATGCCACCTGGGCCTCTTATTGGGCTCGTTGCGGACCCACTTGTATGTTTTATCGGGAATCTTGTGCCGAAGCTCCATGCAACCCCAAAATCTGTGGGCTAACACCCACAGAAAACTACCGAAATTGCTTCTTTCCTGTTCCACGGCCCATAAAATCCTACCAGGCCTTTGCCAATGCCATGGGCCACCTGGGCCTTTTTCCAAGCTCGTTGTGAATCCATCCATATGATTTTTCAAAAATCTTGCCTCGGGGCCCCATGTAGCCCCAGAATCTGGGGGCTAACACCTATAGAAAACTAATGAAATCGCCTATTTCCTGTTCCTTGTCCCATAAAATCTTACCAAGCCTCCTCCAACGTCATCGGGCCACCTGTGCCTCTTGCCGAGGTCGTTGCAGACTCACCTTATATGAGTTTTTGGGAATCTTGCATCGGAGCCCCATGCAACCCCAGAATTTGTCAACTAACACCCACCAAATATTGCCGAAATCACGTGTTTCCTATTCCTTGGCCAATAAAATCTTATTAGGCCTCCGCCAACGCCGCCTGGCCACCTGGGCCTCTTTCCAGGCTCATTGTGAATACACTCATATGATTTTTTGGGGAATCTAATGCGGGACCCAATGTTATTCATAGATTAATATTCATTAGTACATCGTAGTGGCGCAGCAGTTGATCCGCTGGCATCGTTGGCGGAGTTTACATTCTTACTATTACTAGATGAGATAGTGGCTTTAGTCTACCGTACAAAATAAGTTCCGTCTATATCTACCTGTAGTTCTTTAAAGACAAACACCAGCGAAACTTCCTAACAAAAAGATGCATTAGGCATCGTTAGCTTTGTACCTTCCTTTGCCAGTCTGTCTGCCACTTTGTTTGTCTCCTTATACTCATGTTGAATGGGACGATTGCCCGGCCTCCATAGTTGCTCCCTACAATCAAACAACAGGTGTTGGTGTGTTAAGTTTCCTTTAGTTTGAAAGGTGATCAAATTCTCGCAAACTTGATTAGTATCTAAGGGCGTTAGATTTCATTGTAACGCTAACTTCAGTCCCTGCAAAAGAGTTGTTAGTTCAGCTTTTAAAATAAAGATTGCTCATGTATCCAATATTCATTCACCCTTGTTGTTTCTAAATACTCCACTTGTTCCCCTTTTACCTGAACTTTTTATGGCGGATCCGTTTATATTTAGTTTTTAACCCACCTTTAGTGGTTCACATTTTATTTTCTTGGCCTGGTGGTGGGTTGTTGCTTATCTTTATTTACATTTGTTAGGCTGATGAATTCCACAACCAGAGTAATTATTGAGATTATGCCAGTATTAGTAGATAAGGCATTACGATGGTTGTGATTTCTATTTCTCCAGATGTTCCATATGAAGAAGGCGTGACCATTTCAAGGAATTCTTTCATATTTTTACTATGATTTTTTGGAGCCTATGCAGCTAATCTTGCATGTTTGGTTGACGAGGAGGCGTATTTCGTGTGTGGCTTCTAGTCTTCTCCACATGTTCCTAACGCCTTTACATTTTAGGAAGATATGAGCCACTTTTTTCTAGTCCTTGACATATGTCATAGTATGGGTTGATGTCGATAACTATGGAGCTTAGGTACCAACGAGTGGGAGCCATATTGTGTTGGCGGAGCTAGATGAAAATTTTTATTTTGTTGGGACACATTAATGTCCATATCCACGAAAACTATATATCTATAGGTGTATCAGGGGTGGTATTGTCCATAAAGAGTTTGTAGGCTGATTTTGTAGAGAAGGTACCTTTGGTGTTTAGGCCTTAGATGGCTCTATCCTCCTTGTTTTCATTTCTATGCGTGCAACCTATTAGGTTGTTGATTTTCTACGGAGAGGTGAAGGATGGTGGTTCACCTGATTTCATATTTAGGTATTCCTCAACTGTTATGTGATCTACGTGTCTTTGAAGTGGTTCATATATTTGATTTCTTATGATCAGCCACTTATCGTGCCACATGAAGACCGAGCATCTGTTTCCTATAAATCATTCTATGATTAGCTTACAAACTTTCCATCCTAATAGTATGCTCCTCCATAGGTAGCTCTTTTGGGCTGTTAGTTTTGTTTCATGGGTTTCCAACTTTTCTCTTTCAGTGTATTTTGTTGAGGGGGTTGATGCCCATAGAGTGTTACTTGAGTATCATAAATTGGGGAAGAAATTCACTTAAGAGGTTGTTTGTTAGTGGCATGAGGGATAGTAATTTTGAAATAAAACGTAATCTTTTTTTTAATTGGTAGGATAAGGAATAATAATCATATAGGATGTACTAAAATAATGAGAATAGTTCTCATAAAGAAACTATTTCCACATAATATCATGATCTTTTTTTAATACAAAGAATTTAATGCAGTCGGCGAGACTATGAGAGTCTTGGTACTTTAGTGTCACGACTTAACCTGTTGAGTCATGCGGGCACCTACTCTAACACTTAGAGGAGAACTCCTACTTTTCGACTAATTAAATCATCTAGAAGATGAAGAAAACGAAAGATAGTATTAAAAAAAAGTCATGTAATTATCAAGTACAGAGTTAAAAATTCGAATCAAAATTTTTGGAAAGATATTTGACACCCCCGAAGATTGTAATCTAAACAAGTACAAGAGCTTCTACGAATATAGTGAGAAATAAACTAATAACATAGTTCCTACTATAAGGAAGGAAGAGTGGAAGATGTTGGAGATCGTCATTGTCTTCATCTAAGAAACATCACCAATTCTGCGGCCAGACTATACCAAAGGTATAGCAACAGTAGTATCAGTACAAACAATACATACTGATAAGCATCATCGGTCAATCAAAAATCTACCACACAATATAAAGTAAACATTCGGAAGAAACATGCAATAAAAAAATGCACCACCCAAATTCTTTTTCCCACATAGACTTCCCATCTTGATTATCTTAATCACCCTTAGTATATAGCATGACATCAATCTTTTAATTACTTAGCTGCTGCAAACTCTAATCCCAATCAATGCCTAATCCTTCTATCCCTCATACACCTACAACCACTAACTTGGTCTAATTAATCTATTAATTTTGTTCAATCATTCTCAATAATGCCTTCGCAATTTTAATTCACACATTATTTAAACTCAACAAAAAATATATTAGAGATTTATGTTGATAATGTGTGGTAAAACTAAAGAAATAAGACAGGAATACTAAAGATAAAAATAAATAGAGAGACAAGAGAGAAAAGTTTCTTATTTTTCCAATAAGTATTATCAAAGTGTAACAATATGAACCCTTATGTCACTATTTATAGTGTTACGTAGAGGGATTATCAATCAACCACAAATAATGACTTAAAATACTCTAATTATTTAAAAAAAAAAAAAAAATCCTACCCTTGGTTAGTTACATGATTATCTCCCTCAACTAGGATCTTTTTTCACCATTAATTACATGTTACAACCTAGCCTAAGAGAATCTCCTTAGATTCTAAGGTCTAGATATTAATTTATGAGTTAGAGGAATGATTAATTTATCTTTATCAATAAAATAGGTGAAAATTGAAGAAAATTTTTCTAAGTCACTTCTAGTCTTTTAATAACAAAGTGGAAGAAATAAAAATAATTTTGGGACTTTTCTGAATTAAACTCTATACTGTACCAACGGTGGCACCACTATAGCAGGAATAATCCTGTTGTGGTAGATTGCACGGAGATAAAAACTTGTAACTCGTGTCTCAAGCCTCTATTTCAACAACACACCCTCAAATCATAAAGTTCCAAGATCAACCCTTTGTACCAAGATCAATTTTGGGAGTTGTACTTGTCCGAATTTGATTCCGTTAAGCCTTTCAAGCTCTTTTTTATCTTGATTATCAACTCAAAAAAGATCAAAATCATAATTCATACCCCAATCCATCACCCGATTATCTCAAACCTCACTTGATTCAGATTTCGTCTAAATCTGGCATTGATTCAAAATTTTCACTTATTACCTAAAAGTTTTATGGCCTAATCAAATTATTTCCCCATTAACGATAGGAACAGGTCGTTACAAATAATTTCCCCGTTACCCAATTTTATCCATGAATTGATTCTATCAATATTGAATAATGAGAACAAAGTTAGAAATTTAATACCGACCATATCCCTATGTGACCACGAAGGCCACCAGACACCAGAAAGGTTGTAATATATATATTTCGTAAAAAAATCATAACTCTCTCGTACAAACTCAGAATTTGATGATTCTTCTTGTAATGATTTTGAACTAATGATACAAATCTACTGTGATTTCATGTGTTACATATGTGAAAAATCATTAAACTTCAAAAACAAAAATGTTTAACGTATAATTTGATCAAAAGTGTAATGAGCTAAACTTAAAGAACATAAAAAATTTTTAACCAATTAAATTTGAATAATACACCCATCGTCTTGAAATTCTGGATCTGCCTATGTCCTAGTGATGTTGTGGATCAGGTCCGCCAGGACTAAGCCTGTTGATATGATACTTGAATGCATCTTTTCTTTGTAATCTTTCCCTCAAAATTTCTTGAGCACTCTCCATAAGTATACTCCTCTTCCTTGGTGAAAATGTCTTGAGAGGACGACTTTCTAAGCTTGTACAACGTGAAAGCAAGATAAGAATGAAACATAACAAAAACCTAGATGTTCTAGCCATTAATATTTCTTGAATAATTGATGATATCTGTTCATATAAGGTTGCATGAAATGAAATGGAGTAATATTGTGTTGCGATGATCATACTATATATAGTCCTAAATATTCGTAATGAAATATGATTGAAATAGGGGTTCAAATAAGACAAGTGCTAAAAAGGTGAAAAGAAGTACTAGTAATAACTTGTTTTAAATGAGCTTAATTATCTACTCTTATGATCCATTTGTATTCTACTTTTTAGGAAATTGTGCACCTTTTTTGTATGGAGCCTACCAAAATGATTTTAGTGAGTTAGATAATCTATTTTTAAAAAATAACCAAATTTTATTATTATATATTATATTATATAAGAGGGAGTTGAGCATGAAGTAGAAATCTTTTCGTCGACGTATCTTCTAATATTCATAGTAATTACTAAAAGTAAATATTCAGACGAATAATTATATGAATATTTATATTATCAATATTTATTTATATACTTATTAATCTCACGACTTCTTATCAATTTCACGAATACGTTTTTTATAGTTTTATTTTTAAATATTTAAGTTTTAATTTCAAAATGCCAAATTAATCTAATTAAATTTAGTTTTGAAAATTAGTAAAATTGACATCAAGAAACAAAACAGCCTATCTATCTCTATGGGGTTTGATTTTTGAGACGAAGATTCTTCGAAAATAGTCTAGAGGTAGTAGTAAGATCTGCGTACATTTTATCCTCCGCAGACTCCACTTAGAGATTTCATTGGATATGTTGTTATTGTTAACATCAAGAAACGAAGCATGAAAACTTTTTTAAAATAGATGTAAATCTTATTTTACAAGTTCAAGAATCTTTATAGCTTGTTACAAGTAAAATTTCCAAGTATTTTCATTTTTAGAAAAATTACACCAACGATGCATATTAGTTAAATAAACCCTAAATAAAATAACTCATTTATCAATTGAGCTTACACCCCCAATATCTTATTGTAGATTTGCCTTTTCCAAGTTTTTTTCACATTTATTTTATTTAAGAATTAACCTATCTAATAAGCCAAACTAGCAAGATTGTTGTCTATTTGCCGACGGCTTCCTATAGATATGCTCGTGTAAGTTTTTATTATTGGAATACACGCATGCACATGTGATAAAACTAACTTTAATGGACATGCATGTATTCAATCTATTTCATTTTGCCCTTTAATTCACTTTTTCTCTTCACCCTATCCCACTTGTTAGATTTTTGAGTATGAGAACGTGAAAATGAATAATGCGGTGTTAATTGTAACATGCTCCTCTTATTATAGATAAACCAATGGGAAAGACTTTTGAGTCAGAAAATTTTAGAATAGTAACTTGAAATTTTTGGATCTAGGTCAAATTTGGACGAAATCTTATTAAGGTGACATTTGGAGGTGATTCGATAATGGTTTGGGGTTTGGATTATGAGTTTGATCTTTTGAGTTGATAGCCAAAACAATAAGAAGTATATACAGCTTTACTAGATCGAATTCGAGAGAGTAGAACTCTCAAAATTGATCTTGGCGCAAATTAATTATAAAACATCATGGTTTGAGGGTTTGTGGCGAAATGGAGATTTGGTATACAAATTCTAAGTTTTTGTATCCATGCAACCTATCATGGCAGGACAATCATGAATTTAAGTCAAAAAAAGTCCTAAAATTATTTTTTTTCTCCACTTCGTTATTGAGAGACTAGAAGCAACCTACAGATTAGTTTTCCACCTACTTTTTCGTCAAAGGTAAGTTAATTATTCCTCTAAGTTGTAATTAGACCTAGACCTTATAATCTAGGAGAAATCTTTTAGGAGAAGGTGTTAGCCTGAAATTAATGGTGGAAAAGTCGTCCTAGTTGAAGGAGATGATCATGAAAATGGCTAACGGTTAGGATTTTGATATAATCTGCGTACTTTTAGACCATTGTTCTTTGATTTTTTATAATTTTTGTTATTATTAGACCAAAAAGGAGGTAAAGCATTGGAAAAGGGAAAAGCTACAATTCAATAAAAAAATTTGTAAGATTTGTTTCGACGTAGTTGATGGTTTAAATTTCCTTTGTGTTATATGTGCTTCCTAACTATGTCATTAGTATTACGTACATGTATGTATGTGAATCGGATATAATAGAAAGAAGAAGCTAATAAAATGGAGACATGTGATCAAATTGCATAGAGTTAACCTGTTACTTTTTGGTACAAGTTGTAAAATATTCATTATGATTATAGATGGTTTCATATTTTGACACATTATTAAATCAGTTATCACATTTTGAATATATCAGATATCATACTTCGATATATTATTAGATCGGATGTCACAATCAAGTATCACATTGTGACATGCTAATTATTTAGGTGTGCATCTCATAGGAGGACCATTGTAGACTAATGTATTTGAGATTTGACATTTTGAAATTGATATATTGAGCATAAATTGATAACTTTGTTACTTTTTTTATATATGTGATTTACTATGTCCTAATTATCTATGTATATTTTGTTATTGGAATAGCGTATAACACCTTTATCTTTGCTAAAATAAAATGAGATCAAAGTGTAGCATCCCAAATCGTTATATCTAAAGTCGAGTTTGAATATAAAAAAGAGGTTCAAAATATGTCCACAAATGATGTCAATGTAAGTTTTGGTCAAGAGATTCGAAAGATAAGTTTTCGGGATAAAATTATTTATCTAGTCGAGTGTGTGACAAGTGAGCACCCCAGATCTACCCCAGCGTAGTTCTTTTTTGCACTTTGTTCATAAAACATACTTCACATGTGCGATTTACACTATTATGAATAAAACACACTCCATGAATGCGATTTATGCTTTGATTCATAAAACGCAAGTCGTGAATAAATTTTATGTGTTTCAAAAGAAAATAAACTGAAAAGAAACAAGTCCACATCGCGTACTCACTCCATCACAATTTTTTATTTTCAGTATTAAAGTAAGGACATTTCAGTCTTTTTCCATCCATTCTAGATTAAAAGCCCGTCATTTTTGCTATAAAATCAGTAACCTATCACTATAAGAAATGGATAAGATTGTGGTGGCTAAAACCATACGTGTAAATTTTCCTGCATGTGGCTCGTCCGTGATAACTTCTTCAGATCCTCCACACACAGAAAAAAAGAAAAGTTGTTGTTTGTGGCGATTTGGAAAGCCGACACAGTTAGAGTTGTCACTAACATTACTGCGGCAGTTCTATAAAAATGCTACAATTACAATACAAAAAAGCCACAAATAATTTTTGAGATTGTTGCTGTTTTTGGAGCTTCATTTTTGGTAGTTTTAGACCCTCACCCATAGGATTTCAATTTTTTTTTAAATATTAATGGCAGTTTATAACTTAATATCTTAATTTGTGGGAGTTCATAAATGCCACAACTAATTTTTTATGATTCAATCAATTTCATAAATCAATTATCAAGATGACAGTTATGATTGAATTAGAGCAAACATGTATAACAGTATAAGAACAACTTATAAACATAAACTAAATTGCATTAAAAATAACAATAAAAATCATAAATTTAATTCCCATACTACAAATTAAAGTTAAAACTCGTTGTATGTAAGACAATAGTACTTTAAATTCAAAAAATAAATGATTTCGCAATAATAATAATCTAAATGTTCTCTTGGTGATTCATCTTGCTGTCACTCGATGATTCTCTTATACATCTATTGGTGAAGTAGGCTCAGCCTCAGCGTAACTTCCCTGAAATTATGAAAAAAAAAATTGATAAAAAATCTATATGTCACGATTCAAAAATAGGTGTGATGGCACTTGCCTAACCCACCAAGACAAGTAAACTTAAACTTATTCAATTCAATACATAAATTAAAGTGGAAGGAATAAAGTCTAAAGGCTTTTTCCTACAATTTATATTGTTGAATTGATTTTCGAATAGGGTTTAATGCGAATCCTAGCTCGTGGGGTTGAGTGGATTTGGGATTGTACCATTTCTTGTATTGTAAATTATTTAAGTTCTATTTGTCATAATTTTATAAAAATGTGATTATCGTTCTTGAAAATCCTTACATATTGAAATAGCATTTGATGAATTTTTAGAGAGGATTTTATTTGTTAATTACCATGAATTGCAAGAGGATTTCTACTTGATTTTCTTGTCAAATGCTGGGATTAGCTATGAAGATCGAATTGGTTGATAGATGTAAGTGTTTTGGGAGCTATTGAGTTTATCGAGCTTGGCTTTGTACATGTTTTCATTTGATGTCATGAAACTACATGTATTGATGTAGGCATAAAAACTATCTTACATAGACACAAAATTTTTTGTTGGATTCAAATTCATATTTATTTGGATTGAATAATTAATTTGGCCTTCACAATTGAATGAGTCCATCTTATTAATTCAAATCCAAGATTCATTTTTTCTTGAGGTCCAAGTTCATGTCACGTGTCAAGGTGACTTGGCATCTCAATCAAGTTCAAGACCAACAATAGAGTTGTCGATATGGGCTGGCCTGTTGGGCCGGCCTAGCCTAACCCGTGATTTAGCAGGACTGAGCTACAATTTTTGGAGCCCATTTGAAAAATGAGCTTTCTAGCCTAGTCTGAATAAGCATGCTGATTTGTGGGGCTTTTGCAATGTGGGTTGGGTCAGCCCGTGGGCCGAATAAAAAATAATTACAAATAAAAATAATAAGAGTCCAAATTCAAATTAATTTAAATTTTTTTACATATTAAACTTAGATACAAATTATGTTTTTATAATTTGTATTCCCTCCGTCCATCTTTACTTGTCACTTATTGATTTAGTACAGAGAGTAAAAAATGATAAATGATATGAGTTATTTTACTATATCATCTTTTGAATTAATTACAATGTCTATGGAAAATGTAACAAGAAAATAACTACTATAATTATTAATGAGGATAAACTAAAAATTAAGTTTGAAATTATATTTTGATTTCATAAAGTGGACAAGTATTGTTGGATACATATCAAAAGAATATAGTGGACAAGTAAAAATAGACAAAGGGAGTAATAATAACACTAATATTATCCTGTTGCTATTTATTTTAATATGTTTAAATTATAATTTAATTTAAATTTTTATTAAAAATATAAGAATAAAAATGTGGAGGTCCGACAAGGCCCGCGGCCCACGTATAAATGGGATGGACTAGCTATTTTCTAGCACATAAAAAAAGGGTCAGCCCGAATGTAAAGTCTAGCCCAGATGGGGTGGGCCGGCCCGTATTGACAACTCTAACCAACAAGGATGTCATGTGTTCAAGTGATGCAGCAATCCTATCAAAGTTTAACAACCAATCAAAAAGCAACCTTATGACGTGGTATTTGTGATAAGTTTGATGACTTACACGAACCAATTAGAAAAAGACAAAATAATTCATTAATGTTTAATTTGGATTGTCTCTCTCCTACAACTATAAATAGGAGGGTTACATAATTTTCAGAGGACAAGCATTCGGAAAAAAAAAAAAAGATACAAGACCCACTACATAATTCTTTGGAGGGTGGTCAACATAGTTCTTCTCAGAGATCGACTTGAAACTACGAAGTATTGCCGACATTTTCAGAAATCAAACGTATCTCAAAGAGGTCTACATCATCCAACATTTGAAAAATATGTTATTATCGACCCTGAAAAATACACTATTATCGACCTTAAAATTACGAAAACACATTAAGAGAGAAGAATCAAGAGAATAATGAAATGTACTCATTAAAAATTCATCAATAAAATTATTTTTTATATTATTTATTTTGATTGCAATTAATTTTCCGCATTATGAAAATTTGTTGCGAAGAGATACTATGATGAGATGAACAGAGCAAGTAGAGTATATGATGCTTATAATTCATGAGTTCAAATCTTATGCCAGTATGTATGGTATATTGAGTATATATCCTTAGCCTTAATACAGTATGTTGCTTTCAATGTGAGATTAATTAACAAATACTTTCAACAATGATAACCTAATCAAGACATATTGATTCCTAGTTAAATAATTTAACAATCTACTTTTATATTGCATAGAATTGATACTATGGTATGTAATTCTTCTATGTTTAGATCATTTTTTATGTGAACTCGCCAGTAATAACATGTTGGAGATTCTCAATAATATTCATCCTTTTTTTTTTTTCCCGACCACTTGATGTATATATAGTTCACTATAAAAGGTAAGTAATTAACAAGTTTCATTACCAAAAAAAAAAAGAAAGAATTAACAAGTTTCATTGAGATCGTTAAGGTAGAATATTTATGGTTAGGGTTCTGCATGAGGCGATTCTAGAATTTCAACTGATTAGCATACTGTAGAGTGTAGATTATTTGTCGTGTTAGGATTTTGCCGGTAGGAAAGAGAAGAACAAGTTTCATTGTGATCATTAAGGTAGGATTTGTAGGATTAGGGTTCTGCATGAGACAATTCTAGGGTTTCAACCGATTAGCATATTGTAGATTATTTGTCGTGTTAGGGTTTTGTCCGTAGGAAAGAGAAGAGAGCTTTCTCCACATAAAATATATTATTATTATTAAGTAAATTAAGTTTTTTATAATTATCAAAAAAGTGATAAATTTTTGTGACATACTTTTAAAAAATGTGTATTATCCTCGAGGTAATGATAAGATTTGCGTACATGCTACCCTCCTCAGACACGACTTAGTTGAATTTTATTGGATATGTTGTTGTTGCACTTCAGAAAAGTATTTATCACATAAATTGAGATAGAGAAAATATTATCTATCCATTTTAGAGATTTATGCGGCATTCTTGATACTTCCATTGAGTTTATTTTTATGGTACAGTGGACAAGTAAAGACTTGTTTAGGTGCCATGTGAATGGTAACATTTTATTTGATCTTACCGACAAAAAAAATATATTGAAGATCAGTTTCTTGTATTTAGCGTTGTAAATATTAAAATATTGATTTGAAAATGCATATCAGGTAGGATTTGCATATTCACTCACAAATCTTTACTTTTTTTCTCCAATTTTAAATTCATAAATCTTGCACTTTCAATTTCACTTTTTAACTTTTCATACTCTTTAGTTAGTTTATTTGATCAAACTTTTAATATATGATTATTTTAAAAGCATTTGTTTTCCTAAATGCTTTTTGGAAAAAAAAATAATCAAAGAATAATAATGTATGTCTGATTAATTAATTTTTAAAAAATGTTTTACTGATAAAGCAATAATCTATGCTTGGGTCAATATTATAGAAGTGTTTTAAGAAAAAAAAATGTCATGATCTTTCACCTAAAAACCTTAATTAAATTAAAAATTTATTAAACTCTCAACCTACTCAGAAACTGTTTTTTTTTTTTTTTTGACAATTGGCAAAGCAGAAAATGACTAATTACGTGTGACACTTTTGAGTAAAAGAAAACATTTAACTATTTAATACACGCAATCAAATACTATTCTCAAAATAAAAAATCTTACGTTACACTTGATCTACAAAAAAATCACAGCTTTTAAAAAACCAAAAAGAAATAATTAAAAAAAACTATGCAATCGTAAAAAAGATATCAAAATGATATAGTAGAACCCTATGACAAGTGTCAAGTATTCAGAGTTAATTAAACTATCTAAGTGAAAAATCGTCTCGAACTTTCATTAACTTTGCCCCCACACAAGTAGAGTCTAGGGAAATAATAAACACAAATGTCTGTAACACTATTTCTAACACGATAGGATGCTCTTGTAAGACCCAACAACCCGCAATTCAAAAGATATAATTACAATACATATATGTAAAATTGAGATGAAAGTCTCGTGCGCAGTTTTGAACTAGAAGAAAGTTCATCTCCTGCATGAGGCAGTTAGTCCTTCAAATTTTTGTTACTAGACTATAGTCTAAAAGTGCAGTAAAAATCATATACTAAAGATCATGTACCACAACTCTTGTGAACTTTCATAGACCATAACAAGAAAAACAACAACATATCCAATGAAATTTTACAAGTGGAGTCTGAAGAACATAAAAATGTATGCAGACCTTAACACTACCTCATAGGAGTAAAGAGGTTGTTTTCGAAAATTCTCATCTCAAAAACCCAACAAGAAGAGAACATATAAACATAACTATCTATATTTTCGGAAAATCAACCAAGATCCCTCAGGATTCATTCTATCAAGTCTAAGTCTAACGACCAACATATACAGTACACAAGCACTTTCACACATACAAGACGACGGATCGAATCAGGGGAAAATACATATAAATTCATTGCAAAATGATGCCCGGAAAATGAATGGGCAAATATTTACACAACACCCATCATCATTTTCACCTAACATCCCTGATAATTTTTTACAATATGCAATCCTACCACCATACTTGGTTTCTACAACTACAACCGGGTCCAGCTGCAAGACGTCGCACAAGCATACCTAGCTACTCTAACTGCATGCAACGACGCGAATGAAAATCCCCAGAACATGTATAAGTAAAACAGGTATGAGCATACTCAGCAATTTACAGGTGCTGCTACATCTCTCACATAACTACCCTAAACCAATAACACTTGTATAGAGATGACTATTGATGTTTAACTGCCATGATAAAAACTAGAAGTTCTTGATTGCAACCATCCTTCAACCATAAAGAACCTTCACGTTGGAACCTTCAGATGAGTACACAGCTAAAGACCTCCATGAAGAATTCCTGCAGAAGTATAAGACACAAAATTCTTTAGAACTTCTCATGAGATAAAGAGAAGAAACATCGTAAACAGTGTTAAGAGAAAATTCAATAAAGATGCACATAGCACTTGAGCCCCAAAAAGCAGTCCAGAATAACTGAGCGAGCATACACTATTAGCTGTGTACTCCCAGACAATATTTGGATGCACGAAACCATTTTCTACCCAGAAAAAGAATGACTTAGCCATATCTTATTATCATTTCTAATGATTTTAAATCCAATAGTGAATAATCTTCCAATGGGCTGATTTATAGACCAGGTGAATTCGAACCTAACCTAAGCAAGTAAGCATAGATAGAAAATTGAAAAATCAAATAATATTCAAACCGAGTATGAGAAGACAAGACTTCTGTCACAAAACACATCAATCTTACACGAACAACGCAATCACATAATTTTCCAACTTTGTAAATAATTTGGTAATACCATTAATGTACTAACTAAGATGGTATGACAATATTTTTGTGCTAAATAGGATCAAGCTTAATCATTTTCAGGAACTTCTGACTTCTTCTTTAATATTTATTCCATAAATCATCTCTTCAATCCAAAAAAAAAATAAAAAAGATAACTAGTGATAAGGTAAGTTAAATAGGGTAGCTTTACAACTGTTTAGTCCATAACAATCTTATCTAAAAATATTTAAGGACTAACGTCGCATAAACCATCAAATTAAGTCCCTTCCTGGCCCAAACCACCATATGTCAACCTTCAATGATTTTATCAACAGCATGCGCAAGAGAATTTTGCAAGAGTCGAACTAACCACACACACAAAAAATGCAAGTCCGCAAGAAATAAGAAAAAAAGTTGGCTAACTGACTCAGCTGCGCTAAGAGGCCTTTCGATCAACGGCCCGCTTCTGATCCAGATCCGGAGGAACTATCACTGTCAGAATCTGAAAAGGCAAGAGCAAAAGATATCAGACACATGCTGTGTACTGGCTGCAAAATCAATAAAATTAAATATGCGAAAATTATGGTGCACTAAAAGATGAAACATGCAAAAGATAATCAGTAATTACCACTTGAGGATGACCCAGAATCGCTGCTAGAACTGCTTGAACTAGTAGACCTACTTGCATTATCCATCTGTCTTCCAGCTTCTGCATTTGTAGCAAGAGTAATACTGTTATTTTCACCTAATCAAGTTTAAAAAAGAAATACAGAACCATGTTCTATGAGTATTTTCCACCGAAAGCATGAACCTTGATACCAATCTGGGAAAATAGTCACATTTATTAGACGCTTACCAGTATTGCTGTTCAGCGCACCAGCAACCATAGGAGCAGAATTCTGTAAAGAAATGCCACAAATTAAGAAATTCCTACCAAACAAAAATGTAAAAAAGAGGGTGGAGAAGGAAAAGAGAGGGATTTCTAGATCAAAGCTCACCATAACTGGGGCAGTCCGTGCACCTCCTCTGGCTTGAAGAGCAAGTTCAGTCTTTCTCTTCTGCTTGCTTAAGTTCTTTTTGTAATTGGTAACAAACCTGTCAAGCTCCCAGAGGGTTTCCACATCAACAATGTCTATGTCTATTTCAATCTCTTCACCATGTTGATTAAATGTTAAGTTCCTCTTCTTAATAATCTGAACAACAGCATCAAGCTTTTCTGTAGGTAGACTCTGAAGAAGCGTGCTGAGTTTCTGTTTTTCTTCATAGGTCATATCCCTTTTATTCACATCATTAGCTTTAGGCTTCTTAGGAACTGGTGGCCTACCAACATGACCTGTGCGCGATGGATTGAACCTGGAATCAGCTGGTCCAGTCATTGACTCAGACCTATCCAATCTCCTTGCTTGAGAAGCAGGTGGAGCTGCACGAGGAGTTACAGAAGCACGGGCAAAGGGGGAAGGGTGAGGCGCCTTTCTTGAAGGCGGGGTAGGCAAACCTGCATCATGATACATTTGATTCCTCCAATCTGGATTGAAGTCGGCCTCTATAACTGCCCACTTATCTTCAAAAATCTTTAACAACTGTTCCGACATAACATGAACATCATGCCCTTTAGGATTGTAAGTCATGGCATTACGAAAGACAAGTCTTACATCCTCAGCAAACTCCCTGGGAGACTTGTACAAATTTCGAGACAGCTTAGCCTTAATAGTGCCCAAATCCATTGGATGCTTGATTATATCATTATAATCATGCAGCCCAAGAGCCTCCACATTCACTGGCTCATTAAACACCCAACCATGCTTGTGCTTCATCAACCTCTGAAGCAGGGTGGTGCACCTCTTAAACACCTGATTTCTATGCTTATCAAAGCCAAAGCCAAATCCAAATGGATACCCCTGCTCCGACTCACCACGGTGCTTCCTCCCACCACCATTTGACTTTTTTCTATTGCTTTCGAGAGGCAGTCTATCCTTCCCAAGTAGGAATTCGGAATTAGGGTAATACTGATTGGCCTTTGGTGTCCTCTTCTCCTTCTCCACACATTCAGCACCTCCATTATTGTTTTCCACAACCGCAACCCTTGGTCGCTGGAATGGTCTCGATCCAGGGTGCCCCACCAAACCCACCTCTGAATTCCCTCGTACTAACGACCTACTATTCACCATACCATTATCGATAGATTGTGGCCGATTATAAGAATTAACAGCACCACTAGGAAGAGCGGTAATCCTACCAACATTAGTACTAGTCTTATCTCTGGTCAGCTGAAGCTCCTTAGCTTCAAGCTTCATAGCTAAACTCCTAATCTGATCAAGCTCACCCTTTAACTTCCTCCTAACATCTCTAATCTCATTTCTTGATGTCGGTCCTGCTATATTAATCCTAACTTTATCATGAACCCTAGAAATTACAGGCTTAACTGTCCCACCCGGCTCACCATGCCCTCTAGTTGATCCACCCCTATAACTCGCTATGGCAGCCTCTTCACCCCCAACTTCCCCACCATTATTCGGCTCCACAACCGGGCCTCCCCCACCCTCAGCCACATCTCTACCTTCTAAACCAGCCTCTGATCCAAGGGCATCTTCCTGCCCTTGTCCATCATTTCTCAATTCTACCTGGTCCCCATCCCTCCCATCTTCCAATCCCAAATTCCGAGGCGAAGAATCTCTCAATTGAAATTCCGCCGCCTCCTCCTGACGTTTCAGTAATTCACCCCCAGATTCCCGTTCCCCAGCCTCTACGGCCTCGGAAGATGGCCGCCCACCATTTTTTCCCCCATCCTCATTGATCTCCGCCGCGGCGGCAGTAACGATGTTGATCGGATCCTCATTCTCCTGGTTCCTTCTACGCTTCCGGGTATAAACCTTAATAGGGTTTCCCCACCTTAACCTTTCGTTAAAATTCAAATCGTCGGCATGTGAAGCCATACATGAAACCTGGAAAAAAAAATCCACCAAAATCACAGTAACATCTTCAAAACACCAAAAACAAAAAAAAAACAAAAATTTAGGGTTCCTCAGAACCCCATTAATCTTAACAACCCTAGCTCGAACAGATCTTCAACAAAAATGGATTCAATTTTCAGAAAATCAAAACCGGTACGGAACTAGGGTTTTTCCAAATAATAATAAAATAGTAAAAATTACAAAAATTACAAAAAAAAAATTAAAATTAAAATAATTTGGGGAAGAATAGAATAAAATTAGGGTTAAAAAATTGGGGGCGGAGCTTAACAGAAGAGAGAGAAACGAGATGATTACCTGTTGAGAGAGAGAGAGCAGAGTGTTTCGGGTCGGATCTCCGAAAAAAAACTATTACTCGCTTTGTTTTCTACGTACGTTATACTTCCTCCTCTGTTGCTTTTTATATTGTTTCAGACACGCGCTTGGCGTGGCGGTGTCTGTCTTGTTGCCACGTCAGATGTCTTGGGAAATGTTCACTGACAGACTACTATTTTGTTTTCTTCCCACTTTATACTTTACTATCCTTGTGCTTACTTCACTGGGTAGTCACTCTTTTTTATCAAATATGTTATATTTTGTTGAAAATATGAAATTTATATATTGTGTATGAAAATATGATTTAATTTATATTTTTTTAGTCCGTATTAAGAGAATTGTTCATGATATGATATAATGCTTGGAAAAAAATTCATTTTTATTTATTTAGAAGTTTAAAAATAGATTTTTCATGTTCTATTTTTATCCTTATTATTAATTAGTGCAGTGTACGTGTTTTGCACATACGTAGCACGTCCATATTAAGTGAATTGTTTAGGAGATGATATAGTGCTTAAAAATTTATTCTTTTTGTTTGTTTTTATTTATCTGACAATTCAAGAATAGATTGTTTTTTTAATTTTAATTTTCATTTTTAATATATAGAGAAAAAAATTATTTTGTCATGTTTTATTGGTATCCTTAGTATTAATTACTTATTTTTCAAATTATTTAAAAAGAATAACTTATTTTCCTTTTTATTTTATTTTAAGAAAAATTTATTCTCCTTTTTTCATTTTGTTAACAAAGAATGACTCGTTTTTTTTTTTTTTAGTAACGTTTTAATTTTAATTTTTTATATGGCATGTTTAAGGCCACAAAATTTAAAAGTACTTTGATATATTTAACATAACTTTAATCTAAGACTACAAGATCAAAAAAATTATTTTTTTTTAAACTCGATGTCAAGTTTAACTAGGCTTTTATGGGACGGAATATAATCTTTTTTTTTCAAGTATAATGTTGCATAATACTCCCTCTAATTTATATTAAATGAATTGTTAAGATATCACACACTCCTTAAAAGAATAACTAAGTACATAAATTAAAAGTTATTTTCCACTATTATCTTTGTAATTATTGCTACATTATTCTTTTAATTTAGAAAAGAATAATAAATATGGGAGGAAAAAAAAGTTTCAACAATTTTCTTGGATTTTCAATAATTTTCCTATTTTAAATTATGAAAAAAAAAATCAATAATTCACATAATTATATGGGCTAGAGGGAGTAACATTCATACACTCTTTTTTTAAAAATTGTATGTTTTCAATTATCATATCTTTATTAGAATATGTCTATATGTTCTTCTTAAATTTTCTTTGTTAACTACGTAATTTCTATTATTGAAGAGAATAATTAATAAATAAAAATATATTTTATTATATTTTAATTTTTTTAAATGATAATTTCCATTTATTTTAAATATAAGAACAACAAATAAAGTGGTCTAGAGGATGTATAAGAACTTGATGTTTAACATCTATATTTATGAAAATATAAGTATTTTTGAAAGAAGTGATTTTTCACATAAGTATTTTGGTAATATTGGGACAAGCACAAGCTATCATGACTTTATTAATATAAAAAGAAAATTCAAATTAATTAATTAAATATAAATTGTTGCTTTCTAGAAGATCTTTCCAAAAGGCGTTATAAAAAATAAATACTTTTACAATAGTCAAATCCCAAAAGTTTGATGGCATAAAATATTAAAAGTGTATGAGAAGTTGAAATGAAAGCCAAACTGAGAGTGCATGATTTATGAGTTAAAAATTGGAGAAAAGGAAAAAAGAAATGAATAATGTAATATCGCTTAAACTATATTTGTATTAATTTGATATTTTAAAAATAAAACTTTTTTAAAAAGCTATATGAAAAGTACATTGCAATTTTTTTTATATTCAATATAATAAAATAATACATTTTAAAATATAATCAGTTAAAATTTTTTACTTTAAAAAAGACTATGACAACTAAAAAGAATTGAAGGAGCATACGTTAAAGGACTATTTTTTCCTAAGTGGTATATGTCAAGGGGCCAAAATACTTCAATCTTCATACATTAATGACCATTTTCTCTACTGATTTTGTGACCTAATTTGGACAGTAAATGATTTTTTCTTAGCAACACAAAAATTGGATATGAATTATTGTTAATTTATATATTTATTCGAGCCAAATTAATTGTGCGTATGAATATTCATTTAGCATGTATGGATTTTACGAGTCATGCATGAAATCGGATATGAGATCTTTTATTAAAATAAGGGTTGAGTTTAATATTTTCTACGTTTCTACTTAAAATTCAGTTCAAGATTTAAAATATAATATTAAATACCACTTCAACACAGAAGTTCAACCTCAAGATTTTATATATGTTAAGTCTAAATTGTTCTTCATTTATATGAATAATCGACGAACATGAAATGTTGATTGACTTAGTACTTACGCACTATTAGAAATGTCCATAACATGTTCGCAAAAAATAATTGTCAAGAAAAAAATGAATTTAAACATTATTGATTGATCGAAATTTCTTTTTAATATTGAATGATATTTTTATCGTTAATAATTAGTTTTAACCCTATTTTCTTTTGAACATACTTCTTTAACCTAAAAATCTATTAGCAATATTTCTTTCCGGACATACTTCAAGTTAACTCACTATCAAATTAAATTTTTAAAGATATGTTAACAGTAGGAACATTTCTTACGGTATTACAAGTTGAAAAAGGGGGAAATAAATACTAAATTTTTCACAAAAGAATGTTAATACATGTTAATAAAAGTAAATTACTTAGTTTCTATTTGCTTTTCCTATTTAATAATTGTGGTTCATATTAGAAGGATAATTGATGTTTTAAGTGATGATAACATTGCGTTTCTTATGTTAAAAGTTTGTCTATGAGATAGAGGTAAGGTCTATATATATTTTTCTCTCTTCAGTCTTCACTTGTGGAATTTTTATTGATATGTTATTATGTATGTTATATTCTCTTCATATATCATCCTAACATATTACGTTGAATATTAACATACATGTTATTAATTCTTAAAAGTGCAGATACATATATATATATCAAATATATTATATTTCATTTCAATATTTCTCTATTTAATAATAGAATGTATATATCAAATATAGTATATTTCATTTCAATATTTCTCTATTTAATAATAGAATGGTATTCAAAACCATTTACCTTCAGACATTTTTGGTTGCCTTTGCTTTACTTATTTTGTTGCATAGTGTTTATATTTACACATTACATGTCAAAGACGATGAAGTCTTGAGAAAGTTTTATATTTATGAACATGTTGAGCAACTTTAAGTTTACTTGCATGTGAAGCAGGTATGACTTTAAAAAAGGACTGTTTAAGATTCTTCATAGCGTTTGACATTAGAAAGAACAAGATGTATTATGCTGCAATAATAACATATTCAGTAAAGTTTTGAAAGTAGGGTCTAGATCGAGAGGGTAGCACATAACAAAATATTGTATTTTTGTATAAAGGTAGTTATTTAAAATTTAAAATACGTACTTCACTTTTCTTATCGCTATATCTAGGTATTCTGTCTTTGGAATTTGAGCTG
Source organism: Solanum clarkiae (assembly GCA_011800125.2). NCBI lineage: Eukaryota > Viridiplantae > Streptophyta > Magnoliopsida > Solanales > Solanaceae > Solanum > Solanum clarkiae. Next base: position 5,198,123 of record JAABOM020000012.1, read on the forward strand.
AGGGTTTTAGGAAGCAACCTCTCTACTTCTATAAGGTAGCGGTAAGGTCTGCGTACAATCTACCCTCCCCAGACCCCACTAGTGGGATTATACTGGGTATGTTGTTTGTTTGTTTGTTTGTAGTTATTTAAAATTTAGCCTAAATTATTCCTCTACTTTACAATCGTATAAATTTTCAGACATGACATACATAAAAATTCACTATATTCTTTCATGCAAAAAGTAGTGGTTTAAAACTATGCTTAAATAATATTGTTATTTAATAATAATATGTATGCATTTTTTACTCAATATATATTTTCAACGTACGTGCGATAAAACTAGTGTTATATTAAAAACACAAAGTGTTTAATGTTTAATAAATTATCATTCATCCTTTTTTACCATTTTATATAATAGTGATTTAATTATTTTGCTTACATTTTAATTGAAATATTCTTTATTTGAATTATGTAGAAAGTCCCTACAGTTAGGACTTGAAAATAATAATTTGCAATTATTATTGAACTTTCAAATCAATAAATACATATTTCCTATGTTTCTCCTTTTTATATTGTTTTGGACACGCGCTTGTTGTGGCGGTGTTCGTCCTGTTGCCACGTCAGTGGTTAGGGAAAATGTGCAATGACACACTACTAGTTTGGTTTCTTCTTCTCACTTTACTATGCTTGTGCTCACTTTACTATCAAAGATGTTATATTTTGTAGCAAGTCTTAGTGAATCATAAAAAAATAATAAAAGTTAACGAAATAAGCACGAGGATAGTCAAGTTAAGTGAGTAGTAACTAATGAAAATTTACTATTTATATATAATTTTTAAATTGACGTGATACATACGTGCAAATTATATAAACTAAAACTAGTCTTATATTAAAAGCGTGGAGCGTTTACTGAATTGTTGTTTATTTTTTTTTACCATTTTAAAATCAGATTTACACTAAATATAATAGTGATTAATTATTTTTCTTATATTTTTGGTGAAATATTCCTTATTTGGATTATGTAGAAAGTCCTTCCAGTTAGGACTTAAAAAAATAAATAATAATTTGCCTATTATTGAACTTTCAAATTCAAATCAATAAATAAATACTTCATGTGTTTCTGCTCCTTATATTGTTTTGGACACGCGCTTGTCGTGGCGGTGTTTGTCCTGTTGCCACGTCAGATACTTGGCAAACGTGCAATGACATACTACTATTTTGGTTTCTTCTCACTTTAACCGAGTTGTCACGCTTTCTATCAAAGACGTTATATTTTGTAGCGAGTGTTAAAAATATTTTACATTACGTAATTTATATATTGTGCATGAAGATGTGATTTAACTTGTATTTTTTTTGGTCCGTATTAAGGAAAATATTATATAATGCTTGAAAAAAATATTCTTTTTGTTCATTTTTATTTATTTAGTAGTAGTTCAAAAATAAATTTTTTTCATGTTTTATTTTTGTTCTTAGTATTAACTAGTTCAGGACACGTGCTTTGCACGTATATGGTACGTCCATTTAAAAATTATATATAAATAGTATGTTGTCATTAAATAAATACAATATTCATGTAGATAAATGGGATAAATATAATTAGTTTAATGGAATAGTTTAGTCTATTGTGAAAAAGACAAATATGAGAAAATCAATTCAATTGAATAATTAGAATAAAAATAATTAACTGAGTAAAATTTAATGTAATAAAAAATTCGTAAATATAAAAGGAGTAGTTTAATATTTCCAACATAATTTTACTGATTTTTTTTTTAAAAAATTATTATGCTATACATTTTTATTAACAAAATATTTGACAGTCGAAATCATTCCTAAGGATTTTTTAACAAAAGGGTAAAAAAGTTCAAACAATATTTTTACGAGTCTTCACACTTTTAATATAGTGTAGATATAAATAAATTACTGATTACTCAAATCATTTTTGTCAAGATGGAATACTCCATCTGTTTAAAAAAGAATAACTGTTGATATCCAATTTTGGCCCAACACTTGGAAAATTCTTACTTTCTATGTTTATATTTTTAATTAGCTTAAAATACTTTTGGGCAATTTTAGATTATTTTTTTTATAATTATTATTATTTTTAGAATATTATAATTGTAATTAGTTTAATTTTAAATTTTAACGCAGTATGATAATTTATTTTTCTGTTCAGATATAATTATACGTGTATGTCCAATTTGCCCATAATTGGACTCATTATCTTTCTAACCCGTTAAATTTGACATGAAATGTATATATAATTAGGGGGTGGATGAATAATATTAAGATTATAATTTAATAATTTTTAGATTTTTTTTGGAGGTTTCATTATTCATTTTCTTCTCCGTCGAAGAGTTCACCGGAGCTCTGGTAGCCCCTCTCCCCCTTTCCCTCACCTCGCCATAAAATCCCCTCTCTTCTCCACCTCTACACTTAGCCACCCTAACTCTCTCTCTCCCTCTCTCTCTTTCCCCCATCGTTGCTCATCTCAATCGCCACCCCTTAACCCGTCGAAAAAAACACCCATGGGAGCTCCCATTTCCACCACCACTACCAGACCCTTCTTCCCCAACATTGAAACCACCCAAATCAACCATTGAAAACCACTGTTTCTCCTTTTGAAAACCGTCCAAAACCTCGTCTGAAGATCTCCATTGACACTCTCAAATCAACTCCAAAATTCTGCCCAAACGCCATCGAACAAAGCACAAAATCAGCCCCTTAACCCATGAAAACAGCATCACGAACCAGCACCAAAATGCCACCTAAAACCCCATTTCCTGTCGCCAAATTAGTCCGCGAAATAGTCACCAAATCCCACTTGAAAAAACCCCTAAATGACCCCTATTTCGATTTCAAAAATACAACCCCCAAACCACCCACAACCACTTCTACCCCAACAGGAAAAAATCATCCAAATCCACCCAAAAACAGACCCAAAAACACAGCCAACAACAACAAAAATCAGCAACTTAAAACCCCCCACAATAGCCTCCAAAATCAGCCGGAAACCAACCCAAAGAATCCCCCAAAATGACACCAGAAAAAACCAACCTCACACCACTCGTTACGCAACCATTAAGGATCGCCGAAGCTCTAAGTTTCGACAAGCGCAAGGAGAAACCAATTGATGAACGTCAACAATCATACCAGGCTAGCAACCAGAAGATATCGGATCCGGTAAGTTCCAGAGTAAAACGAGTCAACAGTCTATTTCGAGATTTGATTGAAAAATGCTCTCCCTCCGGTAATCCCTTTTCTTGTACTGTTTCTTGTATATTTTCAATTGTTTGGTGTTGCATTTGATGAATGTTTCCTATGTTATTTCTTAAATAGTTGTATATTATTTTAATTTTGTAGGCTATTCACTGATTTTGTCTTTCATTATTTGTTTAGATTAGCTTTTGTTTTCTACATTTTACGTATAATTTGTATGTGGTATCTTTTTCAATTTCCAATAACCTTGAAATTGTATCACTGCTCCATTTGGTTCATGGTTAATTATCCTTAGTTGCTTTTATTTACTGTTCAAGAATTTTGTTAGCAAATCTTGTCTTGATATTTCATTTGATTTATTTTATTGTTAGTTCTTTCTGTACATTTCTCTTTTGTTGTTTGTTTATTTTTACATAATTTTATGCTTAGACATTATATGTTAAAAGGGGCAATGACAAATCTATCCGTCGGATTTCGAGACGTTCCCATTCAAAAAGACGGAAAAAATTCAATTTAAATTCATATTTGTTACATTTTAAAATTAAAAATTGTAGTTTAAGTTCACATATATGTTATTTGTTAAACTTGGCCAATGACGAATATATTCGTTGGATTTCGAGGCCTCCCCATTTAAAAAAGACGAAATAATATTAGTTTATTATTTATTTTTCATTATTGTGTATATTATTTTTGTGTGTTTATTTCATTAATTATTATACTTATGTGATATTGTGTATCTCCTCAATTTGTAAAAAATGAATTCAGTTGGGACCCGCAGTTGTGGATTCTAAAGGGTGCTAATACCTTTTCTTTGGAATAACTTGAACCCTTACCTGGAATTTGTTTTGGTTCGCAGACTATTTTTGTCAATAATTAATTGGTTTTCTAATTACCCTTAAAATTAGATGGCGACTCCTAAATAAAATTATTTTTTCTTTTAAATTCTTTTATTTTATTATTTTCTTATTTTTTTTATCTAGTTACCACGATGTTGCGCCTTCGGGATGTCAACAGAATGGCGACTCCGCTAGGAAATATTTCGAGGTTCTAACCATTATGAGTTCATTTTTTTTTCAAATTGAGGAGGATTTTATTTATTTATTTATTTATTTATTTATTATACCACATGTGTATATATTGTTATTTGTATGTTTATATTTGTTTTTATTCGTTTATTATTTGTTTACTTATATGTACATTATCATTGTATTCATGACATGTTTCCATCCCAAATCCAGGTCATCCCAAATCTGGGTCATCTCAGTGGCTAAAGAGGAAGGTAATATAGTACAATCTTATCCTATGTTGGCTACATAGTTTATGAGTATGAGTAATTTATTCTACTCTCACCCATATCGGTGCTTATATTACCCCCAAAATGTCTTTACTTAGCTTATACTAAAAGAAATATAACTTCTTGAAATCTGGTATCTCGGTGAACTTAGCCCAATTTTTATACTAGGCTTTCTCAGCTGAAATCTTTATCTTTACTAAAACTAATATCATGTCATGTACTTTAAATCATGCTAGATTACTCAACTAAGATACCAAGAAAATCTTCAAGAAAATTGTTCTTTAACTTGATTTAAACTAAGCTTTTCTTTTCTTGAGATAAATATCAAGATTTTCAAGAAAACTCATCAAATATAAATCTTGATCATAAATAAATATCACTTTGATAACAACTCTTTAAATGAGATCCTATAGGGACCAGGAATTTTAATATTCTTCAATAATTTATGCATATGTAAAGAAACTGTACTAAATTTCCACATACTTTTTCAAAAACATTATTTCAATCCAAACTTGAAACTTCTAGGATGAAAGCTAGGTTATATTTTTCTAAAATATTCTAAAGTAATGATTTTAGAGCGGTCTTACATACCTTAGAAGAAATTTCTTGAAAAGTTGAAGAGAATTTCTTGAATTCCTTTACGTTGAATGTTTCTTGGAAGGGTTTGAACGTTTGAATGCATGAAAAGAAACGTTTTAGGACTTAATTCGACTTAAAACTGACTTAGTTTAGGATATAGGGTGTGGAAAAGGTCGGAGTTGGCCTTCCCCATTAAAAGAACAAAACTGGTCCCATTTTACACTAGTGTCCGACGCGCACTAGTGCTGGAATCTAGTTTTTTTGCAAATTTCAACTTCCGTCAAATTTTGAAGAAAAATTTAAAGTGTGGTTCCGCATCCATTCCACATCACAGAAGGGCATGGAAACCCCACTTTTTTAAGATTACTTGGAGAAAAATAATTTGCATTTTTTTGAACTTTTGTCGAGTCGAAATTATTTTCCGACTCGATTTTTTGCATTAATCGCAAATTGAGTCTCGAATTTGCAAATGGAGCATCAGAAGACACGTTAGCAAAAGTTTAGGGGTATTTCGTCATTTCACGGGGGTGTTACAATAAATTACTTATTTCTCAAATCATTTTTGCTAAGATGGAATACTTTATCAGGTTCAAAAGGAATGATTTAATTTTCATTTGTTCTGTTTTAAGAAAAATGATTTAATTTCCTTTTCAGTTTGATTAAAGAAGAATGACTTATTTTTTGGTTTCTACTCACTGAACTTGACTATTGTTCTTGCTTCACTACTATTATTTTCTTATGAATCACTTTTGTTGTCACGCTTTCTATCAGGGACGTTACGTTAGTGTTTTGTAGCGATTGTTGAAAGTATTTTACCTTATGTAACTTGTATATTGTGTATAAAGATACGATTTAACTTGTATTTTCTTTGATTCATAATATATTAAGCGAATTGTTCAGGATATCTTATAATGCTTAAAAAAAGATTCTCTTTGTTTATTTTTATTTATCTAGTATTCCAAAAAAAAATTCATTGTAATTGTTATTTTTAAAAATATTAAGAAAAAAAATTATTTTTTCATGTTTTATTCTTATCCTTAGTATTAACTAATTTAGTGTCCGTACTTTGCACGTATGTGCTGTTGACACCCAATTTTTACCCTCCACGGTGTCAAAATTATTCACGGGGCTTT
>JAABOM020000012.1:5204425-5224205 GCA_011800125.2 Solanum clarkiae
TTGCTATGATGGAATAAAACAAACCAACTATTATGTTACCAGGTGAAGTATACTCTGGTTCACATATAAAAGACATGGACGATAGAGTCACAACTACCACATCACACCACCATTTAGACTAATCAATAGAATAGACTGCTAGCAGTCAAGCCTAAATGTTGACGTTAACCAAAGGTTTAGGCTTGCCGGACCAAACAACATCTTATTGTGAACAACAAATGAGAACAGACCAGCTACTAACTAAGAATTAAACCATTTTTATCCCTTTTAAGGGCTAACAGAAACAGACATCAGAGGGAAAGGTTTAGATTTAGGTTTGGACTCAGAAATAACATATAATCAGGCAAGAGACATGCGTTATAATGACATCTCTGAAGTCAGACATCTTTTTAATTAAAAAAAAAAGCAAAAAAAACATGACGAGGAGCTGTCATGACTTAACAAGATACGATAAACATGCTTGAATCCTAAAAGTCATGACTAAGCCTTGCATTTTTGAAAGGGAAAACAAAGACAAATAAAGATATGAAGCAAAACCCTAAGAATAAACTCATACAGACTCGCAATTTGATTACTATAAGGAAAGTAATAAGGAAATTACAATGAACTTTCGTGCCAAAACTAGAGAAATCAGTCCCTCAAATTATCAGAATCAAATAATGTTCGTCTCAAAGCAATATCATGACATTACTCCCAAAATCAACCAGTTCATAAAATGAGAGGGTAAAACAGGTGACAAAGTGCACTTGACAGCAATTAACTCTCAACACAAGATACAAAACAGAGGACAGAAATATGATTTCGACATTTTTCGACCATTTCAAATGCAATAGCAATAGACAAGGCTATTACAGCTGAACATTTTGTCACTTAGAGGGAAAACAAAGCTTATTCTTGAATCAAAAGATGAAATCAGGGAGTACTACCATTCTTTAACAAACTAAAGATCAGTATCACAGACGGTGATCCTAAAACTAGATTTTAGACAAAGCATAAACAAAACGATTTGGATAGCAAGCCATATTCAAAAGAAAACATATCATGACTCATAGATGTGAAGTTGTTTTTACAGGGAAAAGGAGCTTTTAAACTCATTTTACTTGTCAAAAATAAGAGAAAAGGAAAATTGGATAATCAGCAACTCAAACTTCTAAAGTTGAATCAGGTTTAGACCAAACGAGGGAATATAGAAAGCTAGAATTTAACTAATACCAACACGTAGATAGAAACAATCATGAACTGAAAGAGGACAATCAACTAAAGAATTATTTGCACAGATAGGGAACAGAATGGAATCGAACAAAACATGTACAGCTCACTAAACCAACTAGCACCCTACTGTAACAGCAATACATGAATATATTAGCCACTACATTGTTCATTAAGCCATTTTCGTCCTTTAAAACACCCTAAAAATGAAGTTCTAACAAACTAAAGTAAAACAAATGTAACTTGAGTCTACCTACATATAGATAAAAACAATAATGAGCTTCAAGAAGGTAACCCGCTAGAGAGCCATTTGCACAGACAGGGAACAGAACAGAATCAAACAAAGCATGTTCAAGATTTTTTATGACCCAAGAACCTTGATTCCAAAAAAAATCTAGCAGAAATCAAAGCAAATGACCTCGAAAGCATACTAGATAGGTCGTTTTCTCTGATAGATGGTCAGAACTTCATCTGGGTTCGAATCCTACTGAGAGGTCCACTAGAGATCAGAAATTGTTGAAGAAACAATAAGATCTTTGTTTACGAGAAAATGAGTTAACAGCATCTTAAGGGAACAAAACTATCATCAAGGATGAACTATAACAAGGTTTAAACTTCATAGCATGTTTTTAAATAAAAACGACAACAATATTCTCAGCAACTTTACAGTGAACAAAGCAAAATAGCGACAATATACTTAGCCAAACACAGTCACCTCAAGACGTATCAACTCGAATATCACTATTCACACAGCTAATAGCAACTAGAATCATAAAACTATGCACGTCATCTACAAAGAAGAGGAGAAGTTCAGACGAGGATATTACCTATATCAGAGCAGCGAACTAGGGCGACGAGCTTGACGAAGCTTCGACACCACCGGGACAGAGGTTTGCCTATGCTTTCCTGATTTCGAATTTGAGAAGACTCTGGCTAAGAACTCGTCGAACCTGAATGAGTTCTTCTTGGGTTCAAAATGTAGAAGTTGAATTTTTCTTGAGTAAAGAATGGCTTATGAGAGTTTTCGAGTTTTCAGCTAACTCCCAATTGAACGAAGTTTTGGTTTTTTTTTTCGAATTCGATCGCTGCTATTGCTAGGTTTTCTTTGTTGTTCCCCGCTGCTACTAAGCTTTTTGCTAAGGATTTCGGTCGCTGCCCATGAAATTGAAGAAGAGGAGCTTCAAATAGCTCCCTTACCATTAATGCAACAGATCAATTTTGAAGGAAAAGAGGGGTACGCGTGAGGGGAAGGGGAAAAGCCTGCTGATTTTCGAAAGAAGAAGATGAAAAAGAAGATGGGGAAAGGGGAAAAGGTCTGGGGAAAAGGGGATGGGCGTGTTGTGACCGTTGGAAGGTGTCGGCGCATGCGTGGAGGGTTGTCTCGTTTTGGGGAAAGGGGGATTTGGTTTTCTGGTGAAGAAGGAGAAGAATGGGGAAGGGGAAAGGGTCTGGGAGCATGAATGAGGAAGAAGAAAGGGGTATTTGGAAATTGGGGGCGCATGGCCCCCACGCGCCAGTTTTTTTTTTTTTTTGAAAAATACTTATTAAAATCGTTAAAATAAAAATAGAATTCGATGATTAATTTGACACCGTGGAGGGTAAAAATTGGGTGTCAACATAGTGAATGAAAAAAATCCTGTGGCCAATTACCTACCGCTTAGCGTGCTGACGGTGGAATAGAAGATTGTTGCCAGCTATGAAGATACCTTAGAAAACCAACAAAAGAACATAATTATTTACGTCTGATCAAATTTTAAAAGTGTTTCTATTTGAAATAAAAAACTAATTTTTCATATTTTATTACTATTTAAAGACCTTCAACTCTCTAGAATTTATTAAATAAATAAATAAAAAAGCACATTTGTGACTTCCCTTGAATTATGGCATGAGAGGGCCGACCTAAAGCATGTACATGATGTAAAGCTCATAAAAACCTGGGGTGTGTTTCGGTTTGAAGACAAATATTTTTCAGGAAAATAAGTAACTTTTCTATTTTTCTTTTGATCGATAGGTAAATAAAATGTATTATTTTAAAATACTTATGTATAATTTAAATAAAGTGAAATAGAGCGAGATGGTTATTATGATAAAGAAATGAAAATAAAATGTGTTAGTCAATAAAAAAGACACTGTTAATATAAAATGATACTTCTGGAACTTATTTTTCCTACCTACTTTCACTAGAGAAGTTATATTTTCTTAATCATTTTTAAGAAATTTATTTTTCTAAAGATAAGAGTTTATATCAATTGGTTTAGTCTAATTTTATGTATTATCAGCTCAATTTATCATTTTTCAATTTATAAACAAGCTAAACTGCTTGCCCAGTATTTATTATCAATTTTTTACAATTAATTTTTTATTTTTAATTAATCCAATTTTTTTTTTAATCCATAAGAAAATTACTTATATAATCATATATATGGTAAGTTCTGTATTAATCACATTTGTTCAAAACAGAACTATTCGAATTCCTTCTACAGACTCATGCAACAAAATTATTAAAATAATATTAATTATCTGCCCTAAGTAATCTATGTCAAGGTGAAAAGAGTATCACAATAGAAGGGCAACGAGGCTAGTTTAGATTGTCTTCAACTTTAACACCAAAATTTTAAAAATATTATTGGTAAAATATTAAAATCATTTTTATAAAATTAAGAGAAAAATAATAATTTTAATGTAAGCTTCTTGATTATGACTGACCCAAAAACCAAAGATCACATGACCAAAAACCAAACCAATAACCCAATACATGGAACAAAATCAATTAAAAACCATCAACTCAATAGGATGATACAGATAGTGTTTTTTCCAATTCAATTTATTAACTAAACCGATATTTTGCATATAGCCTACAGAAGAAAATGTTTCAAATTTTGATCAACCAGACAACCCTATACGCAACTTGACATTTCACATATGTAAGGTTCAACTTTGTAGATTATTAAAGGAAAATGCACCCATCACAAGTCTGCCAATGATTATTTTCTACAAATATATGGTAACATCTAACATCTCTTGCTATCTCGAATTATAAAAAGCTACAAATCTAATGCCTCAGGCAGCAAGGAAAGATTAACTCAATCACTCAAATGTATCCAAAAATGAAATTTCGAAGTATCGTTTTTTTTAATTAGCATTGGCAAATTTGATTCCTTTCTCGATGGACGATTTCAGCTCTGGTTTAAGAGCTTCAAGTCCTTGTTTCTCGTAGTCTGAAAGTGCGCCTAATCCTAGGACTTCCTCCACACCATTTTTACCAAGTCTCACCTGAAAAAGTTGAGACAAGTGTCAAATAAGCAGCACAAAAACCAACAAGAGGAGACTTATCATATCAACCAATCAACTCAATCTATACTCCGAACTAGTTGAAGTAAAATATATGATCAGAACAAAGAATCCATATCTCGTGAGACATAATTTTATTCGCCACAAAACAGTTCCATAATGAAATTCCTATTTGTCTTTAGTTCATAGATGACAAAGTACCAACTTTTGCAAGGCCGTACACATTCCATTGATGGTACCCTCAACACATAAGTGCAACATTTTGTAAAGTGACCATGTTTGGAAGAATGCAGACTGTCAATAAACTCACACAACAGACTGAATAGAAAGAACGAAGCTGACTTCGTGTCATAGGAAATCAAATTTTGGTAGTTTTTATCTTTTCTTACGTCCTCAATCTCCCATTTTAATACAACCATTGCTCTAGGGATCATCGAATTATTCTCAGTTGAAAATTATGTCATCGACGGATGGAAAATAAAGATCCCTCTATAAAGATGCAAAATAGAGTATTGGCAAGACAAATGTGTTCTATAGCAAATAGGCACCCAAGCACCACTTAGGTTAGAAGAGGATATCATTACCTTGGATGCAAAGAATGGCAAGTCTGTCACAGTTGACTGCACGAATGAACACTCTACAACATCTGGAACCCCATTCAGTCCCTTCAAGCAAGCATCCGCGAAGATGGCACCAGCATAGCTGCAGAAGTGAACAAAAGTGCTCAAACCCAGTAACCACACAAAGAAAGATATGAAAATAAGGTGTATCGGACCACCAGCAAAAAACGAAGTCTTCCTACTTTTATAACCATATCTTCTACCATTATACTGAGTGGAGCAAATTCTCTTCAATTTTTTTCTTTTTTTACAAGTAATTCACTTCAATACTAGGTGCAAAGAAACTTTACATTCAAGACATTATCAAGATTGCACAACCTTGGCCACTATGCAGCATGTGTTTATTTTCCAGCTGTGGCATGTGACAACACATGCAGAAAAAGGTTGGTGTGATCATCGTCATGTTGTATATTAATATTGTGAAAATCTGTCAATATATTGACTCCATTTTAATTTACGTGAACTTATTTGATTGTGCAGAGAGTGCTTAAGAAAGAAAAGAATCGGGACTTGTGCCCTTAAACATGTCCTAACATTTGTGCAACTATCAAAGCTTCTCATCAAGGGTAAAATGCAAAGTTTCTCAAATTATTTCCAGGTTTAGTACGTCTTTCTTTTTTAAAGGGCCTAATAAAGGAGATATGGTCAAATAGTGAGAGTATTCTCGCTTTGATAAAGCTTGTTGAAGTCTAGAGTAGAAACCTAGTCGCCAAGCAACTCTAGACCCTCTTTACAAAAATTTCTCTTGTTAGAAGCAGACTCTTATGCAGGTGATCCTTGTCAGTACCAGAAAGTTCTTGCCACCAAACTGAGAACCTTTCATGAAAACATTGAAACTTAAATAAGAGAGAATGAATGGAAACATACGCCATCGAGAGGGTGGCAGAACCCTTTCCAGCCTTGGCCTCCACAACTTCAGTGCCACCATCTTGGGTGCGCTTGGTGAGTGCCTCAATTTCTTCACTTGACAAGTTTGCACTTGGAGTGGCCTATTGCAACATTTAGAGAAGCAAAACGACGAGAATTAGTAAAGTTACAAGGTAGAATTAATCTTTTCTTATGAGTCAACACAAGGTAAACATAATTTTTAAATAACCTAGATAAAACGAACGAACAGAAAGATTACTTGGGAAAACAAGGGGAGGATAGTTATGCCAGCGTGACCACCAACAACGGGGACATTGACATCTGGAACATTTGCACCAAAATTTTAAGTAGTGAACAAGAACTTAACATGAATTGATAGTTTAATACAACTAAACAGAAGCAAATCAAAAGCTGGAAATCACTATGATGCATACCAGCAACATTAACTTTAGCCTTTCCAGCATAGAAAGTCTTTGCCCTGACAACGTCAAGTGTGGTCACTCCAAAGAGTCTCTTCTCATCATAGGTTCCAGCCTTCTTGAACACCTCAGATGCAATTGGGACAGTGGAATTCACAGGGTTGCTGATCATATTGACAAGTGCCTTTCGGAGAGAAATTTGGGTCGAGGTAAAGGAAAGAGGAAAAATCAGTTTTTGTTATTCCAACATCTAAACTCATATGCAAACCAATATGGGTACTTACATGAGGGCAATACTTTGCGATGGCTGTGGAAAGGGACTTAACAATACCAGCATTAATGTTGAACAGATCATCACGGGTCATACCAGGCTTTCGTGGTACACCAGCTGGAATAATGACAACATCAGCTCCCTCCAAAGCCTTCCCTAGCTGTTCTTCTCCTGCAAAACCCAAAACCTGCAAAAATCCAGGAATAAACAATGGTCAAGGAACTGCAAGGAATAGGCATCAGACACTGAGGTCATTTAGTTTGTGGATTGCAGGTCAGACAAGTGTGATTAAAAGTATTCCATTGTGTGGCTTATTGCTCTACTTCCATGAAGTAGCGGTAAGGTCTGCGTACAATATACCCTCCCCAGACCCCACTTGTGGGATTATACTGGGTATGTTGTTGTTGTTGTTGTTGTTGTTGTGTGGCTTATTGTGCAGAGGATTGCATCATTAGGTAAAAGGTTACAGGTCTTTCAGGGAATCCATATTTTTTAAAATAAACCCCAACCAAATTCTATATTAGTTGTATAGTGTTTGGTTTTCACTCTTACTCTCAGTATTCACAATATCAACATTTATCATGTAGGTATACCAAATCTATTAATGTATAATAACATTACAAGTGTTAGCAATAGTTGATAAGAGCACATATATCAGAAAAGAAAAAAATTATATTAGATCACTTATTCAGTTAACCAATTCTGACTTATTATTTCTCCATATATATTTTGAGAAAAGTTTGCACATTGACTATAAAGTAATAAGAACATCAGGCAATTTAATTAACTATACCTTAATCTCTAACTGCAGGAGTCAATTATATAAATCATTTAGATATCACTTTAATATTATCAAGTACTTTATCTTTCGTTGAAACAAAAGAAGCAACGAGAAATCAACCAGAAAAACTGAGATCAAGTCGCAGTTAAAATTCTACAACTTGAAAAATTGAGAACCACACATTCATCACGAAGAGCATAAAACATGAAGTATTACCGAAAAACCCTAGAAACGAGAAATTGAGAGGTTATAAATCAGATAAAAAGCAACTTGACTAAGAATTACAGCAGAAAAACAACTCGAACAAAAGAGCACTATCTCAACACCATAAACAATCAACGTAAAGAGGAGAAACGAAATTTAGAGCAATAACACGCCAGAAAGAGTAAAATTAACCTCAGATCTGGTGTTGATGTGACTAACATCAGCGGCAACACCAGGAGTTCCGGCAATATCATAGAGTGCAAGTCTGGAAACTAAAGGGTTCAGCTTCATGAGAAGTGACAGAGGCTGCCCGATCCCTCCTGCTGCACCTAAAATAGCTACTTTCCTGTCCGGCGCAGACTCTGCTGAGAATCCCCGGCGCGTGAGATACGACGTGCCGGCGGTAGATGTTCGGCGAGCCAGAGATGTCAACATGGATGTCCTCATTTTGGTTTGTGAAGAAAGAAAAAAGATATGGCGGAGAAAAATGCGAAGAAAATGAGAGAATCGTTCAAATGGAGTGTTGAGTAGCGTGAAGCCGACTACAGTATACTAATTTATATTAGCGATAGATTCGTGAACTTCGAGGAGTTGGACCCCAAAATTTTCTTCTTCCGTTCATTTTTATTATTTTTTAATTATAAAATAATTTCAAAAAATAATTTTTTATTTTTACGTACTATTTTATTTGTTATATTAATTACTTTTGTAATAAATAAAATACTTATATTAATATGTAAATTTTGAGTAAGACACTTAAAAGAAGTAAATGGAAGGAGTATTGACTATGTCCATCTTAAAACCCTTGATTTAATAAGTTTAGTTTGATATTCGTAATTTTTAAAGTAACAAGTAAAATTATTTTATTTATATTTAATTGATGAGATAAAAAATAAAATTATAAAATTAATTAAATTTTTTTATCTCATCTCATTACCTAAATGTGTTATTATTTCTCTTTGATTTATTTATATGTTTCAATATATGTCATTCTTATATTATTAGTTTTTAAAAAGTCAATAGAAAAATCTATCATAGTGTGAGACTTTAACCTATAACCTTAACCACAAATTCTCATAGCCTAAATGTGTCTTATTATTTACCTTTGATTTATTTATACGTTTCAATATATATGTCATTCTATGGAGGCTTGAACCTATAACCTAACCACAAATCTTCCACCCTCTGTCACTCGAGCTAAACCCAAGAACATTTTAAATCTTTATCTCCTAAATTTTGTGTTCTTCAAAACACCACCACATAAATTAATTTTTTTTAAAAAAAAATCATTAACTAATTAGGAGTTGAATATTCTCTGCAGATATCGTCGAGCATGCTTTCCGTAGAGGACCAAGTTCTCATCTTTAGACTAAAGGTAAAAAAAGGCTCACCATCTATCTGATATTCGAGAACTTTTTTTTTTTCTTTTTGCCTCATGCAACAAACGCAAGTTATACTTTTTTCAAGTTGGTGAAACCAATTCTTTACACTTTTTTTGGTACAAACTTTTGAGTCCACCAACTAGTGAAACAAAAAGAGAACTTCACACAAAACCTGTATCAATTGTGTGAGACACAAGCAAAAAGTTTCTGATATCTAACCATCCGTTTGTCGGTTTAATGCCCATGTCCAAAAAATCTGCAGCCAGTATAATTGAGAGTATTTCAATGAAGAAAATATTTAAAAACTTGTGAATTTATTATACAGAAGAGCTGCAAATAAACAGATCTGGCTCACATAAAAAGGTCACAAATTTGGCATCGGAGTAGGATGCCAGCGATGTGTTAATGTGAGCGAGACACTTGAAATGAATATCCAGCATGTGGAAAATGTATGATTATCTGGCAAATAGACTTCCTGTACAGAATCCTACATGAACAAAATTTCCCAGATGCAGATTGACATCCCCAGCTCTTTGACATCGGTAAACATCAGATGAAGGGCCACGCTCCAAGGAAGTGTAATGTAGTCAAGCCACCCTGGTGCAACCAATTTCACAGCTCGAACCAAATCAAAATACCAAAAAAAGTCGTAATCATCTCCATAATCCAACATCAATAACAACGAGAACAACTTTTTTGGATGTTTTGATATTTGACAACTCAAAGTCAAAGACAAAGCCCTTCAGGTGTTGGTTAACAAAGAGACTCGGTTGGTTGGCCATAAATCTTCTTTATCCAGTCCAGAACATCCACACAATCTTCACGCCCAATGAAATGCCTTCACATATGGAGATTTCAGGTCAGGACAAAATGAGTGAAGATTTTTGCTTTTATATTTCAAGTTCATACCTGTTTTTTGTACAATAGGCCTTCAATTCTTTAACTTGACGGCGATCTCTTATATCTTTCAGCATACGAAGTGACTCAGGCATCTGGAGATGGCCATCCCGACTGTTATATGAATCACATATGAAGCTAAGCACCTTTTCCTGTAAATGCCATTTTCAGATGTCAAACAGTAAACCATGGAAGAGCTTCATGGCTCATGCTACTGAGAGATGAGGCCTAACAAAAGGTAATATTGAACAATTTTTCATGGGGGGAAAACGGCTGCTTCTGCACATGAAGGCGAAAGATAACAGACATTTTCCTTGAAAAGGGGAAAACTGAAAATTGTCACATTCCAACTCCAAGTCGAAGAATCCCTATTATGCTTGCAACTAATTGTCACCGCCTATATTTGCCCTCAAACAATGCTTTCGGAAAAAGAGAAATCTCGAAGCAAGAATAATCATCTAAAATTAAAGGAAGTCATTGTGAAACTGATAGTAGCTCTATGAATAAAAGAAGAAAACAATTTGAAAGAGAATCTTCCCACACTGTGGTAATTGTTGCTCCGAAAAGGATCCATTATTGTTCTGAAACTTCCAAAATCAACCTTTCATAGTCAGACTGACACAACACAGATACCAGTCCTGGCATACCCAAAGAGATACTAAACATATGCACATATAAATAATGCATGTTTGACTGTATGCATATCATAGTGTCAATAGAAGGAATCATGTTATAAATCAGGAGGAAACTCAGCTACTGCATCCAGAATGAAGAGAGATGTCCAACTTAATAAAGTTCTATTCAACAAAGAGAGAGGCACAACAATTCCTTATAGAACAGAAATGGCATACCAAAGGTCTAGAAGCATCTATCCACTCATAGATTTGTTCATTACGAAACCATATCATTTGCCTTTTTGCAAAATTCCTGCACAAGAAGCAGTCAAACAGCTTATAACTTAAAAGAAATAATATTGTAGACAACAGCATACCCAGTGTAATCCCACAAGTGGGATCTAGGAGGATAGAGTGTAAGAGAGTTTATCCCTACCTCATAGAGATAGAGACATTGTTTCTGATAGACCCTTGGCTTAAAGAAACATCTTCAAAAAGGGGATACAGATATGGGAAAAGTAACAACAATGAAATAATGTGAAATGGAGAGCATTACACAACAAACAAAAGAAAGAATAATAATGATAACAAAATAATACATTAACTTGAGTAACGAAAAGACAGGTGATAACCGAAATTGAATAACAAGAAACTACTAGAATAGTGCTAATACTACTGCTACGAAATAATGTTATATACATTCCAATCAAATCAAGAAAATCAGTACTGAAAGCTTCCAAATCTAGGAAAGGGGCCAGACGAGTAAGAGTGGACCAATTTAGACAGCAATACCAGGCGTTCCTCACATTTGCATACACAATCATTCATACTTCTCTCTTCTCATCTTAACAAGTAACAAAGTATCAAGAACTGCGGCTCGCTCAGCAGACAAGAAAGAGAGGATTAAGTAGAAAGTTGTTTTTAACAGTGACAGCGGATACATAATTAAAATTCTATCAGGAATAGTTGTGGAAGTTTCTGCTGACCCATGCAAATCCGCATACAAGGACTACAACATATAAGCATCCAGAGCTAAACTGTGATGCTAGAGAAAAAAATTGCAGATAAATACTACATTTTTAAACGTCAAGAAAGAAAGGTTGTCTTAATATGTGAAATAATATAGGAAGTGTTTGTTATGACAGTAGTCATTTTCTAGGAAGGACATTTTCATAAGAAAGGCATATACTAGTGCTTGGTTACTAGGGGGTGGCAATGGGGGATGACTTTACTCACTTATGGGCGGAAAGCCATTTTCGTTGGAATTATCTTTAACTTTTAATTTCATATCACTTGCACCAACCAACACTTTTGCTAAGACATTAATATTAATCTTTATTACTCAAATTCGGTAAAACACTATCCAATTTGCTAAAATTATTATTAGTCTTTGATATGTATTCTTCCAAAAATATTTTCACTCACAAACCAAATACGAGAAAACATTTTCTGGGAAAATAATCTTCTGTGACAAACATTTTCCATTAAATAATTTCCATCACACTAAACACACTTCAATTAAGGGGACCTTGACGGTTCTTACTACAAGGCCATTTTATTGAAAGATAACATTAAGAAAAAATTTATTTTATCACACAATAAGACAACTGTTTTCTCTACATCCATATCATATATACAAGGAAACCGAGAACAACAAAGCTCATCACCATTTAAGACATTTACATAGTCACACTAAAGTAAAATACCGTGATTCTTTCTGGAACTCAGATAAAAATCCATAGAAGTCCCCAGCAGAACTCCATCCTCCATTTTCTCTACATCTTAGAAGGTATTCCATTGCCTAAAAGATTTTGCACAAATGCATGTCAGGGAATAAAGTAATGAATGGTGTTCAAGTTATAGGGATGCAAAATATACCTGTCGGTAACCGATTGCTCGAGTAGCCGGTTTTGAGTTCGGCAAAAGACCAATATCAAGAAGCCACTTTGCCTCAGATAGTATTCCATCTATTTCTGCAGAAAGCCACCATCATAATGAATAAATTAGGATCTGGGTATTCTACCTAAGTTGTTAAGGAACAAAAACAGAGAGCACTTATTTCAAAGAGAGATTCTTTTTTAGTTGAAGCAAAGATTGGTATCTCAAGGAACTACAAAATCAAAGAACCCTAGTTAACTCTTATAAGAAGAATTAACCTTTATTAACAAAATGATATCATAATGTCACTGATACTTTTGAATTGCTCACAGTTCACTATCCAATTTCCATGGTGCCAAACAAAATCTGACTCTAGGTCACCAATTCATTGCTTAACAAACCATCAATTACTCCCCACTTAGTCAAACGCACTGATACTTATTTGAATTGCTCACAGTTCACTATCCAATTTCCAAGTAAAATGTTTCTCCAGTTGTTCAGAAGAAACCCTTTTTTAAATAAGCTCTTCAGCAGAAATTCTCTGAAATGCAGATACTTAGATGATATCAAGACTATGAAGAAAGGGAAAGAGAGGATGAATTACTTCATCCAATCTTTACAAAATGTGAGAAAAAAAGGATCAAAATTACTTCATCCAGTCTTACCAAAATGTTATGAAAAGGAGGGAGGACAGGAAGAGAAGTAGATAATTAGCCCTAGGTATCATGATAACAGCAAAAATCTTAAAGCGGAAAAGGATGTTCTTCCTAGAAGGCTTGTGAATAACGATAAGGAAAAGCACAACATCACGCTGCATACTTTGAGATGATAATTTTTACAGGTAGATTAATTCAAGAAGTAATACTATGATGAAGAGTTCTAAGACCTTGAAAGAATATAAAAACAAAGCAAATTAATCATAAAAATTTAATTGATCTTTTACCTAAAAGCATATCTTCACACCGAAAATCAATTGATCTATAGAGATCCAGCCTATTGGTGGAAAGGAAATAACAAAGAAAATCATACTCCAAATCCTTTATTTTATTCTGCTGCAATTTGTCAGCAGAACTCTTGACATCAGCACCATCTGTTTCACCTGAATTGAGCTGTTCTCTGAAAGAATTATATGGTACTTCAAAAGCTGATTGAGGAGACCCAGTAGACTGCATGCCAAAAAGTATATTAAGTCTTTTCATACTAAGATAAACTGAACAGACTGCGACATTATGGAGTAGACAGTTGTGCACATCTCAATCCATTCTCAACTATTTCATAACCACAAAGAGCTCTTTATAAAGCAATAGAAGTTCTCTACAAGCACATCAATAGTTGACAAGACAAATTGAGATGTTCTCTGAAAGAATTATATGGTACTTCAAAAGCTGATGGAGGTGACCTAGTAGACTTCAAGCCAAAAAGTAAAAAAAGCAAGCCCGGTGCACTAAGCTCCCACTATGCACAGGGTCCAAGGGCCTGACCACAAGGGTCTATTGTATGCATTCTTACATTGCATTTCTGCCAAAGGCTGTTTTCAAGGCTTGAACCCGTGATCTCTTGGACACATGGCAGCAACTTTACCAGTCTGTTCACTTTACCAACAACTTTTAGACTACAAGCCAAAAAGCATATTTCATTTTTTCATATAAAAGCAATAGAAGTTCTCTCTACAAGCACATCAATAGTTGAGAAGAAAACAGAGATTCTCCCGGCAACCACATCGGTAAGTGACAAACCATAATCATAACACAGAAATCTCTAATGTCCCACCAACTCATACAACACGTGATCTAGCTTACAAAGAAGAGGTTAAACTTGGAGCGATCTCAGGTGAAAGTTACACTTTTGTTAATAATTACCTTAATAATTTCAAGCCTGCGACGCAAGCGATACCAATTATTTGCTGGTAAACACTGCGCACCAGGATCACCAGCTTTAACCAACAACTGAACAGCAGCATCCCAATCTTCATCATTCTGTAAACTTGAAAGCTCGGAGTCGACTTCTGCAATAATCTCTCGAGAGGGTATTGGAACATTTGGCTTCCCATAAATAAACCTTAAACATTGGACAGAATTTATTATGTAAGTTGGAGGCCCTTTAGGTTAAGTGACTCAAATTGTAAAGACGGCATGAAAACTGAATTCTTGTACACCCAAGATCAACTTTTATCAACAGTTTCAAGATATATATGTAAGCTTCATTTCTAAGTATAATAAAGCTTGTAAATAGACATATCTCAACATAACTTATTAGCATAAGCTCATTCTTGCTCTCTCACAGTCAGTAGTTTTTACACAATGAATCTTCTTGTTAAACAAGTTGCAACCAAAAAGTTTAGCTTTGGTTTGAAATGTGTCCTCAGTCTAACCAGAATCTTTCAAGTGTGAGCTGTAATATTCTACACATACCACCGCAGATATAATCCAGTACCACCCGCTACTATTGGAACACGGCCCCTATCAAGTATATCTCTGGTAGTTTGCCTAGCGTCATCAAAAAATTGTCCAGCTGAATAATCTGATGACATATCCAAAAGAAAAGGAGAAAAAACTATGCATTAGCATTGAAGAACAAAAAGTTCAAGGGCACATCATATAGGACCATACAGTTTACTAAATATGAGCAAATCCGACAATGGAATTTCACTTCAAATTACAGCCCCGCCCCGCCCAACCGACACAGGTTCCCTAGAAAAAGGACTTTTGATCACTGTGCGAGTTTGGATTGTTGTGTTAGTCCAAAGTTATAGATACCAGTGATTCACTTAATCTCAAATTCTCAACAATTTGAATAAACATCGCAAATGCCTTGAGCATAAATAAACAAAGGTGAAGTGTTAGTTCATTGTTGAAAATTATACAGACCTTTCAAAATAATAATTGAAGAAGTTATCTCATGCTGAATAGGGAATAATACAAAGGCTTTGTCAAGTCCCGATGTGAAAATAAAATTAGCAAGAGAAGCAAATATTTGTTAACTCTCATTAAACTTTTAAGTAGTTTGGAAAGAATTCACATTATTTACAATATAAATCAGACATTTTAGTACTTTGGAACTTGGTCATCAAGTAAAAGATATAATGGTCGATTTGAGTTCAACAAATTGAGGAATTTTGATGTGTTCCCTTCATTGATTTTAAGTTCTGGATGTTCCACAAAAATGGAAAGCAGAGGGCTTTTATTGGTCATGACTAGCACTGACAAAAATATGCACCAAATTACGATTTATGACAATGTAGAGGGCACAGATCATGCTTCATTGAGTGAAGGGATGTACTGCTGCACAGCTATTCAAATTCATGCAAACTATCGTTACATTGCTTCAGACCATCTAATTTAGACAGAAATACCTTCGGATGGATGCAATATGTCAACCAGATGATGTACTACTTCCTGCAAACCACACAGGAAAAAAAAAGGCACTTGTCATGGCAGTACTCCGTCACATGGTTCTATCAAAATTCAAAAAGTATCCTGTGTTCCTCAGACAGAACAACAGGTAGTAGTGAAGCTCCAGAAGTAAGTCACTCAATACACATCCAAACCTGAAACCAAAAGAACCAAAATAATGCAGAACCTAAAAAAACGCAAAACATGCCACAAGAAATCAGGTCATAAACATGCTAAAATTAGCAAAACATAATTTCAAATGTGTTGAAGCAATACCTTTCTTTCACTGAGGGAAGGCTTCGCTGATCCAACATCAAGCCCTTGATACACCTATAAAGCCAGAGAACAAATTAATTGTGCTAAAAAAAACATGCCTCAAGTATAAATCAACTGAATTTCAACGAACACCATTCAGTCAGGAGTTATGAGGGTTCAAAATTTGAAAAAGCCAATGCACGAATAAGCCATCAAAGGTGCAACAACTACTCTATACATACACACACACATATATACATAAAAATAATTTTAACCATCTATGAAGCAATGTAATTTTCTAGGATCCCTCGTCCCTACCTAGTTCCGTCCTGCATTTAGTTATAACAGCATTGACAAGTTTTTCATAATTCCTGTTATTTCAATTAAGTTAAAAGTTTTAGTACTTTCAATTTTATTCTTTGTTTACTAGCAATCTAAGTTTTCTAACTAACCATACGAAGCAATAAGCAATCTCTGAGGTCAATAATAAAGCGTAGAGTTAGATAACAAAGAACCTGGACAGAGTCAGCGCTGATGATTTCACCATTGAGTCTCTTAGCAAGCTCTAATGCTAGCTTACTTTTGCCGGCACCGGTAGGTCCTGAAATGACAATAACTTTCTCCTTGGTAGAGGAGACAGAGCAAGAGGTGAAGAGGCGGCTGCGGCGGAGGCTCCGGCGGCGGAAGAAGTGCAGGTTGGGATGGAGGAGAAGCGTCTCCGCCGTATACGGAAGCCGGAGATAGCTGCTAATTCGAACGCCTCCAGTCCCGATGGTGTTTATCATTTCCCAAACTGAGAGAGCCTTTGGATTTTGCTACGTTCACTTACTAGTCTCCTTACGAGTTTTGCGCGAATATTTTAGAAAAACTACGTGAAAAGACTCGATTATAAAATTATTTATTTACCCAACTTAAATTATTTTATTTATTCTAAATATAAATAAATTTATTATCTATCTTCTTCCCTTGCATTCTTCATTTTTTTCACCATGACATTGGCACAACGATAGCTGCTATGAATTAATCTTCTATGATACTTGTCAATATATTGATACCATATCGATATTATATAGGACTGAGTTTATTATCTTATAATACTCCGGTATATTGATAGCTTATCGATATCATATAGGATTGGGCTCTTTTTAAAAATAATTAAAAGAAAATTATTAAATTCTATATTAGTAGAAAATATATGATTTGTGATATTCTGTCGATATATTGATGATATATATGTGATACTCCATCGTTATATTAATATCATATCGATATCATACAAGACTGGCTTGATACTCTACTGATATATTGATAACCTATCGGTTACATTTGTATGTGAATTTTTATAGTAAACAAACTAGAGGGTAATTAATTATAATTGATTAAGAGACATAAATGTAAAGAATATATGAATGTAAATAGTTTATTTCAAAGGGGTGTGTGATTAGTTTTCCCTATATTTTACTAGACATGTGCACTCGTACTTGCATGGCCCCAATAGATTTTTTTTGTCTCAGCTTATATAATATAGATAAAATTTGGACGGTCGATCAATTTTATAATATGATTTTTAAACATTTAAAGTTGTTAACCATTATGATTTATACATATTTTTTATACAATAGTTGATAGTATATATTAGTTTTTTATCCCAACTTATGTGTCATTGCTAAAATAAGGTCAACCTAATTTTGTGTGCTTTTTAAACTTTGACGGTGTTAATTATTATAATTTATAATATTTTTATATTATTTTTAAATAATATATATTACTCTTATACAGATCTTACACGCCAACTGAAAAAAAAGAACAGAGAGAAGAAGATGTAAAATAGGTAAAGAAGATAGGAACTCTTATGTAGATCTTTGACAATCATACCCATGGTAGAACCTCCTTTTACATTCATATCACGATGAGTCGCCTGCAAGTAGTGAGTCAGAAGTTGGAAGCTCAAGGATGAATCAGAAGGAAAAGGGTGGATGATAAACCTTTGAAAGATGAACATAGGAATGGATGTATCAATAACGTGAAGAAAATTTATCATCCAAAGATGGAGGAAGCTTAAGTTCACATTCCACAGAAACATCCTACTCGGCGAAGAAGCCGAGGAAATGAAGAGTCTGAGAAACTGTTTAAAAAATCCCACTTTGTAAAATCGTGTTTTATATATCTGAGCTATTCATTTTAGATTGAATTCAGATTTTCTTTTGCTTTTTGAACTTTGATGTTGTATTGACCTTATTTTGATGTGTTATCAATGAGATTTAATTCATGGTCCAAAAATTATTTTTTAAGAAAAAGATTCATAAAAGGATATTTATCACTTAGTTAAAGTACTCTATCTAGCGTTTAGATTTTAAAAGTCAATTTTTAATTTTGATTGTGAACCTAAAGATAAAATCTTTAAATAATTTGAAATAGTTTAAAGTTATGTAGAAGTACTAGTAAGACCTAATAATTATAATATTTTCAATTTTTTAAAATTTAAAGACAATCCCATTGAGTTAATTTTTGGAACACTCCACATCTTACAATACTAGTACTATGCAAATGAAATATGATATGGCCTTTCAAATTAACACCAATTTTTAAAAGTGCTTGAATCTCAAATTAGAGGGCGATATATATGTCTAACGCTGAAAGGGGTCGAGTGTAAATAAGTTTTAAGTCAAATTGAGGAGATCACAACCTTAAATGAAGTGAGAGAAGTGAGGTGTTTGTAGGACTTAGGAAGCTAGCAGATGAGTCACCTACTTGCTTAGCTTAAATTTGTTAGCTAAACAGAGACGATGCCCGACGTCGAATTTATCCAAATCCGATTATGAATAAAGTTCATGTTAAGGGTGTAACTTTAGCCCATGTTTTAGCATCATAAATGGATTATATTTTTAGCCCAAGAATAATAGAGAAAGGGATCAAGTACAACAAAACTCACTTGGTGAATTGGGCCAAAACTAAGTAAGAAGAAAAGGAAAAAGTGAGCAGCCAAGGCCCAGCCAATTTGAACCCAATAAGGCCCAAGTGAAATGGGCAAGAAGCTGCATCACCAGCTTAATAAAGTAAGGCTAAAAATGTCTTAGTAGGTCGGCCAAAGTCCCCCTTTAAAAAAGGGTTTAAAACAGTTCCCATAAGCCATTTTAACTTGAAAAAAAAATCAGATTGTTTTGCAAATTCTCTCTCAACTCTTCCTTGACTTTACAAGCAGCCACAAGAGACTTTTAGGGTTCTTGGAGAAACCCTACACCTTGAGGGTAAAGGTAAGTAAGAATACTTATGTGTTTAGTATGGTTTTCTTATGTAAAACAAGAGGCTAAGCTGATTATACCTTGCTGAAATTGTTAGACAACATGTGTTCCAAAAGTTGTTGTACATTTTCTTGTTTATCTGGAAGTTTTTCTCTTTTTGGTTGGATTGATTATGAAGGGAGGCTACTATTCTTAATAAGTATTGGTTCTATAATAATGTATAAAAGCTATTGCACCATTTTTACAATCCGCAAAAGTGAGTTTTTATGTGATATCGTAATTGTGCTCGTAATAGGAACTTGTGGGCTGATTGATTGAGGACTATGATCTCATGTCCTCCACATATTTTGAGGACTGTTTTTGAACTGTTTTAGGACTAGTTTTATGTGTATATATGGTGGGGACTGTTTGGTTAAAGTTGGAACAGGTTTGGAATTGTCGACGTCAAAATGTAGCGA